>JABJUM010000092.1:0-223347 GCA_016169955.1 Phytophthora vignae f. sp. vignae | reverse complement strand
GGGGGAGTGAGCTGGTGCCACGGAGTACAGCACGGCTCGTAAGGCAGACGCTGACCGGATGGAACCTGGTAGCGCGAAGCTTCGGCAGTGTGGAGTGATCCAGAGATAGTGCTCGTTGCCGGCGCACTCTGCATGGTAGCTTGAGCCGTCTGCAGCGTGCTAGGTGACGGCACCGCGGGCGTTGGACGAAGCATGAGCGCTGTGGCGTCGCCTGAAGATGCAGGAGTAGTCGTAGCGAGCCCCGGGGCCGTTGTGGTCGCTGCTGAAGATGCCGGAGCGCTGCCGGAAGCCGCCGACGCGGTGCACGTAGCCGCAGACGTCGTGGCGCTGGCCGTGGGCGTGCTTGTGGCGCTCGGTAGCGCCAATTTCGCGCCTGACGGAGTGGCTTCAGTCGTTACTGGCGAGATGAAGGATGTGGACGCTGCAGGCGCGCCCTGTGCCACCTCAGGCGGTGCTGACGACGTTGTGAGCAGCGACTGCAGCGATGCCGAAGACGCAGGCATGGTAGACGTAGCCGGTGGCGCGCTAGACGAGGCCTGGAGCGCCGCGGGAGCCGCAGGAGTGCCCTGCGACGCAGGATCTTGACTTGTGCCGACCGCAGGCGGCGCGCCGGACTGCTGCGAGTCGGCCATGATCGGCACGAAGTAGCGAAAGCGGCGGATGCGGACGAGGATGCGCGGATTGCCGTGGAAGTGCAGCACTTGTTGGTGTTGCAATATCCACCGCGGTCTCTGCACTTGATCGGAATTTCGCAAATGAGCGGGAACTACGCTCCACAAGTTCGGCAGGATCGGACGGTTGTGGGAAGAGGCGATGCGAGTCATCTGGGTTATGGGCGCCGGGTCCAAGTCGGAAATGACCTCCGTGGACCCGACACTCATAAGGGACGGTTGTGATAAGGCCCAGTGGATTTCTCCACCGAACCCAAAGTCCAGCTGACCCGTATCAATCAACGACGCTGACCCGTATCAATCAAGTGGACGTCAAGTACGACATGGCTGAGATGGACTTGGACCACCAACTGTCGGCACGAGACATGCGACGGAGGTAGCGGAACCTGAAGGCTGGGCGAAGCTTCGCTCAGACCCCGGCTTTGAGCAATGCCTGTCTGGGACCCGAGATGTCTGGCATTAGACATCCCAAGCCCGAGCCGAGTCCAGAAAGCTGAGAGAAGTTGCGCGAAGCCCGAGCTGAGCCTCGAGCGTGGTGATCGGAGCCCCGCTCATGTCGAGGAGCTGGGCGGAGTCTAGTGGAGTTGGAGTTTGACATTTCCCGTGGTTGCGGAGCTGTTGCCCAAGGTGGCGAGCTGAGCCATGGAGCAGGCGTCCGAGCGGGGTCGTGTCGAACGCGATCCGAGTACCCACCATGCTCATGGAGCCTTCGCCCAAGATGTCGAGCTGAGCGGAATGGGATGGAGTCCGAGCCCAGCCTCGGAGGTGACGTCGAGGGTCATTGCCTGAGTCGAGAAGCCGAGCAGAGTGTTGTGGACCTGAGCGGAGTGGCATGGACTTGAGCGGAGTTGTCGAAGGCCAGTTGAAGTGCCGGGTGAAGAGTCACTGGACTTAAGTTCGGACAGTGGTACTGACTTCGAAGTTGGTGGTACTGGCCAGTACACTCATCCGGTGGATCTGCCGTAATCAAGCCTACATTGGGTGCGCCCGCTCAAGATCGCAGACACTTCAAGCGGGTCTCAACGGCCAGCAGCGACTCCAAGACGTCGCCCGCCAGCATGGAGCTCCCGAATTGGCTGAGACCAAAAATTTCAAGCGGAACTTCAAGGGCGCTCGGTAAGCATACAGCCGACACTCTTCGCGCAGCCAGTCAGAGTGTACCCAGGGGGATATCGCGCCCCCACTTAGTGAGTCCTAGTTTGTGCATGTGTTAAATTTAAACAGAGTTCGTTTTGCCCCGAAGGACGCAAGTGGTGGAGGTCTTTGGCCAGAAGGTGTCTTTGCGATCATCCACACAAATTCAAGCTAACATATCAACGTTGTCAGCGTGCCTCGGTGCGACGGCAGTACGGTTATTTCATATTACTGTTACATCTTCGGGTGTATTTCATATTTTCGGGTGGAAGGTGATCCATTCTAAGGTTTAGGCAGGATAATTGTATTGTGTGCTTGGGGACATTAGCGTGCCCCGGTGCATTGTGTGATTATTAGTATCGGTTCATTGTGGACCTGGTGCGCGGGAAGTCCCAGGGTGTGTGTGAGTGCCTTGGATTCGGACTAGGCTCAAACCGAGCCAACTAACTCCAACCAACCGGGTCGTAGCTTGACTCGTAGAGAAGAAAGGAGAAGCTGGTACGAGCCTCGCCCAGGCTCAGACAAATAAAAGGCAAGCTCGGTCCGTACCCAGGCCGACCGGGAAAGAAGGGGTGTTGTGGTTCTAAGCCGGAACCAAAGAGAGGAAGTAGAGGCTATTGTGTGTGGTGTTGTGTTCATTAAAGAAAACCCGGGGCATTTCGGGCTGTGGACACGTGCGGACTGGGACTCGCCAAGTGGGGAGCGAGTTTCGTCTGGGAACACCTCCGGAAACCTTCAACATCGACAGCAGCTGGTGTGGCCGACGCGAGTCTGGGCCCACAGCGTAGCCGTGATCGAAAGAACCGCCAAGGGGATCGCAGAGTGGGGAACACACGCCTCGCCCGACCCAAGTCGGCGCTGAGCCAAGAGTCCAAGCGGCCAAGCCCAGCGAAGTGGAGCGGGAGTGTTCGCTCAGTGGAAGGAGCTGAGCGAAACTCTTGCAGCGCTAAGCAGGGCTGAGCCGAGTGGTGCAAGGACTGAGCGAAGACCAAGGTCGAGCGGTCAAGCAACCTGGGCAAAGAGCGCGGGCGCTTCGTCACATTTGTCTAGATTTTAGTATAGAACGTTTATGTCGTTATTGACTTCGATAAGTCAAGATTGAGGTGTTTGTATAGGTTTCAGTATAACAATGCAAAAGGCTTGATGTATTGCTCCGTTAATCTAATGTAAGCTAAAACTATCATGAGCGCCTCGTCCGTCGATCTACGAGGCTCACTGGGAACTACGACAGGCTGTCCATGTGGGGCTGGCCTAGGACCGCAAGCACGTTGTACATACCTGGCTTCTGAGAGACCGCGGCCATGACGTCCACGCAAGGCTTCTAGAGGGGCGCGGACGCAGACCGGTTGGTCGCGCCTAGCTTGTCGGGGTCCGCGAGCGTGCCGCCCTTGTCGGGCATGGCGGGGGCAGTCGGCATGGAGTCGATGACGGGAATGCCGGAGGCCGCTGACAGGTTGGTCGCGCCGATCTTGTCGGGGGCCGCGAGCGTGCCGCCCTAGTCGGGCTTGTCGGGGTCCGCGAGCGTGCCGCCCTTGTCGGGCATGTCGAGGGCTGCCAGCATGGAGTCGATGACGGGCATGTCGGGGGCCGCTGACAGGTTGGTCGCGCCGATCTTGTCGGGGGCCGCGAGCGTGCCGCCCTAGTCGGGCATGTCGGGGTCCGCGAGCGTGCCGCCCTTGTCGGGCATGTCGAGGGCTGCCAGCATGGAGTCGATGACGGGCATGTCGGGGGCCGCTGACAGGTTGGTCGCGCCGATCTTGTCGGGGGCCGCGAGCGTGCCGCCCTAGTCGGGCATGTCGGGGGCAGTCGGTTTGGCGTCGGTGCCGAGCATGGCGGAGGCAGTCGTCATCGGTGACGGGAATGCCGGAGGCCGCGAGCGTGCCGCCCTTGTCTGGCATGCCGGGGGCAATCGGCATGGCGTCGGTGACGGGCATGGCGGAGGCAGTCGTCTTGGTCGTGCCGATCTTGTCGGGGTCCGCGAGCGTGCCGCCCTTGTCGGGCATGTCGGGCATGTCGGGGGCAATCGGCATGGCGTCGGTGCCGGGCATGGCGGAGGCAGTCGTCATCGGTGACGGGCATGCGGGAGGACGCGGACCGGTTGGCCGCGCCAAGCTGCTCGGGGTCCGTGAGCGCGCCACCCGGGTCGGGCATATCGGGGCGGTCGGCATGTCGGTGCCGGGCATGGTGGAGGCGGTCGTGCTGGATACGGTGACGGGCATGCCGGAGGCCGTGGACCGGTTGGCCACGCCAGGCTTGTCGGGGTATTCGAGTGTGCCGCCCGTGTTGGGCATGAGGGGGCGGTCTGCATGGCGTCGGTGCCGGGCATGGTTGAAGCGGTCGTGATGGATTCGGTGACGGGCATGCCGGAGGCCGCGGACCGGTTGGCCACGCCATGCTTGTCGGTGTCGAAGAGCGTGCCGCCCGTGTTGGGCATGTCGGGGGCGGTCGGCATGGCGTCGTTGCCGGGCATGGTGGAGGCGGTCGGCATGGAGTCGATGACGGGCATGTCCGGTCCTGCGAGCAAGCCGCTCCAGTAGACAACAGCAATTGGGCTCGATATAGGTCGGACGAGAGGACGCAGGGAGGCGGGTGCGATCACGACATTGTAGGCGCTTGAGTGCTTGTCAGCATTTTTAGAAATGAGCGTTTGATGCGGAGCGGCGGCGAGCTTTGGTTCCGTTCATATACCCACGAAGACACCTCTCGATTCCGAACCCGGGGGAAAAAATGTAAGCAAATCTATTGGTTATTCCAGAAGTAATTGACGACCATTGGCGGAATCGTTTGAATATATGCGATGATTGGTGGAATTGCTTGATGACAGCAGGAACCGCGCAAGCAGGATGGCGCGAAAGGTGACGAAGATGTGCGCCTTGAAGATGTGGGCGTTGAAGTGATAGCGTGACGTGCATAGCGTAGCTTAAATGTGGAAGTCGTAAATACCACAAACTAAATTCTCCCGCATTTTGCTACCCTACAAGATGAATCAATTTTGGCCACAGTAGTGGTCACCGGCGGCACGAAATCCTAGCCGCCGGACGTTTTAGCTGTAGAACCTAGCTAACTATCAAGCACAGGATGCAATAAAACTATTCTAGACCGTAGCGCCAGCCCCGGTCGTGTTTGCAGCGCTGCCGGCTCGGCGATCGCTACCTTTTTGCTACCTTACAAAAGTGCCCATTTCGACCGACGTGCCGGACACGGGCGGCATAAAATCCTGGCCGCCGGCCGAAGTAGCTGTAGAACTTAGCTAACCACCAAGCCCAGGATCCAATAAAACTATTCTAGGCCGCAGCGCCAGCCCCGGTCGTGTTGGCGCCCGCTGCAGTCACAGCGACCTATGTCAACGCGGAGTTTTATGTACCTAGAAGTCAACGTTGGCTCCATATGCGGTAATAAAGGTGATAATATCTCAACGTGGACTTAACCCTGCTGGCAAGTCTCGTCCCTTGGAAGTCGTCTTTACCCTCTTATGTATCTTGTTATTGGTGTATGATGTGGTGCCGCCCTTAAACGACAGGGGCTGGCGCTGCGGCCTAGAATAGTTTTATTGGATCCTGGGCTTGGCGGTTAGCTAGGTTCTACAGCTACTTCGGCCGGCGGCTAGGATTTTATGCCGCCCGTGTCCGGCACCTCGGCCAAAATGGGCACTTTTGTAAGGTAGCAAAAAGGTAGTGATCGCCGAGCCGGTAGCTCCACCGACATGAGCGGTGCTGGCGCTGCGGCCTAGAATAGTTTTATTGCATCCTGTGCTTGGTGGTTAGCTAGGTTCTACAGCTACTTCGGCCGGCGGCTAGGATTTTATGCCGCCCGTGTCCGGCTCCTCGGCCGAAATGGGCACTTTTGTAAGGTAGCGAAAAGGTAGTGATCGCCGCGCCGGTAGCTCCACCGACATGAGCGGTGCTGGCGCTGCGGCCTAGAATAGTTTTATTGCATCCTGTGCTTGGTGGTTAGCTAGGTTCTACAGCTACTTCGGCCGGCGGCTAGGATTTTATGCCGCCCGTGTCCGGCTCCTCGGCCGAAATGGGCACTTTTGTAAGGTAGCGAAAAGGTAGTGATCGCCGCGCCGGTAGCTCCACCGACATGAGCGGAGCCGGCGCCACCGACTAGGATAGACTGACTACATCTTCTACGTGGGTGGGAGCGCGGTCCTCAAGCTTAGATGTCCGGCGTCTGTGATTTCGTGCCGCTGGTGACCACTACTGCGGCCAAAATTGATTCATCTTGTAGGGTAGCAAAATGCGGGAGAATTTAGTTTGTGGCACTACTGCCATTTACGGCTTCCACAATTAAGCTACGCTGTGCACGTCACGCTATCACTTCAACGCGCACATCTTCAAGGTGCACATCTTCGTCACCTTTCGCGCCATCCTGCTTGCGCGGTTCCTGCTATCATCAAGCAATCCCACCAATCATCACATGTATTCAAACGATTCCGCCAATGATCGCCAATTACTCCTGAAATAACCAATAGATTTGCTTACATTTTTTCCCCTGGGTTCGGACTCTTGAGGTGTCTTCGTGGGTATATGAACGGAACCAAAGCTCGCCGCCGCTCCGCATCAAACGCTCATTTCTGAAAATGCTGACAAGCACTCAAGCGCCTACAATGTCCTGATCGCGCCCGGCTCCCTGCGTCTTCTCATTCGGCCTCCGTCGAGCCCAAATTGCCGATGTGTACCAGGGCGGCATGCTTGCGGGCACGGACATGCCCCTTGCCGACGCCATGCCGACTGCCTGACACGGACCGCATGCTCGCTGACCCCGACCCACCCGACACGGGCGGCACTCGATGACCCAAGCAAGCTTGGCGCGCCCAACTGGTGCGCGGCCCCCGACATGCCCGACACCAACGCCATGCCGACAGCCCCCGAAACGCCCAACCGGGCGGCATGCTCGCTGCCCCGAGAAGCTTGGCGCTGACAACCGGTCCGCGGCCTCCGGCATTCCCGTCATCGACTCCATGCCGACTGCCCCCGCCATGCCCGACAAGGGCGGCACGCTCGCGGACCCCGACAAGCTAGGCGCGACCAACCGGTCTGCGTCCGCGCCCCTCTAGAAGCCTTGCGTGGACGTCATGGCCGCGGTCTCTCAGAAGCCAGGTATGTACAACGTGCTTGCGGTCCTAGGCCAGCCCCACATGGACAGCCTGTCGTAGTTCCCAGTGAGCCTCGTAGATCGACGGACGAGGCGCTCATGATAGTTTTAGCTTACATTAGATTAACGGAGCAATACATCAAGCCTTTTGCATTGTTATACTGAAACCTATACAAACACCTCAATCTTGACTTATCGAAGTCAATAACGACATAAACGTTCTATACTAAAATCTAGACAAACATGTCGATGTCGACATCTCTGAATCAATCATAACACCACTATACTAAAATCTAATCAAACATGTCAATGTTGACAAGACCGCGAAGCCATATTGCCATGGTTGACCATACAAAATCCGATACATACTGTCACGTCTCAACTTTTCTTTACAAATCTCCTACAGAAACCAATGTAAACACATCTCCTTTTCTTCATGTCGAGACGTCTCAAAGAACCTGCCAGGGACGAAGTATCGCGTTAGTAGGATCAGGCGAACCCCCGCGCTGAGAAGATAGCATTTACAGCAGCGCGTTGGGGAGACCTTGTTGGCGCAGCATACTTGCTTCAGCACGTTCAATATCATAGACCGGTAGCAGCACCCTCTGTAATATACTTCTAGCGGGAGTATGAGATACCCAAGGCCATTTATAACATCGCCCGGTTATCGAATAGTGTTTTCTTGGCAAAGACAAGATGCTGAAGACCGTCAGTGCTACACTCATAGTGACGCTCGTGCTGCTAGAAGGAGAATCGGAGAGCATGAGGGGGCACCAAGGCAGCGATGGCAGTCCGGATTAGGGGCTAGAGAGACCACGCCGGCAGAGCTACCGATAACGAAGGAGAATCCGGTGTGGTAGCTGAATACACGTGAAATATGCTACGCATGTGTGACGTCTAGCCGGTGATCCCATGTAATAGTCTCACCGCTCCGCAATTACCATGCCTCTGGAACCTATGATCCTCACGCTCATGCTGACGTGTAAACTACCTGGAGGGAGTATGGATAGTATTCTCCGCAGCACGACGCCTACCGAACACAAGTCCATACCAAGCCTTACATGCATGCACCAAAAGGTATGGGCCTGTGAGCGTCTAAAACACGAGCGACGCTATGGTCGCATTACTGGTTAGAATAATGCGCGGTCCACCTCCCGCTATTTTTCAGAAATTTACATTAGGTTGAAGCGCTAAAATGTGGCGCTCATGTTGCACTTTCAAACGTGAAACCACGCGTGACACCCAATCGAGGCGCGAATCGGCCTACCACGCACGAAATCCGCAAAGCAATTTGATTGGCCGGATCCAAGTCAGCGGGATCTCGAAAGGTCGCCACGGCCGTATGGCTTGAAACGGCACTTTCCCCCGAGGTTTTTCTTATCCCTGCAAAATCGGGATAACGGTCGCCGGTGGGTTAAACGGGACCCGCCTCGTGTCGCCCTCACCGGGTGTCATCAATAACGGGGCCGCCGGCGTGTACGAGGCGGGCGGCTGCAAAGCCGAGCCAGCCGTGTTCAACGCGGCCGGATCATCCGATCGTGGGGCGGACACAGCGTAAGGCCCTCCGGCCCCTCATCAGCGTCGCTGTCTGAGTCGACGCTAAAGCCGGGACGCAGTGCTGCGGGAGGCAGCGGTGCGTGCGCCCCGGCGGTAGCATTGGTGCCTTGGTCTGCAGCGGGATCGCTGCGGGCAGCGCCCCCGGACGTAGACTGGGCGTCTATGGGTGCACGCTTGGCTGGCCGAGTGGCCTGGCGGCCGGTTTGGTGGCCGCTGCCGCGCGTGTCGACGCGTCCCCCGACTTGGCCGTCTTTCGAGCGCGCTTCGGCTTCGGGGTCCCCGAGGACGCCACCGCAGGCTGAGCCGCGGCGCAGGCCAGGCCGGACGCCGGCAAGGGTAGAGATGTAGACGACGACGGAGCTACCGCGCCGGAAGCGACGGACTCAGCCGTCTTCCCAGCGGGTAAAGACGGTGGCACAGCCGCGGCGGGGGTGGACCGGACGGTGAGTCGCTTCTTTAGGCGTCGAATTTCCGCCAGCTCCTCACCTGTCTGCTTCCGTTTGGCGATGCGGGCACTGGCGCGGGCGGGCAGGGAGGCTTCGGGCGGCGGCGTAGTGGCGACCGGTAGCGGGGCTTCAGACCCGGACGACACCGCCGGGGCCGTTGGCGCCACAGCCAACGGTGGTAGACTGGCGCTTTGTGCAGGGGCCCTGGTGACGGGCGCTGACGACGACGCTGTCTCCGGTGCAGACGCATCCTCCGACGCTGGGGTGGGGGTGGAGCCGCCGCCGGGCGGCGTAGAGACGGTGGGCGGGGGGGTCGACATGCTAACAACGAGTGTTTGAGCAGAAGGTTGGAGTGTTTGTGCTGCGAAGTCGGTGACTCTGGAAATGCCGAGCCGACGCCACTGGCGGCGGTGGTTTCGCCCGCCCCGCTCGGCGTCTTGTCCGGCACGGCTCTCTAAATCCGGCGACCTCAACATCAGGATCCTGAAACTCCCAGTAATACATGCAGTGCATGTACTTTGCACTGCCTCTGTTTGTGGACTACATGTAATGGCTCATACAGTATGGACGACAGCTTGGCTAGGTAGCTACCTGTATCTACTTTAGTTCTCTTCGCAGTCATGGGGAGCACGATCCTAGGATAGCAGGGCACTCATCATATGTGGTAACAGTGGGGGACACCATCGAGGGGTGTCGACCTCACCCACGCACGACCATTATATTCGTCCTCACGACGAAAAAATATAAAGAAGCAGCCCAAACACGGCTGGATGCGCATTGGTATTCGCGTCAAAAAATGTTTTACTGTGGAGATCGTTACTCGGAGTTGCCGCCAACGATGGCATGAGTTGTCATCTGGTAATGACCTGTCAATGTTCACATAACTTCTTAATTGTATGTACACCAAATGGTGCAATCATTAATCTGAACTTTGGAAGCTAATCCAAGGCTTCGATTCTACGATTATCTATATTTTAATGTGATTGGGCGATAGATCAGACCGAGCTGAATCGATTGGTGCCTGATTTGCCTGAAAATTCCAATATTAAGTTGGTCAAAAGGCAAAACACCCCTCGATGCTGTCCGGATCTGTGTAAGTTACACTCGTCCTAATTTGTAAAAGCGAGTAAAAATTAGAATACGTGATAAATGCCCTCTCTGCCGGACCATAATGACACCAGTATCCGTATATTTTTGGATCTTGTCGTGCCACAACGCTTGGATGTGCGTCCGCATCAACCAAACCGCACTACTTAAAGCACTCGGCAAAGAATACCGTCTACGAGCTAGTTTTACTTGTATGGATCAAATATCTCTCGCGGGGTGATTTCTGTAAAAGTATGCCTCACAAAAAACTTCAGCGTCCGATGGCGTCTTTAATGCCCGTCCCGTTGTCTACCGCCTGTCCAATTTCTAGTTGTGAATAATCTACAACGGCAGAACCAGACTTTCTGTATACAGATTTAGAGTAAGTAACTTATCGTAAAATCTGTAGTTCATTAGTAGGCGGACGTCGAGTACACGAACGTCCTTGAGATGTTCATGGAGAAGCCGTCTGTGGAGAGCTGGTCAGATACCGCGTGGGAGACGGCACCGGTGCGATGGCCGCGTCGACGCTGTACTACGGCCTCGAGTGGGACGCCTGGGGCAGCGGCACGAACGGCGGCAGCGTGGAGCCGCCCGACGACCGACGCGTCGTGCACTTCCCAGGGCCCGCCAGTCGCAAAATCGACGGCTCTGTAAAGCAACGCTATGCATGAATGGCGAATTATGCGTGAATAATATATTATGTAGTGTGATCCAATGGATTGGCTTCAATGCTGTGAGATTCCACACAGCTCTCGAGCTTCAGCGAAAACCTCGGCGTGAATCGCACGGTTTTCTTTCCCAATCTGTTCGCGTCGCGTGGGCGCAGATATTGCTCCTTTAATCAAGTTGTACGAGCGGATGGTGCGGAGTTGTGGGTTGTCCGCGCTTTCGACCGCTACTTTGTGTGTGTACGGTAGGGATTCTTCTGTATCGAGCTTGAGGGGAAACTCATCGGCGTCAGGATCGACCGCGATCACAACAATGCCAGAGACCTTCATCTGAAAGAACACTGGATGGTAGTATGATACGATATCTCCAGCCCGTAGTTCCTGCACCCCATGAGTCTCGATGAACTCAGCGACACTGGGAAGGAGATGGTGAGCCTTCATTCTCAGCCCACTGGTAGCCACCTCGCAATCGCGGTCGAGCAGTAGTTTGTGAAGAAGAGATGACGAAGTTGGATTCGTAGTTGGGGACCAGTGAGGAGGAGGAGAAGCTGAGACCAGCGGCTAGTGGAGATGGAGACGAAGGTGGAAAGTGGCGGCTAGAGCAGTGAGGTTGGTGATGAAAATAAGGCGGAAGCGCGTACGACAGCCTCACAGCACCGTGGGTGAGCTGTTATTGCACAGAGTGCCAGAAATTAGTAGGAGTGCCAGATTTTGTCACTTTGCGCAGAAATTGGTAATTTTCTTGAAATAGTGCCCGATTCTGTCATTTCCCCAGTTCATTTGCATTGAAATGAGGCCTTTGATTCAAAGGCTTTGGATGATCTGGATTACTATCGCAACGCGGTAAACAATATGCAGTCTTTTGACCAAAGGTGAAGAGCAGAGGAATTTCCATAAATCAGTGATTTTCACTGAGATTTTACAAAATGATTGTGATAGCGTGAAACTACTGCTTGGGCAAATAGTAATTATACAGAAGTGCTTCTATACACAGTCAGATTAATATATTATTCCGATGCAATTTCTCGTTGCGTAAGGCGCCAGTCTTGTCAACATTATCTATAATAGTATGAAAATTAAAATAGTTTGTGCGTAATATGAAGCATTTCACGTATAGTACTCACAAAAATAGTGGTGATAATGATAATAACAGTAACCAGTGCTCGGCGCGTCCAAACCATTATAGTAGCAAAAAACGCGAAACTGTTCAGTGTGTTTACCCCCGCCTACACTCGCACGCGAAGCGCGCCCCAGTTTTTCATAGCGTCGTCCAAAGTGAGACAATCCACTGCTTTTAAATGTTTAGTGGTATTATAATAACTCGGGGCGAATACGCTGGCCAGGCCGCCTTTGACGAAAATGCCGAACTGCAGTGTTCGTTTGTGTTATGAACTCGCGCTTTTACTGTAGTCACCAACCAGTAGGCAGGCAATAAATAGCCCTTAGTGCCCTTAGTGGAGCTCAATAGAATGCGACACAGGGGGGGGGGGGGGCACGCATAGCTGGTTGCCAGGGCTATAAAAAACAGCTCTAAGATTAATCTCGATTGACCAGCACGCTCATTGCCAAGTGCGTGGGGAATGTCAGACGACACCTGTGAGAGCAATGAATGCTCTACATGCGGATACAACCGCGGTGCCCGATGGGCCAAGAGTGCAGCAGGTGCAGCCGCGTCAGAGCTTTTCAGACCAAACAGATAAAACGAAGGATTCGATTCAGGTAGACAGCGAATTAAGCAAAGAACTACCGGGCTATTACCTTCACTTAGAACTACCGGGCTATTACCTTCACTTAGAACTACCGGGCTATTACCTTCACTTACAGCCGTAGCCGCCGGGTACCCTGTGGGCCCGGTCAGCGGGGTTGATGCAGAGCTCGCCCTGAGTGCAATCGGCGATAACCGCATAAAAAATAAAAAAATAAAAATAAAAAATAAAAATATTACCTTCACTTAACGAATGTCTTTTGCTACACTGTTGCTCAGGTTACCGGCGCCGACTATGCATTCATTTGGTTCCTTACGAGAGAAAACTGGGTCCGCCGATGGTGCATTGAAGTGGTTTCGCATCGATATTTCGACCGCTTTATTATATTCTGCATTGTGCTCAACTCCGTCGTATTAGCCATCGTGGACTTCTCCGTCGTCGACGAAGGTCTGAACCCGACGAGTCACGGCAAGAAGTTCCAGAACGGCGCGCTCGTTGACGCGTACTCGATGGCCAACCACGTCGTGGAGATCTTCGAGTTCGTGCTGACGGGGATTTTCACGCTCGAGTGCGTCCTGAAGCTCGTCGCGCTCGGGGTCACGGGCAAGGGCTCGTACTGGAAGGACTCGTGGAATGTCGTCGACTTCTTCATGCTCTTCGCAAGGTGCGCATGCATACCCACTGTTGGTTGTACCAAGTCTGCTCCTCATATACGTGCTGGCTGACCCCACTATTAGCAGTTTTGTCGCGGAGATTCCGGGCATGCCCAACATCTCCGAGTTCCGCGCGGTCCGAGTGCTGCGACCGCTGCGGTCCCTGTCGGCCTTCCCGGGCATGCGGCGCCTCATCACCGCGCTGCTCAACGCCATCCCGGCGCTACAGAGCGTCGTGGCGCTGCAGATGTTCGCGTTCCTCATCTTCGGCATCCTCGGCATCCAGCTCTTCGGCGGCCGCATGGGCCACGTGTGTCGCTTGACCGAGTTCCCGGTGCGGATGCCAGCGACTGCGGCCAACACGTGGCCGGTCTCGGACGCGTACCTGGAGCAAGTGATCGCGAACGCGTCTGCCTTCCGATGTCTGGACGCGCCGTTGCTCGACTACACCGACGCCACCTTCGACTTCGACAAAGACTCATCGCCCTGGAGAGCGCCGCAAGACTGCTTCTGGCCCATCGACTACAGCGTCCGACAGCTCTGCGCGGAGCCATTCCACCCCGGAGGCTACCGATGCCGCACCGGAAGCACGTGCGGCTCCAACTACGACGCGTTCGGGAACCCCCGCTTCCGACACAGCAAGGCCATGCAGGAGGTCGTGCACACGGCCAAACTCAACTGGGGGTTCACCACCTACGACCACATCGGCCGCGCGCTGCTCACCATCTTCCAGTCCGTGACGGAGGAAGGCTGGACGCTCATCATGTACATGACGATGGACGCGTCGCACCCGGTGGTGGGCGCGTGCTTCGCCATCGCGCTCATTATCTTCGCGTCATATTTCGTCATGAACCTTACGATCGCCGTCATCAGCGAGGAATTCAAGGCCGACAGGCCCGAACGAAGGAGGTCGGTCAGACGGAAGTCCTCTTTGACACTGTGGGGGACAGCACACGCGCGGCTTATCGCTACCAACTCGTCTGCCCAGCCTCCCCGGTTTCTTTATTGTATCGTGACTCACAGATACTTTACCGACGTCGCTATGGTGTTGGTCTTCGCTAACACGGTGATGCTGTCACTGGACCACTACCCGATGGCTCGATCGATGGAAACCAATCTCGAGCTGGCGCACTTTGTCTTCCTATGCGTGTTCGTGCTGGAGCTGCTCTTGAAGCTCGCGGGCCTCGGCTGGAGGCAGTACTTCTACGACCGATTCAACGTTTTCGACGCCGTAGTCGTCGTGTCGGACGTGATCGAGGTCATAGCGCTGCAGCCGTCGTTCTCGGCGTCTGACCATGACGTGAACGTGTCGGGGGCTCGATCGATCTCGCTACTGCGCGCGTTCCGCCTTGTCCGGGTGTTTCGGCTTGCGCGGCGCTGGAGGTCCCTCCGTGTTCTGCTGAGGATGATCGCTAAGGCTGTGGCGAGCATCGGGAACTTTGGGGTGCTCCTCTTCCTGTTTCTCTACATATTCGCGCTCATGGGGATGCAGGTGCGTTGGTATACTCTAGCTACGGGAAAGGTTAGGTGGACTGACTCTTGATGTGAAGTTTTTTGCCAACACTATGCGATTTGACGAGCACGGTTACCCGACGCCGCAGAACATGAACGACTTTTGGAACGGAACGGTAAGCGAGTACATGTATTTCCTTTGAAGGCAAACGAGGTAAACTATACTGACAGGTATTTATTTGTCTGTTACCCGTGCAGGTTCCTCGAAGCAATTTTGATACGCTGCCATGGTCGATCGCGACGGTGTTTCAAGTCGTGACGGGCGATAACTGGAGCGCTATTCTGTACGACGCCGTACGGGGTAATGGCATGTTTGCGTCCCTGTACTTCGTCCTATTGGTAAGAAACTATGAATCTGTGATGTTTTGACGAGTGGTAACAGCTCGCTAACGCACCTAAAGCAGGTCGTTCTCGGCGACTTCGTCCTGATGAACTTGTTCTTAGCGTTGCTGCTCGACAACTTCGCGACTAGAAGTGAAAGCAGCGCCTCCGAAGGAGCCAACAAGAAGCCGCTGCAGCTGAATAACAAGCGGTCCAAGATCTCTCCGATCGAGGCAAACAAGCAGCGAATAATCCGTCGAAAGGTTGTGGCCCGAACAGGAACTTCGGATGTTCACTGGCAAACCCCCCGCGACGACAGACTCAACACTTCAAGGGACGACTTATCGTCCATATCGTCCCAACGTCAGCTGTCGGAGGCGCAATTGCAGCGCCATTCACCCAACCGAGCCTCGGCCGTGCAGTTATTTCAACCAGAAGACGCACTAGGCTCCTCCAGAAGCCTCGACGCACTCAACTCGCACGATAAAGTGGGTCCTACCACTAGTAGTCCACCCGAAGAGGATTCATCTCGTGCCAAGCAACAAGAAAGCGACAATCTCCAGTTTACTACAAGACCCAAACAAAGAACGTGTCGAGGGAGGTCGCTCTACCTCTTTGGACCGAAGAGCAAGATCCGCCGGTGGGCCGCTCAACTCTCGACCCACCCGACCTTCGACGCCGTCATGTTTGCCGTTATCGCCGCGTCCTCCATTGTTCTAGCGCTGGAGAACCCTCTCCACAACCCCGAGTCGTTGCTGGCCAGAGTGCTGCTGACGCTCGACAAGGTGTTTGCGGTGGTCTTCCTCTTCGAGATGGCCGTCAAGGTCGTGTCGCTGGGCTTGGTGCTGAACGAGGGCGCGTACTTGAGAAGTCCGTGGAATGTCATCGACGCGTTCGTGGCCATCTCGTCGACCGTGGCGCTCTTTGCTCGGGTGTCGACGACCAACGGCAGCATCAAGGCGCTGCTGTCGCTGAGAGACCTGCGCTCGCTGCGGCCGCTGCGCATGATCAGCCGTCGGCCGGGTCTGAAGCTGGTCGTGAGCGCGCTGGTCGAGTCCATCCCGGCGGTGCTGAACGTGGTCTTCCTGTCCCTGATCCTGTTCCTGCTCTTCAGCATCGCCGCCGTCAACTTCCTCAAGGGCACGTTCCGCGCGTGCAGTGGGGACGTGTTCAACGCGCTGTCGGCCGAGCAGAAGGCGCTTCTGGAGTCGCCCGCACCTTGGAGCGCGCTGTCGGACGTCCAACGCAGCTGGTTCAGCGGCTCCGTGTGCGAAGGCTTCCCGACCGAAGAGCTGACGTCGCAGTACGTGTGCGAGTGCTGGGGGGCGACGTGGAAGCCCGTGCTGTCCAAGAACTTCGACAACGTGGGGTCGGCCATGCTGACGTTCTTCATCCTGTCGACGTCCGAGAACTGGTCCGAGATCATGAAGGCCGCGTGCGACGCCACGCGCCCCGGCATGCAGCCGATTGTCAACACTAACGAGCTGTGGATCGTCTTCTTCATCGTGTTCATGGTCGTGGGCAGCTTCTTCGTCATGAACGTCTTCGTGGGGGTCATCATCGACAACTTCAACACGATGAAGGCCAAGCTGGGCGGCGACTTCCTGCTCACGCCCGAGCAGAAGAAGTGGATGGAGGCGCAGAAGTCGGCCACACGCATCGGGCCCATCCGCATCCTGAAGCCGCCGCCGCAGCGCGTGCGCCGCCTGTGCTTCACGGTCGTGCGCACGCACTACTTCGAGGGGTTCATCATGAGCTGCATCCTGGTCAACACGCTACTCATGGGGGCCCACCACTTCGGCGAGTCAACGCAGCAGCTGCGGGCCACGACCATCGTGAGCGACCTGAGCACGGGCGTGTTTGCGGCCGAGGCGGCCATGAAGTTGCTGGCGTACGGTAGCGCGTACTTCGAGGACCGGTGGAACCAGTTCGACTTTGTCGTGGTGGTCGGGACGCTCGTGGGCACCGTCGTGCAGGCGTTCGCGTCGAGCTCCGTGTGGTCGCTCATGATGGTGGTGCGGCTCATCCGCGTGGCGCGCATCTTTCGGCTGGTCGAGTCTTCGAGCAGCATCCGCGCGATCCTGTCGACGCTGTACATTTCGCTGCCGGGGCTCAGCAACATCACGTCCATTCTATTCCTGATCCTGTTCGTGTACTCGACCATGGGCGTGCATCTGTTCGCCAAGGTGGCCATGACGAGCAACATCGACGCGCACGCCAACTTCCAGAGCTTCGGGCGGGGCTTCCTCTTCCTGCTGCGCGCCGCGACGGGCGAGTCGTGGGACCACTGCATGTACGACCTGGCGGCCAGCAGTCCGGGCTGCGTGAGCGACCCGCCGTACGACCCGCGCATGTGCGGCTTCAACGACACCGAGGGCTGCGTGCCGCTGAACGGGTGTGGAAACCCGGTGGCGTACATTTTCTTCTGCTCGTTCACGCTGATCGTGGCGTACGTGATGCTGAACCTGACGGTGGCCGTGGTGCTGGAGAGCTTCGCGACGTCGCAGGAAGAGGAGGAGGAGTCGATCCTCGTGCCGGAGCTGCTGGAGGGTTTCCAGTACAAGTGGGCGGCGCTGGACCCGACGGCCACGGGCTTCATCCGGGTGGACAAGATGCTGCCGCTGGTGCACGCGGTCATGCCACCGCTGGGGTGGTTCGGTATTCCGATGACGATGCCGCATTTCTTCCGATACATGCGTACGCACTTCATGTGCCTAGGCTTCGAGTACGTTTGTATTCCGTACTGATACTTGATTTGTTTGCTTTGGCGGCTCTAGGTGCCCTGCAGCTGCCTCTGTATGAAGGAGAGGTGGTGCATTTCCGGGACGTGATACTTGCGATGACGAGAGAGATGATCAATGTGGTACGTTCACCCCAATCGCGAATCTGCAGTGTTAGTCGTTGTCGCTAATTATTTGTTGCTGTAAGATAAACAACTGGACTCTGGATGAAGAGCCTAGTGGCGATATCGCCAAGAAACGAGTTGGAGGCGCATCAAGTCGCAAATTCACGGGGTTCTACGGCCACGAGTACTTTGCCGCCATCTACCTGCAGCGTCGCGTGTCGAACTGGCTGGCGAGGCAGCGACAGCCAAAAACGAAGGAGTCGGCCCGAAAGCTGAAAAGGTCAACAAAGCGATCAAGAAAACTCAATAAGAAGCACAGCGGGAACCTGGTGCTCGCTGCTGTGAAAGAAGGCCCTAGTGCCGCCTTTGAAACGATTCCTTCACCTCCGCAGCGAGTTGAATACGTTGAACAGTTCGTTCATAACGAACGTGTTCGTGTTGAAGGATAAGTTAGTTGTATATACCAGGGAGTAAGTATTATTGAGTGCATTCGCGTACTCTACTCGCTGTTGCCTCGCCACCGAGTGCCAACCTACTCGAAGTCCCTCGTTAGCGGCGGCAAGGGCCTGCCTACGTAGGTGGGGCCTCTTCCATGATGGTGTGGACGCGTGCCCCGCACTGTTTCTTTGGACGGATGTTGGGCCTCTTCACCTTGCGAATGTACTCGAGCATGTACTCCTTTTCCAGACGCCGCTTGGCCAGCAGCCACTGCGTCACGCCGCGTTGAATTCGCCGCGCAGCAAAATACTCGTGCGCAAACCGCCTCGACTTGGACTTACCAGCATGTAGATCACCGTAATTATCGATGCGGTTGTAGGCGAACCTCCTATCATCTTCCTAGTAAGAAACACGTATTAGAAGCTGGTACTTCAGAAAGCAGGAACAAGACACGCACCATGTTCATCACTTCCCTCGTCATGGCCAGCATCACGTCTCGGAAATACACCACCTCTCCTTCATACAGAGGCAGCTGCAGGGCACCTAGAGCCGCCAAAGCAAACAAATCAAGTATCAGTACGGAATACAAACGTACTCGAAGCCTAGGCACATGAAGTGCGTACGCATGTATCGGAAGAAATGCGGCATCGTCATCGGAATACCGAACCACCCCAGCGGTGGCATGACCGCGTGCACCAGCGGCAGCATCTTGTCCACCCGGATGAAGCCCGTGGCCGTCGGGTCCAGCGCCGCCCACTTGTACTGGAAACCCTCCAGCAGCTCCGGCACGAGGATCGACTCCTCCTCCTCTTCCTGCGACGTCGCGAAGCTCTCCAGCACCACGGCCACCGTCAGGTTCAGCATCACGTACGCCACGATCAGCGTGAACGAGCAGAAGAAAATGTACGCCACCGGGTTTCCACACCCGTTCAGCGGCACGCAGCCCTCGGTGTCGTTGAAGCCGCACATGCGCGGGTCGTACGGCGGGTCGCTCACGCAGCCCGGACTGCTGGCCGCCAGGTCGTACATGCAGTGGTCCCACGACTCGCCCGTCGCGGCGCGCAGCAGGAAGAGGAAGCCCCGCCCGAAGCTCTGGAAGTTGGCGTGCGCGTCGATGTTGCTCGTCATGGCCACCTTGGCGAACAGATGCACGCCCATGGTCGAGTACACGAACAGGATCAGGAATAGAATGGACGTGATGTTGCTGAGCCCCGGCAGCGAAATGTACAGCGTCGACAGGATCGCGCGGATGCTGCTCGAAGACTCGACCAGCCGAAAGATGCGCGCCACGCGGATGAGCCGCACCACCATCATGAGCGACCACACGGAGCTCGACGCGAACGCCTGCACGACGGTGCCCACGAGCGTCCCGACCACCACGACAAAGTCGAACTGGTTCCACCGGTCCTCGAAGTACGCGCTACCGTACGCCAGCAACTTCATGGCCGCCTCGGCCGCAAACACGCCCGTGCTCAGGTCGCTCACGATGGTCGTGGCCCGCAGCTGCTGCGTTGACTCGCCGAAGTGGTGGGCCCCCATGAGTAGCGTGTTGACCAGGATGCAGCTCATGATGAACCCCTCGAAGTAGTGCGTGCGCACGACCGTGAAGCACAGGCGGCGCACGCGCTGCGGCGGCGGCTTCAGGATGCGGATGGGCCCGATGCGTGTGGCCGACTTCTGCGCCTCCATCCACTTCTTCTGCTCGGGCGTGAGCAGGAAGTCGCCGCCCAGCTTGGCCTTCATCGTGTTGAAGTTGTCGATGATGACCCCCACGAAGACGTTCATGACGAAGAAGCTGCCCACGACCATGAACACGATGAAGAAGACGATCCACAGCTCGTTAGTGTTGACAATCGGCTGCATGCCGGGGCGCGTGGCGTCGCACGCGGCCTTCATGATCTCGGACCAGTTCTCGGACGTCGACAGGATGAAGAACGTCAGCATGGCCGACCCCACGTTGTCGAAGTTCTTGGACAGCACGGGCTTCCACGTCGCCCCCCAGCACTCGCACACGTACTGCGACGTCAGCTCTTCGGTCGGGAAGCCTTCGCACACGGAGCCGCTGAACCAGCTGCGTTGGACGTCCGACAGCGCGTTGAACACGTCCCCACTGCACGCGCGGAACGTGCCCTTGAGGAAGTTGACGGCGGCGATGCTGAAGAGCAGGAACAGGATCAGGGACAGGAAGACCACGTTCAGCACCGCCGGGATGGACTCGACCAGCGCGCTCACGACCAGCTTCAGACCCGGCCGACGGCTGATCATGCGCAGCGGCCGCAGCGAGCGCAGGTCTCTCAGCGACAGCAGCGCCTTGATGCTGCCGTTGGTCGTCGACACCCGAGCAAAGAGCGCCACGGTCGACGAGATGGCCACGAACGCGTCGATGACATTCCACGGACTTCTCAAGTACGCGCCCTCGTTCAGCACCAAGCCCAGCGACACGACCTTGACGGCCATCTCGAAGAGGAAGACCACCGCAAACACCTTGTCGAGCGTCAGCAGCACTCTGGCCAGCAACGACTCGGGGTTGTGGAGAGGGTTCTCCAGCGCTAGGACAATGGAGGACGCGGCGATAACGGCAAACATGACGGCGTCGAAGGTCGGGTGGGTCGAGAGTTGAGCGGCCCACCGGCGGATCTTGCTCTTCGGTCCAAAGAGGTAGAGCGACCTCCCGCAAAATCCATGCAGCTTCGGCAACTCTGCGGGCTTGAGGTGATCAATGTCTGGGCCATGCGACGAGTTCTGTTGTGCACTCAGCAACTTCTTCAATTGGCGGTAGCTCGGCTCGCTGATAGGATTTGAGTTCCGATCCCCATCGTGGGTCGGTGTAACCTCCACGGGGTCTTGCTCGGGTGATAGGTCGCATAGAGTTCTGTCCTCTAGCTTCGACTGCCGTCGAGTGGTTGATCTCAGAGACCGGGCCAACATGTCGTGCGTTCCGGACGGCCGTCTCTTGGTTGATGCGGGGGACACTTTGACAGTTCGAATAGAATGCGTCTTGGCCAAGGGGCTGGCTTTCTTGCGGTCCTCGTGTGATAAGACCCCTTCTGCTGCAGCCTCGAAGTTGTCTAGGAGCAGAGCTAGAAACAGATTCATTAAGATGAAATCGCCCAGGATCACCTGCTTTAGGTCAGTCAGTCAAAGTTCGTTGATGAGGAGGGAGAAGGGCTGAAAACTAGAGCTTGAAGCCGTCCTTACCAATACGATGAAGTAGAAACTTGCCGCCATGTCATTACCTCGCATTGTGTCGTACAGGACGGTGCTCCAACTATCACCCGTGATGATCTGAAACACCGTCGCAATCGCCCACGGTAGTGTATCGAAGTTGCTACGAGGAACCTGCACAGCGAAAGGTAACTAATGTAAGTTCTCACCAAGCTAAAATGAGTGGACTGAACGATCACCTCACCGTTCCGTTCCAGAACTCATCAACATTTCGAGGAGTCGGATATCCAGACTTGTCGAATCGCATGGTGTTGCCGAAAAGCTTAGCACATACAAGCCAAAGCATCGGTCAAGGACTTGAGAGTTAAATGAAAAGATATCATACGACCGTACCTGCATCCCCATCAGTGCAAAAATGTAAACGAAAAGAAAAGGCAGCACCCCGAAGTTCCCGATACTGGCCACATTGTAGCAATCATCTGGAGCAGATTCCGCAGCGATTTCCAGTCGCGAGCAAGTTCAAAGATGCGAAAGAGGCGGAAAGCCCTCAATAATGAGATCGATCCCGTCTGTGAAGTGGTGTGCGTAGAGCGCACAAACGAAGGCGGTACAATTGCAGCCTCAATCAGATCAGCCAGTACGATGACGGCGTCGAAAACGTTGAATTTGTCGCGGAAATATTTCCGAAATCCAAGTCCACCGAGCTTCAGCAACATCTCCACCACGAATATGCATAGAAAAACAAAGTGCGCCAGCTCGAGATTGGTGTCCATCGCATGGGACATTGGGTAGTGATCGAGCGACGGAACCACCGTGTTAGCAAAGATGACAACCGTGATAAACTCGGAGAAATATTTGTGTGTCACGATGCGGTGTAACAGCGATCCTGCCTCGTTCTGCGCTCCACTATCGGCAATAAGACTCTTCGTACTCCACGTTAGGCTCACCCTACTCATAGAGGCCCTTCTTCCTGGCTTGTCACTCTTGAACTCGTCGCTGATCACAGCGATAGTCAAGTTCATCACAAAATAGGACGCGAATATGATGAGAGAGACGGCAAAGCACGCGCCGACGATCGGGTGCGATGCATCCATCGTCATGTACATCACCAACGTCCAGCCTTCCTCCGTGACGCACTGAAAAATAGTCAGCAACGCTCGCCCGATATTGTCATAGGTAGTGTACCCCCAGTTCAATCTATCGGTATGCAACGCGTCTTGCATTGCTTTGTCATTGATGAAGCGGGGGTTCCCGAACGCGTCGTAGTTGGAGCCACAGGTATATCCTGCGGGGCAGTGGTGTCCCCCGGTGTGGTACATGTCAGCGCATAGTAAACCATCCGAGTAGTGAACGGGCCAGAAGCAGTCTTGGCGTATTCGCCATGGAGACGTCTCCTTGCTGTATCCAGGCGTGCTGTCGGTGTAGTCAAGCAACGGCGCGTCTAGACATCGAAAGGCTGACGGGTTAGCGAGAACCTGGTCAAGGTAGTCATTCGGTACAGGCCACACGAGTGGGTCGTCAGCTGGGAGTTTGACGGGGAACTCGGTTAACCGGCACACGCGACCCAATCGCCCACCGAATAGCTGAATTCCGAGTATCCCGAAGACGACGAAGACAAAGATCTGCAGACCCACCACGCTGCGAAGAGCTGGGAGGGAGTTGAGGAGGGCCGACACCAAGCGCGTCATCCCTGGAAACGCCGACAACGAGCGCAATGGACGCAGGACGCGAACCGTCCGCAGCTCCGAGATGTTCGGCATATCCGGGATCTCAGCGACAAAGCTGCTAGAAGAAATAACAAGTAAATATCCTCATAGCTAGATGGAAATACGAGTAACTTTACCTGGAGAAGAGCATGATGAAGTCAATGACATTCCAGGGGTCTCGCGAATACGACCCCTTGCCGGTGAAGCCCAACGCGACGACCTTGAGGATGCACTCGGCCGTGAAGATGGCCGTGAGCATGTGCTCGACGATCTCCACCGTGTGGTTGGCCATGGAGTACGCGTCCACGACCTGGCCGTCCTCGAACCTCTTGCCGTGGCTCACCGGGTTGAGCTTGTCGTCCACGACCGAGAAGTCCACGAGCGCCAGTACGATGGAGTTGAGCGCGATACACGCGAGGATGAACCGCTCGAAGTAGACGTGGGAGATGACTCGAGTGCACGCTCGGCGGACGCGGTTCTCTCTCGACAGCCAAAAGAGGGCCCACTCGGCGCCGACAGCCGACCGGCCCTGCGGGTTCTGGCCGTTCGCTGCCAGGATCGCCCCGACCCGAGGAGCGTTCGCCATCGATCCCTGCCAAGCATGGGGGTGCAGTTTGGGTCCTTCCGCGGTCGACCGGGAACTCCTTGCCGTTTCATCACCATCCCAGGACCTGGCCGTTCAACTCAAGTTGTAGGGCGGCCCTCGTAACGAACCACCGAGGCACCAAAACGCATGTGACCTCGGTGGTGTTCCTGCCGCATAGGGTTGCATTGCAGGCCACGGACTTAACTGCCCCCTTCGAGACTTGCTCTTCCGTCGCCGGCTCGGTGACAGCTCGTCCGCGTTAACTAACGTGGCCGATGGCGAGCGACTGGTTGCGAGCGGGCCTTGCTTGATCCATGTTCGACCATGTTCGAGCCCGGCAACGGATCCCATTCTGGCCCGATGGGGAGCTGTTCGCCGAGGTCTCGTCTATTATCGCTGGCGCCGTAGGTGGCCGGAGGAGCTCCAGCGCACACCGTCAGGAGAATCCTGCCACCAGCTCACTCCTCAATTGTTTTGCTGGCCGGCTGGTCGAATATGCACCCGCAAAGACCAGCCTGCAGAGCAAGGCACTGAACACCACACCGAGTGAGTGCCACCGTTTCCTCCCTCGCTCTCCCTGAACTTGACGCTGACGGGGCTCCATGGAAGGGCCAGCGACTGAAACGTACACGCTGACTGGAAGGCTCCAGGCCCAGTTCACTCTGCCATTTGCGCTCCAGCGGGCACGCGCGCGCGTTGTAGTGTGATCGTAACTCGCTTGCTAGCTAGCAAGCTGCTCTCATGGGCCTCAGCCGGCGGGCCAAGGCGGCCGAGTCCGGGGCGGCCGCTTCGTCGTCTTCTTCCTCTTCCTCATCAGCGTCTCGGCTGCTGGCCTTCTTCTCTCACAGGAAGCAGCAGGACCCGCAGGTTCCCGAGCAGGACAAGCGGCGCCACCTGCGCATCAAGACCAAGCACAAGCGGCCCAAGCACAGGAGCCGCAGCCGCAGTCGCAGCTTCAGCGGCGCGGAGGACAACAACAACGACGACGGCGACGACGCGCCCAGCTCGCCGCATTCGAATGTGAGACGATGCCAGTCCCCGCGGGGCCGGGCCAACGTCCAGCTGGCCGTGCGAGTCGCGCGTGACGCGTCCAGTTCAGCAACTTCAGCTTCAGGCTCAGGATCGGGCTCTGGGTCGCCGCCCTCGTGCGTCGGCGTGTTCCCGCAGCGCTCGTCGCGCTCGTCGTCGCTGCAGTACTCGACCAGGTCGTCGTCCGAGTCGTCGTCGGCCTCCAGCTCGAGATCCTCCGGGTCCTCGCTGCGACGGGAGCGCAGGCAGAACCTCATCGGCCTGGTCATCAGCAGAGACCACGACGACCTGGCCCGTCGACGGCGGTCGTCGTCGCTGGACTCGGAGTCTACCGACTCGGAGTCGTCCTACCAGGAGGCCAGCGCCTTGTCCTCCCCGTCCAGCTTCCAGCCCCGCGAGATGTGGCGCGAGAGCTCCGTGGACGAGTTCCTGTCGTGCTTCCCGAGAGACCTGACGGCCGACGTGCGCGTCACCTGCAACGTGGTGAGCCCCAAGGCCTCCAAGAGGTACATGCGCGGCCTCATCGCGTCGCTCGAGTTCGAGATCCGCGCGACCAAGTGGGCCGCCTACTTCCTCCAGATCGTGCACAACGCGCGCAAGCAAAAGCGCGTCTCGCTGCGCACGGCCATCTCGGTCAAGTGGGCCATCTGCGCCCACGTGCAGGGCGCGGCCCACGCGCGCCTGGAGCAGCAAAAGATATCGGATCTGACGCTGCAACGCAAGATGACGGAGTATCGCGTGGCGCTGCAGTGCGTGGCCGGCACGAGTGTGGTCAAGTACGGACGCAAGGGCAAGCCGCACGCCACGAACTTGTGCGTGGAGAACGGCGACACGCTGCGGTGGACGTCCAAGCTGCTGGCCCACGCGACGCACATCGCGGTGGACGGCGTGGCCGCTACGACGACCATGGGCAAGAAGCGCGTCAAGGCCAAGAACGCCATCCCTCTGGCCAGTATCCTACGCGTCACGTCCGGTCCTACTACGAGTGTCTTGGCCCGGGCGCTGCACAAAGGCACGCTGGTGCTGGACGACGCGAGCTGCACGCTGTCCGTGGTGACGCATACGCGGACGCTGGATCTCAAGGCCAAGAGCGCCGAGGAGAGGGAGTGGCTTCAGCGCAGCCTGGAGTTTCTCGTGGACCTGGCGCGGGATCACGAGCGACGCGTGGCAC
Source organism: Phytophthora vignae f. sp. vignae (assembly GCA_016169955.1). NCBI lineage: Eukaryota > Oomycota > Peronosporomycetes > Peronosporales > Peronosporaceae > Phytophthora > Phytophthora vignae. The sequence continues at coordinate 197,553 of JABJUM010000092.1, read as the reverse complement.
AGCAAGTGGAGCTGACAATCATGAAACGGATGGAGACGTTGCCCGTGTGGAAGTACGGCCGCAAGGGCCGGCCGCACAAGACTCGGGTGTTCGTGGACCGCTTCGGAGAGGTGTCGTGGCTCGGCCGCAGTGGAGATTCGCTGCAGCTTGACGAGATCGTTTCCGTTCAGGAAGGCCACCATACGCCAGTGTTTGCCAGAGCGAGAGCAGCAGGGATGGTGTCGTCGGCCAAGGCGTCGCACTGCTTCTCGCTCGTGACCGCGTTACGTACGCTGGACATTGAGGCCGTCAACGAGCAGCAGCGCGACTGGTTCGTGGTAGCCTTCCGGTACCTGTTGGATAAAGTCCACGAGAAGACGGCCGCAATGCAGCGTGAACGAGCCGAGAGGCAGCTTCGCATGCTGCAGGAACTCTGTCGCGAAGATGAAGAGGACGACTTCCTCACGGGCGACGGTGACGATATGTACTACGACGATTATCCGCCAGCACGCCGTGCCTAAGAGGTATCGTGCGTGTTGTTACTTGAGATACTTCAGTACAACGTAGTAGAATCAATTGTTGTTTGGGAAAAGAGATAAAATACAAAGCAAAGAGTATCTATTCTATGTTATGCCATTACCGCGGGGCGAACTGCAGCACGTCTCGCTGCATCTTCAGCCATTCCTCCATCTGCAGGCGCTCGAGCGCACGCGCGTTTGCTAGACGCTGCTCCACAATCTGTGCGAGAGCAAGGTGGTGAGCGCTTTCCAGCACTTCGAGCTGGCCGTTGCTCAGCGTGCTGAGGTCCGTTCCTGGAACCAAGTGGAACGCACGCAGGTCCACAGCGGTGGCCCGAGGTTCCGAGGCTTCCAAGGCATACTGCATATCCTCAAGGGAATAGCGAGTAGACTCGTCCTGTGCTCCACTTGCGGCCGAGCTCGACATGGAGAGACCCAGAGCAGCGGCCTGGGCTTGTGCTAGACTGTTGCGCTTCATGGACTCCTTCGCGATCACTTCGTGGCACCTAACACACTTAAACATGGTCGAATCAGCAGTCCGGAAGGCCGAAGACTGCAGGCACGACGCGCAGTACAGCTGTGTGCATGCCGAGCAGGTATCCTCGTCCGCACTTCCGGACACACCACCACTGCACTGCAGGTTATCGTTCACGAGTTCACCGCATAGACCGCAGGCCAGATACCCCAGCGTCTCGGCCACATTCTCGTTGCTGAGTCGCAGTTTGTTCACCCATCGATCGCGAGCCTCGCGAGCCACTTGGTGGTTTCCACTGGTACGCTGCTGCTTCCAGGTGAGTCGTCCAGCCGAAGAGTAATGTAGGCCAGCCGACGAAGAAGCTGAGGTGCACGGGCCCATTGTAGTAGAAGAACCAAAGCCCGGCCGCCATGGGGATGCAGACGAAAACGGCAGCCCGCTTGAATTGATCGACGTCGCCGAAGACGACACACTTGCCGCGTTAGTTGACACAGTGGACAGTCCGAGCGATCGGAACGCCAGCGCATTCGGATTCAGTAGCGACGACAACGCGAGCGAGCGAGAAGTACGACTGGTGGGAATGAAGCCATTAGACTTTTCCCAACGCTCCTCCTGGACCCTGGCGGATGTGTGTGCAACAGCACGCACTTCCTTGACTGTGGAAGATGCAGCGGGCGTTGCTGGCGTCTGGTTCGTCCGTCCACCGGTTGGAGCTCGGTCTCGAACATTGCTTGGCCGTTGGTTGAATTTTCGCCTAGGATTTTGCGGGGCTGGTTTCGGGGGAGAAGTAGCCGCCGACTTTCGCCGAGCAGGTGTCGGTAGCGAGGCCTTTTCCTGCTTGTGTGGGCTGCTTTCCTTGGGCGAGCTGCTGGGGACTGCAGCAACAGGAGACCGATGCTTCTTGCCCACTGTCGTCCACGCACCAGCCGAAGGTACGGCATCATCCTGGTCAGCATCTTCGGTGTCTAGAGTTTCAGTTATCTCTGCTTCCTCTTCGTCGCTGTGGGCGATGGACACGCATGAAGCACGCATCGACGCGTCGTCTTCCTCATCTGAGCTTGCAACGCTTGCATCGTCAGCCTTCGATTCAGGAGCGCTACTTTTCGCGGCTGTGATGTCACGATCAGGTTCGGCGCTGCTAGGTTCCTCGATAGCAGCCTCTGGTTCAGCATGTTTGTCATCACTTGCGGGGCCCTGATCCTGATCCTGATCCTGCTCCGTCTCCTGCTGCTGCAGTTGTTGCTGCTGCTTCGCTGCCGCCTTCCGTTTCGCCTTCTTGTTTTTCTTCTTGTTCTTTTTGCCACTTGTAGCATTGCTTGTACTAGTCGCGCCGACACCATTCTTGTCCGCTTCCTCTTCCATCTCTAGCATGGCCATCATACGGGCCGCTGCCTCCTCTTCAAGCTGCCTCCAGATGCCTCGAAGGTGCTCCACACACGGGCCGCTCTCACGCAGCTCCGAGTCCTGCGCTTCTTCCAGCGGCGTCTGGCCGATCGCATTCCTCAACGTGATATCGGCCCCAAACTTCAGCAGCGTCTTGACACACTCCAGGTATCCGCACGACGCGGCCAGGTGCATGGCCGTGCTCCCCTCCCTGTCCTGGAAGTTCACGAGCTCGCCGTTCTTCTCCAGCAGCATACTCACTATTTCGGCCCGCCGTTTGTCACTCTCCGCGTCTTGTTCTGGGTCCTCCCCGATCATCACAGCACACAGCAGCGTCGACGCGCCGTACTGGTTCAGCATGTTGACGTCTGCGCCGTGCTTCAGCAACACCTTCACGGCCTCGGCCCGCCCTTCAATGCACGCCCAGATCAGCGGCGTGTCCGCGTTCACGTTCCAGCAGTCAACCACGGCGGCGTCGCACTCACACAGCGCCGCCACGATCTCCGCGTCCCCATTCTACAAAAGCATCATAAAAATATGAGTATATATCTCCATACTATCTAGGATAACATTTATGCTGCTCTACCTTTGCAGCGAAGTGCAGGGCCGTGGACCGGAGCTCGTGCGTGCGGACGCCCACGTCCGCGCCGCGTCGTAGCAGTGCGCGCACCACGTCGCGATGGCCCTCGGCCGCGGCCACCATGAGGGCCGTGAAGCCGTCCACGTCCACGTCGTTGACGCCCACGCGGCCGCTGTCCAGGATTTCTTCGAGGCACTCGAGGTCGCCCTCGGCCGCGCACTCGTAGAAGTTGATGGCCCACGTCTGGCCGTCCGCCAGGTCCACGGAGAACTCGGCCGTGGTCACCTCCTCCTCGTCCGAGTCGGCCGGCGCGTCCGTGGGGACGCTCACAGTAGCCAGCACATGGCCCGAAGCGTCTGCGTCGGAAGAAGAAGCTCTGCGCGGTGGCCCGGTCGGAGCCGCGGCCTCGACCGCCTCGGCTTCCGCTGCCGCCATTGACTTTGACTTTGACTTGCTGATTGGCACGATCGGCGCAGATTTGTGTAAATGTGGTGTATCCCTGTGTCGGCCACAGAAAAGGCGAAAGTTGAAGTGATCGATTGCAAGAAGGTCGTCATCAATGAAGCTCACAGCTCTTTCATCACCATGGGCCACCCACGTCTTAGCCACCAGCGAAGAGCGCAATGAATGTGGCACTCGCTTAAAGTCAGTGGTTCTACCTGCTTGCGTTGGCAAAGATCCGTCAAGACGCCAGGCCCTACCGACTCGGGAGGTTGCTAGTTTACGCAAAACCACAGGTACAAACAACCACAAGATCTCGTCTCTACGAATCGCTATGTCGCCTTGCCCGCGGGCTGTTGTGCATTATCGAAATTCGGATCGTACACTGTCATTTTCACCAGGTCCTTGGTCTCTCTTTCTTTCTGTCGAGTGCGGCGGCCCTGCTTGGCCTTGCTGAGCCATCATCAAAGCTTCCTGTCATCTTTTTCCACGGTGTCTTCGCGTCGTGGGAGTTCGGCCACAACTTTGAGGCGAATCTGACCGCTGAAGGGCGAGAGTACGTGGCGCTGTCGTTCTGTGACGGTCTGTGCTCCGTCGAGTCGCTCCTGACGCAAGTTCCAGCGGCCGTGAAGGCTGTGCGCGCGGTTGTGGCGAACAACTAGGCCTTCGACGACGGCTACATCATCATCGGCCACTCGCTCGGTGGCGCTATCGCCCGGGCCACGATCGAGGAAATGGACGACCACAGGGCCAAGCGCTTCATCAGTCTGGCCGGTCTCCAGAACGGCCAGTTCATCGGCCCCAACACCATCGACATCGCCATTGAAAAGGGCGCATCCTCTCTCTTACTAGTATCGTACCGGAGAGGGTGTTCAACTACTCCGCGTACGCGCCGGAAGACTACTACGGCAAGATGCAGAAGGACTTCACCCTCTTCTCGATCGAAAACCCGGACACTCAGTACGAGCTCGCGCAGTTCAACGTCCAGCGCTGGCCGCAGTTCGGCAGCTGGTCCACCATCAACAAGTTCTTGCCGGTGTACAACAACGTGAACCCGTGTCTTCCGGGCAACGACCAGTGCATCAGCGACCAGCAGCGCCGTCGGGCCAACTTCCTCAAGCTGGAGGAGGCGCACTTCTTCGCCTCGCCAGTGGACGACGCCATCATGCCGTGGGAGAGCTGCATCTTCGGCCGCTACTCGGAGGTGGCCACGATCGCCGAGATCGAGACGAGCTTCATGAGTTGTGACCATTGTCAACATGACCGAGACGCTGGAGTGCCAAGCGAACACCTTCGGACTGCGCACGATGGACGAGCGTGGCGGGCTCCAAATGTCACTCGCAGCTGCTGGTGCATCGATGAGAAGTATTGCAAGTGGGCACCCGTGTACGACGAGTACATCTACCCGGCGAAGAAGTATCCTGTGAGATGGATACTCCTATTTCCGGGAGCAAGAGGATTCGACAAGAAACGAAGACGCTGAAGCTACACTAGATTTAGCCACGGTACTGTTAGATAGCTGGTAGAGTCGCCGGAGACCTCACTTCCGTTCTCTCTCCGGGCCAAGAAAGTCGAAACGCCCAAGCAACCCCTCCCTCCAGCCCGCCACGATGATCTCTTCACCCGCTCCAGGCGACCTCGCTTTCATCGGCCCGAAGCACGCCGCGGAGCTAACGGACTTCCAGTACGTGGAGCTCGTGGCTCACCAAGGCGAAGAAGCATCAGTGAAGGTGGTGGGTCCCGATGGGGCGGACGAAGAGAGACTGCTGTCCATCCCCTGGACAACGTTCTGCCATCGAGTCGTGCCAGCTCAAGAACGGACATTATGGCCAGGTTCCTTTCTCGCCCACCCCGTGGCCTTCGTCTTAACGTCCGAGGACGGAGTCGACGAGTGGGCGTACGGCATTGTGTCCGGCTACACAGCCTCGACCGAGACAACGCTGCACCTCATACGCCAGCACGGCTGCACGCGTCTTCCACTTCTTCCTACGACGGCGGTCATCAAGGCAGATGTCCTAAACTGCGTTCTGCAGACCGGCGGCGGTGTTAACGCCGCGGGTTTGAGTCCGATGGAGCTACTCTAGCAGCAAAATGAAGTCATCGCCGCATGCCAACGCAGACGATCAGGTCTGCCAAAGTCCGTTACGAAAACGCTGAGTGTACCATATAATGCAGCTGAATTGGTACCGCTCATAAACCCAGCAACGCTGCAGCTTGTTCGTGTCCGTCGCCAGCACGTCGTTGCCTACAAAACCGCAGCGGCCTCGAAACGACCGTCTGACTTGTACGAGGACACAGGGGCCCCCGGCGCACTGGAACCGGAGCTAACCAGAACGGCAGCCTCAAGGACAACAAGCCGACGCCGTCTTGCACCCGATGACAGAAGCGAAAATACCGACCCAGAAGCTGATGCGGAGTCGTTGACAATCGACTCAGACGATGAAGATGTAGAAGAGATTCGTCACATGCACAGGCCCCTCGCAAAACGGCCTCGCATCGATGCCCGCGCCAACCCCCCCCCCCCCCCAGCTCGGACTCATCTGATGCCTCCAGTTCTGACGACGTCTTCAGTTCTTCCGACGATGATGATACCAACTGTTCCAGCAGCAGAGCACGAGGTGTTGTTTTTCATCCGGCCCCGACAAAGCGCCAGGTCCATGCTAGCATCGTTCAGCAACGACATGCAGGTAAGGTTGCCCAGACACTGCTCCAGTCCGCTCAGCAGTCACAGCATCTCGACTTTATTGGAACCCCGCCTGTGCTTCGCGGTGCTTATCACTTTGGATTTGGCCTTGGACTCTCTATCATGCACTTTCGCCGCGCGATCACCTCGGATGAATTTGCGACGACGGAATCGGCGGTGAACATGTCGGATTTCTCTTCAAAGAACGCGCTGCCAGCTCCGCCCAAACCTACCGGGCTCGGCGATCTCGTCAGTGCCCTGTCAGTATTCTACAAGTTTGCCAAGTACTTCTACAACAAGGATACCAAGCGATTCATTGGTGTTGCACGTGACTTTATCATCGCTTGTGCTGACAAGGCCCCTGCCGACGCCTCGACGGCTCGCCTCCTGACACACTGGGTGAATGTCAAGTTCGGCAAGTTCCGCTGCCGTCTTGTATCCAAAGGGCTCAAGTCAGCTCTTCGCGTTCGCAAACAGTTTCGTCTAAATGACGATCAATTGGTGGCCCTCAAGGAATCCTACCCGTCCTGGACAGCCACAGGTCAATCGGCAGGTCGAGTCAAAACCGCGCACGAAGGTGGTGGACCTACGCCTCGCCAGTTCGACCGCCGACAGACCACCAAAAGCCGCATCCCCAACAATGTGCTCACTTCGCTCCCAAAAAGCGAGGACGGTCGTCGACTATGTCTTCGGTTCGTGTCGAAAGCCGGCTGTAATCTCCCGGACTGCCCCCGACCACACTTCAGACCCCAGGCGTTGTCTGACGAGACGAAGGCTCTTGTGACCCAGCGCTGGAACGGTCTTTCGGCAGAGTGCAAGGATTTATGAGGCCAGGAGCTGCAGTCGGACCGAGTTGCTACCCATAGTCAAACCAACGAATACACGCACGAACAAACTGTACAACTCCAACACGACCGATTCATGGGTACACTCCAACAGATACACACGGCCAACGTCGCCGCCGTGTCTACTCACTGGCAAGCAGCGGCTCAGCAGTACGGTATGACACCGCCGACAGTCCAAGCAGAACAGGTTGGCGACATTGACGTTGAGCACGTGCAGTTCTGGTCCAAGCTAGCCTTACGAGGGAACCTCGCCCTGCAGGACATCGTTAGAGTCTATCGGGGTCAAACACCGGAAGACAACCGACCGAACAAGAACTTGTACGAAATTCAGCCTCTCCGGCAGCCTGATATTGCGCCCACAGTCGCTAGGTGGAACCAGATCGTCCGAGACGGCGTAAAGCCCCAATGGGTGTCGGGCAAACCGCGCTGTCAAGCAACTCGACCTATCAATCATCGCAGCATCAATGGGCACGACGCTCACATCCGCCGCCACCTCCGAAAAGGTCAACTCGAAGGCCGGTATTTGATCGTGGATGCACAACTTCTCGGTCAGTGGGCCGAACTCTTTATCAGCCCGCTTGCCGTTGTCGACAAGCCAGGCGTCGTTGGAGGAGACATTCGTCTCATCAACGACTACTCATATCCGTCCGACGCATCGGTGAACGATTACACAGATCGAAGTGATCATCCTTCGATTTCGTACAATCCACCGAGAGCCATCGCACGGCGAATCCATCGACTGAAAAAGTCAAACCCCACTGCTATCGTTCTTCTCATGTTAGGAGACGTGGCCGGTGCATTCCGCCACATTCCTATTCATGCTGAGTCGGCGCACATGTTCTGCTTCCGCTATGAGAACTTCATCATCGTTGATCTGTCGTGTGGCTTCGGCTGGTGCGGATCTCCAGCCTACTATGCAGTCGCAGGCAAATTGATCAACCACATATATGAGTTCGGCAACCGCCTCACGCGTCAGTTCAGAGGCAACGTCTGGTGCGATGACCACACATGCGTCGAAATCGACGCGGGTACACGTTGTTTCGACGCTAACCTATCACTTCGACGAGCTATGGCTACGGTACTGGGTTCCTCCGCGATAAACGAGCAGAAATTCACAGCGTGGTCCACCAAGAACAAGGCACTCGGTCTGTTGTGGGATACTGAAGCCGGATGCGTCTCAATTCCGGCCGACAAGATAAGTAAGGCGCTTGGCCGAGTCAGTCGATTGATCTCAGCAGCCTCAGCAACAAAGTCGGAATTACTTAAAGTCATCGGAAGCCTGCGGCACGTCGCGTCGTGTTCGCGCCCGGCACGTGCATTTTTCCAGCGGCTACAAACAACTGCAAATTCGAGTCGTCAATTTGGTTCTCGACCACTACCCCCCGATGCACTCGACGATCTCCGTTGGTTTAGCTCTGTGCTTCGGCAACCTGACCGCTTCAACTCGATCCCGGTGGCCCAGTTTGCGGATCTCGCGAAAGCCGACATTGACATCTACATGGATGCAAGCGGTGAAAGCCTGTGTGTTCTGGAACCAACGCGTCGGCTCTACCTGCGACAGAGGTTCTCACAAACAGAGTCGACAACACTGTCTATCAACATAAGGGAGCTGCGCAGTGCGGTGTTAGCTGTTCTACACTGGGGGCCCAAATGGGCGGAGGCGGCCAGCAGAGGTAGAACACACGTCCGGTTCCACATCGACAACACGACCGCAGTATCATGGGCAAATCGACGTTCGAGCAGACACCCCATGGCACAATTGTACAATCGACTCCTATCTCTCGCCGAGTTCCAGTACAACTTGGTTTGCACCGCGTCGCACATTCCGGGGAGCCTGAACGGGATGGCTGATGCGGGCTCAAGAGCATGGTCTGGTGCTGACTCAATTTCACACACGTGGTCTAACCTTTCTGCCTCTTGGACACAGGACAGAATCGATCCACAGTACGAAGATCTCTGTAACGGGGTTACACGAATGTTACCCGAAGGGTTACGGAGTGTGGGGCACACAGGCTTGTGTGGCGCACACTGTCTAACCTATTTCAGTAGGAGGATCAGTACACGGCTTCAGAGCCACAGATTATGCATATGACTAGGGTTCACTATGCTAGATAGTGAACCAGATACATTTACACCAAAGGCGGCTTTGCCGCGATAAAGAGAAATACATTCAGTTTTGAGATTCACAGTAAAGAGCTAAGGGTTGACTCTTGGAGTCCGTAGGGAGTACGGGCTCGTGCGTTCTGGTATTAGAACGGGCTTTCTTAAGCTGAGACTCTGTGAGTCTGTTACGTCTTCCTCTGACGCTAAAGCTACGGCAGCCCCGCTGCACTTGGTAGCACTTGTAGTCAATCTGACACCTGAGTCTGCATAGACTGACCCTCTGTGGAGAATGGAGCAGTTCGCTCACTTACCCCCTAACCAGCAGGATGCGCTTAAAAAGCTTATGTCCTTGCTGGGCCCGGAGGGCGTGACGCAACTTGCGCAGCAAGGCCCGGACGCGGTGAACGCGCGTCTCGAGGCGTTCTCAAGCTACGAGAATGCTCTGTTAGAGCACCTCCAGCAGAGGATGGCAACGGCCGCGGCGCCCCAAGCGCCCGCTACGTCGTCCGACGCGGGAACAAGACCCAAGCCGCTCATGTTGAGCGTGAAGACCTTCGAAGGCAAGGAAGGGGAAAGCTTAATGCTTTGGACCCGTGAAGTCGAGATGGCTATGAGCTCAGCTCTACTCCGGACGGAGTCGCAGCGCGTGGCGCTAGCTATCTCAAAGCTCGGTGGGCGAGCGAGAGAGTGGGCACTGACGTCAGGGACGTCGGTCGACACGACCTTCCCGACATGGGACCAGCTGAAACAGCAGTTGTCCCGGGTGTTCGCTCCGCCTAACGAGGCGTATCGCGTACGCTCGCGCTTCCTGGCTACCCGCCAGGGCAAGAAGGAGCTGGTGGACATGTCCAGGAGTTGAGAACTCTCATTGCGGGCATGTCTGCCGATCCTCTGGCGGAGGTAGTCACCGTCACGGTGTTTATGGAGGGACTTCGCACTGGCGTTGCCAGGACGGAGGTATTCCGTACTCACCCAAGCTCTTTTGAAGAGGCTGTGAGCATCGCGTTGAACGCGGAGCACAACTTTAAGTCGTCAAGACTTGGGTGGAGCGCTCCTCACACCAGTTCGTCGAACGGTCCGGAGCCTATGGACCTCAGCTATGCTGAAGACGAAGAAGCCGAGCTTCGGGCTGCTGAGCAGAGGCGAGGCATCCGCCGATGCTTTATCTGTGGTGACACGCGTCACCTGCGCGCCGGATGTCCGCTGCGCTTCCAGCGCCAGGCTTCGGTAAGCCGCTCTTCGGGTTCGAGCCAGGGCTCTGGTTCGTCTCGGGGAAACGAGAAAACTCAGTAGGCGCGGGGCGGCCTACTGGGGAAGAACTAAGTTCTATTGAGCCTCGAAGAGGTGGAGGTCGACAGGACTTAGCCCCGAAGAGACCCGTACTCTATAACACGGAACGTGTATGCAAGCCGGGCTTGCTAGTCGTCCAGGCTTGGGTGAAGGGCTTCACAAAGCCATGGACGATTTTGATCGATTCGGGAGCGTCGGGTAATTACGCCCGACGTTCCACGATGGACGGAAGTCAGCTTTATGCTGAGGCGCTGATAGCGCGTGGGAGTGACATCGTCACTGTTCGTCTCGCGACGGGCACTCGTGTCACGGTGCCTAAAGTCCCTGTGGACTTGGGCGTGAAGTTTTTGGATTTTGATAGCGTGGAACGCTGTCTGGTCTTAGACCTCGATTCGAGATATGATCTCATTCTTGGCATGGCGTGGCTTGAGCGCCACGAGCCTTGGATCGATTGGAGGTCGAAGACCCTTGGTGCTACGCACTTCTCTCCTGGCGGAGCATTGGCGAGTCATGAACCCACCTCTGCTAGGAAGCAGAAGCGCTTTTGGCGCGAGCACTGGACCGAGTCGGTCAATGTGCTGGACATCGGAGTTTCCGAGTTGGTGGACACTGCGTGTGTCGAGAACGAGCGTTCCGAGCGTGGCTCGTGGACGGCAGGTGGAGCGGCACGAATTCCGCTGAGCGGGTGTGCGTCTGAGGGCGACGCCCTGCTGCGTGCCGGTGAAGGCGCGGTCGACAGGAAGTCGAGTGAAGATGGGCGTTGCCCGGATCAAGGATGTGGGGCGGCACTAATTCCGCTGAGCGGGTGTGCGTCTGAGGGCGACGCCCTGCTGCGTGCCAGCGACGGCGCGGTCGGCACGATGCCGAAGGACAAGGGGCTTGGCCCGGATGAAGATCGTGGAGTGGCACGTAATCCACTGAGTGGAGGCTGCGGGTCGTGCAGCCCTTCGCTGAGTGTCGGTAAAGACACTCGAGCTCCTCTAGAGCTGAATGAGGTGGTGACACCTGGCGTCAAGAAGCACGCGAAATCACGGAGCTCTTCTGGGCGGACAGTGTCCATGAAGAGGAGGCAGCGCCGCAAAGCGCTGGCTGCGCGACGCAAGGCGTCTGCGGTCTCACGAGGGGAGAGGGGCGTGTCGAGCGGTGAGGCTCCACGCGAGAGCGAGCAGCTCTACACACTCGTGAATGGAGTGACGGGCGATGTCGATGGAGGCATTAACCTCGACAACTTGCCCTCACTATCTGCTCTCCTAGAGCTGGACGAGATGTCCTTGGCCGAGTTCGGCGATGCCTTGAAGGCTGGCGACTTGGCTGAGGTGGTGGTCATACGACCTGAAGAAGAGCTAAACTCGTCCTCGCTTCTGGATGAAGCTGTCCTGGAGGACACCAAGAAGGCGCTGAATGCGCGGAGCGGATCGGCGATCCTGAAGGACCCGTCGGATCCACTGTATCCGGTGGTACGGGAGTACCAGGATGTGGTCTCAAAGGAACCGCCCTCGGGGCTACCTCCGGACCGAGGTGTTCGACATGAAATCGATCTCGTTTCGGGAACGAAGTACTGCGTGACGAGGCAGTGGCCCTTGCCAAAGGAGCAGTGTGACGTCATTGACGCGTTCTTCCGTGCGAAGCACGAGGCGGGCATGGTGCGTGAGAGTAAGTCTCCGCACTCCACGCCGACATTCTGTGTCAGAAAGCCAAATGGCAAGTGGCGTATCGTGCATGCTTTCAACAAGCTGAATGCCGCCACCATTCCGGCGCAGACGCCAATTCCTCGGAAGGACGTTCTTCAGAACAACATGGCAGGATGTACGATGTACAGTGCGCTCGACTTGGTCGATGGCTACTACCAATTGCTCATGAGGACGAGCGACATTCCTCTCACTGCGGTGAGTACTCCGAGCGGCATGCTCTGGGAGTGGTTGGTGATGCCCCAAGGGCTTTCGAACGCACCAGCGACGTTTAACCGTCTTGTGACGCAGCTCTTCAGGCCCCATCGGGCGTACGCGCAAACGTACTTCGATGACATCTTTGTCCACAGTCGTGCAGAGCACGGAAAGACTGATATGAAGAACCATGTTGAGCACCTGCGTGCTGTGCTCGAATGCATGCGTCAAAACAAGTTGTACGCCAACATTGACAAATGCATCTTCGGAGCGGAAGAGATCCCCTTCTTAGGGTGCTTCATCGGGAAGCGTGGCCTGAGGGCCGACCCGGTCAAGGTCAAGGCCATTGTTGACTGGCCGGTTCCCCAGAACCAGAAGGATCTTCGCAAGTGGCTTGGCTTGGCCAATTACTTGCACAAGTACAGCGAAAATTACGCTGAGATGGCTCGGCCACTCTCCAATCTCCTGAAGAAGGATGCGGAGTGGTGTTGGGACACCGAGCATCAAGATGCGTTCGCGGCTATTAAGGATAGTCTCCTTCATGCGCCTATTCTGGCTCTGCCAGACCCCGCTCGTCCGTTTAGTGTCGTCTGTGACGCCTCGGACTTTGCCATCGGCTGTGCACTGCTGCAAGCAGACGCCGAGGGGCGCGAGCGCGTGGTGGCGTTCGAATCTCGCCAGCTGAAGGCTGCGGAGAAGAACTATCCTGTCCATGACAAAGAGCTACTTGCGATGAAGTATGCGCTCGTCAAGTTCAGGGTTCACCTATTGGGCTCTCAGCCGTTCGTGATTTACACGGATCATGCGTCGTTACGCACTGCGACTCAGTCGCCTCACCTCTCGCAAAGGATGGCCCGATGGCTCTCCTTCTTCGCGGAGTACAACTTCGAGGTGAAGTACAAGCCTGGCAGGCAGAATGTCCTCGCGGACGCGCTGTCGCGCAGGCCGGATTATGAGCTGGCTCATGTAACGACCGTGACTTCGTCATTGCCGGATCTGATCCGAACGGCTTATGCCAAGGATGACACTTGTGTCGCGTTGCTGAAGGCTCTGGGGAGCACGGAGTTTCAAAACTCGGACATTGAATTGTCGGCGCGTGTGCGCGCGCGTTTGCATCGCTACACCCTCGATGGCGGCCTGCTGTTCTACAGCACTGGCTCCGAGGACACGCCACGCGTGGTCATCCCTCATGATGAGGATCTGAAGTATCGTATCCTCTATGAGGCCCACGACACGCCGTTGGCTGGCCATCTTGGCCGAGAGAAGACCTACAGCTCGGTGAGCGCCCACTACTGGTGGCCGAAGATGTACAAGTGGACGAGCACTTACGTGCGCACGTGCGAGACGTGTCAGCGAGTGAAGTCGTCACCCCATGCTGCAGCGCCGTTGGCGAGTCTGCCTGTCCCTTCGGGCTGTTGGCAATCCATGAGTATGGACTTTGTGTTTGGCCTGCCGGCGGACGCGGCGGGCAACACAGGAGTCGTGGTCTTCGTTGACCGTTTGAGCAAGATGGCTCACCTTGCGGCTGTGCCGGATACCATCGATGGTAAGGGTACAGCAACGCTGTTCTTGGACCGAGTGTTTCGCCAACACGGACTCCCTGAGTCGATTGTCTCGGACCGAGATCCCCGCTTCACGGGCGGCTTTTGGAGCGCGGTATTTGCAGTGCTTGGCACCAAGCTGGACATGTCCACGGCGGATCACCCGCAGACCGATGGTCAGACGGAGCGAGTGAATCGCGTCGTCGAGGACGTGCTCCGCAGCATTTGCGCTGAGACGCCGAAGCGTTGGAGCGCTATGCTGCCACTCGTTGAGTTTGCGTTGAACAACGCTGTGCATGCCTCGACAGGCTACACGCCGTTCTACGTGAACAGCTTGTCCCATCCCCGCGTCCCGCTGACGCCGCCACGTGGTGGCCTCGGGCTTGGTGGGGGAGGGGAAGCCGATTTAGCTGATCGGCTAGCCGATGTCAGCCCGACTTCTGTTCGTAAACAGGTTGACGCTTTCTTGTCGAAGCGCTTGAGTGTCTTACGACACGTGCGTGACGCAATGGCTGAGAGCCAAGACAAGCAAAAGGAACATGCGGATGCTAAAGGCAGAGGCAATGTTGACAGTTATGAGGTCGGGGACCTAGTGTTACTTAATGCTAAAAACCTACCTACACATGCAGTGTCAGCCGTCTTCAAGACGAAGTTGCGCCCGCGCTTCATCGGGCCTTTCAAGGTCGTGGCCAGGAAGGGCCTTGCGTACACGCTCAATCTTCCGAAGAAGATGCGGACGCACCCAGTCTTCTACGTGGGCTTGCTCAAGCCGTACCATGACCCGACGCAGGTGCAGATGGAGGCACCGAGGGCGATGAGGTCGCAGGCGCGGAGGTCGCAGGCGTCTCAGACGCGACCATCAACGCGGGCATCGGCGGCGCCGCGAGCCCTGGCGGCAGAGTCGGAGTTGGAAGTGCCGTCGGCACAGGAGCCACCGGCACAGGCGGCGCAGCGGGCGGGCCCTGCATGCGGGCCAGAAGGTCAATCTGACCCTGCAACGCAGCCTGTTGACGCCGAAGCTCAGAGAGCTCCTGTCCGCGACGGTCGTCGAGATCGCGGTAATACTGTACCCAGCTCTCCAAGTGTCGGAGCCGGTACCAGACCTCACGAGGCACTTCAACCCAACCCAAGTCCCGGCCAAGCTCCTCGAGCTCCGTGGCCAGTCGCGCAAGACGCGCATAAACGTCTTGGACATGGTCCCGGATGCGGTCCGACCGCTGCTGCAACTGGAGGAGTTCACTCTGAGTCGCGAGGGCTCCACCGCGGCCTCCACCGGCGCTGCTCGATGAGCAAGGAAACCTTCACTACCATGTGGAGCGCCTGCTGGCGAAGCGGCGGTGCCGGGGTCAAAACCAGTATCTGGTGAAGTGGAGAGGGTACCCGCATTCAGAGAACTCGTGGGAGTTTGAGGTGCCCCTCCGCCAAGACTGCCCAGACGTCGTGGACGCTTTTGATCAGCTTGATCACCAGCGCCCCGTGGGCTCAAGGCCGGCATGCCGGCCGTCCCGCGCTTCCCGGCAATAGGCTGGGGAGCTGCTGGGTCAGCCACATTGCTCCGGGGCTGGCCCTGAGCCACGGCGCTCACACCCTCGCGGGTAGGAGCGACTGGAGTGCTCAAAGGGGCGTAGCGCGTAGCGCTGGAATGGGTCTGCGGCTGAGCACTAGCCGAGAGGCTGCGTTTGGCTCGGATCTTCGCAAAGTCGAAGCGGAGCTTGCGTTCGATACGAACATCCACTTCGCTGAAGCTAGCTCGGAGAGCAGTCATCGAGCTAAGCTTCTTTCTCTTCTCGGCCCAGAGCTCAAATTGAGCCTCGTGTTCGGCCGGGTCCTCGCCCGGGCTGAGTACCACAGGGTACGTCCGCACGGCGGGCACAGATAATCCCAGGCCTTGCAGCCGCAACCGCTCGCGGTACTCGAGGACAGTCGTAGACTGTGGGGTCAGGAGTCGCTCCCGTAGAGACGTTCGAAGAGCGAGCTCCTCTGGAGTACGGGCCGCAGGCCCAATGACGTGCTGAGCCAGCGACTGTTGGAACGCCTGGAGGCACGCCTTCGCGGGGTCACGAGGCTGAAAGCCGTACTCGGCGGTGCTAGGGTGCAGCAGCGGCCGCAACTCGGGGCGCTGGGAGCGCGCGGGGGCCATCTGTGCCGCAACCTGCTCGGACTGAGCTTCGTCCAATGGGTTGGAGATGACGGGACCCAAGGGCTCTTCCCCCACACGGGGCGGCGAGTACCGTGGCTCAGTGAGCGCGCGCAGCTCGCGGAGGCCGGAGGAGCGTTCAGGGAACGGATTCGGAGTGCGCAGCGGTGGCCGCGGCTCCTCCCTCGACGGCGCAGCGCGCTCCGCAGGAAGATGGCTCGACGAGCGCGCAGGAGAGGCCGTTGTGCCGCCTTCACGGGGCGCCGACGGCGTGGGCGAAGTGTCGCGGCGGTTGGGGGAATGTCGCGGCGAGGCGGACACATCCTCAGGGCTCGGCGAGCCGGCATCGGACTCACTGTAGTCCACCTCGCCCTCTTCTCCGAAGAGCTCCTTGGGATCCATGATCTCACCGGCGGGTGCTCGAGGGGAGCTGGGGTGTGTACGCTGCGAGCGCTGCCTGTGGCGTTGCGCCGCGAGGTACTGTGTCACGGAGAGCCTGGGAGGCGCGGCCGGTGTGTGCACCTGCGCTGGGGAGCCTGGGGGTTCGCGAGCACGAGGTGCTGACACGCGAGTGGAGCGAGGCTCCGAGGCGGATCTCGCGAGAGACTGTCTGCGGTCGAACGACCAAAACGCTTTATGACTTGAAGTCATGTGATGGCGCGTCGCGCCGAGAGGTTCTCAGAGAAGTCCACACGATGTGGATTGACTCGTACGAGAAGGAGGCTTGATGGAACAAGACCCGGTCGTTGACCGTTAAGCGTGAACACCCGTGTCCACGGTTTGGTGGGGGAGGGTGTAACGGGGTTACACGAATGTTACCCGAAGGGTTACGGAGTGTGGGACACACAGGCTTGTGTGGCGCACACTGTCTAACCTATTTCAGTAGGTGGATCAGTACACGGCTTCAGAGCCACAGATTATGCATATGACTAGGGTTCACTATGCTAGATAGTGAACCAGATACATTTACACCAAAGGCGGCTTTGCCGCGATAAAGAGAAATACATTCAGTTTTGAGATTCACAGTAAAGAGCTAAGGGTTGACTCTTGGAGTCCGTAGGGAGTACGGACTCGTGCGTTCTGGTATTAGAACGGGCTTTCTTAAGCTGAGACTCTGTGAGTCTGTTACGTCTTCCTCTGACGCTAAAGCTACGGCAGCCCCGCTGCAATCTCTCAGCGCTATGGGGACGATGCTACTCGGCCACGCCCTGGCAAGCTCTACCAACACCAAGTACCGACAACATTGGCGACAGTGGTGCTCATTCGCGCGGATAATGGGGTGGTCTCATTGGCTCAAGCCGGCTAACGCTTCTCGCCGTCTTGGTTACTTCGCCACATTCTGCTGGGCGCAAGGATCGAATCGCCAGCACATCGGAAATCAGCACAGCACGATTCTTCTGAAGCTCGCGAGCATCCGCTGGTTTCACCGTCGCTACAAGGACCTTCATCTCTCAACAAGCCCGCGTCTCGGCATGCTTCTCAAGGGAATCAAGCGCCAGTCGCTGCCGAAGCGGAAAAAGCAACCAATCACGCCGCCATTCATTCGTCTACTCCGCCGAAATCTCGACATGACTCAACCCCGCCAGCGTCTCCTATGGGGCAGCGTCCTGCTTGGATACTTTTTCATGCTGAGAAGATCCGAGTATCTGATCTCGGGTACAACGCGCCATTTCTTCTGTCTCAAGGCACGCAACACGTTTTTCTCCGATGCTGACGGGAAGAAGACGAGTTTCACACTCGCCACGTCGGTCACCATCGGCCTCGAGGGTGCCAAGAACGACCAATATGGCCGAGGCGCTTGGAGGACCATGCACGCGTCCGGCGACAAGCTTATCTGTCCAGTGAAAGCCCTGTATCACGTGAAGCGAGCGAGAAGGGAGCTCGGGATATCCTCACCTCACCTGTGTGGTAACCTGAGCTCGCAAATGGTAACGAAGGCACTGAAGTCAACTGCATGACGGGCAGGTGTACCAGCAGCGGACTACGCTACTCACTCTATCCGAATAGGCGGTGCGACGGCATTGGTTGCAGGTGGAGCAGACCGCCTATCGATCAAGCTCCTCGGACGGTGGGCATCTAACTGCTTCGAGGAGTACCCTCGCCAATCGGCACTATCGTCTCGGGGACTCTCACGGCGCATGGTGACACGCAGGAAGTCGAATAGCTCGTCGAGCAATTAACTCATTCATGGGGCCGCTCTCCGCGCCCTTCGACTACCTGCTCATCAATGCAATACGTGGTTTGCCACCCCCAATCCGGTTTGCGTGATGGAAAGAAGAAGTATCCTGTGAGATGGATACTCCTATTTCCGGGAGCAAGAGGATTCGACAAGAAACGAAGACGCTGAAGCTACACCAGATTTAGCCACGGTACTGTTAGATAGCTGGTAGAGTCGCCGGAGACCTCACTTCCGTTCTCTCTCCGGGCCAAGAAAGTCGACTCGCCTCTCCGCGCCCTTCGACTACCTGCTCATCAATGCAATACGTGGTTTGCCCCCCCCCCCCCCCAATCCGGTTTGCGTGATGGAAACCTTAATTAACTGAGCTTGAAGTGGGTATTCCAAACAACTCGCAAGTCCGAGCTTGATAGCTTTATCGTACTGCAGTGCAGGTCGTGATTCACGATATAGAGGCCATCCATTACATGACAATTTGTTTGTCATTGACAAACGTTGTCCATTCTCTCAAGTGATCTCTTTCTTCAAACTGGTGTACCCTAGGACAGCAGAGGCAGGTATGCGTCGGAGTCAAACTGCGCAGAACTTATAGCAGTTCGGCGGCGGCGAACAGCTACGAGTGTGACTGCAACAGCCATCACCCCACTGCTTAGTAGCATCATAGCGACAGGGTGGTTATGTGTGACCTCCGCGAGTAAGGAGACGGGGAAATAATAGCTACCATAAGCCCGAGTTCCGCCGACACTCGAAGGTTCACAGCGCATGAGCTCGGCAACCGTCTCGGGTACATCCATCACCCCCGTGCACACAACCTTTGTATGTGCGCAGCCTTGGCAACACACCTTCTCGCCCGAGTCCACGTAAGTGCTGGTCTCCGTGCTCCTGATGATCTTCCCGCCGCATGCCTCATACAAGCCAGCCTTTGCATCGCCCGCGCATGCGTCGAACTCGCACTTTGCATTGGGTAAATCGAACTGGGGGCCTTTGCAGTCGGCGATGGAGAACGACCGACCGCACGTCTTGGTATGAGCAGCCCCCGAGTAATCCAGACACGTGAAGTCGCACGCCACGTCGAAGTTCGTGAGCGCCTCGGTGCTCGGGGCGTGCAGCATCTCCACGCCGAAGCGCGTTACGATCTCAGGTGAGTCTTTCGTCACCTTGAGAATCTCAACAGGAGTGCGGTTCTCCAGCGTTCCAGTACAAACAACCTCGGACACCTTCATCCGCAACTGCGTGCGCGAGTATTGGAGGCCGGTGTTTGGGTGGAAATCGAACGTCAACTCGGCGAAGTCGCTGCCAGGGTACGCGCACATTTGCGCTGCGATGGGGAGCCTCGAGACGGACGTCTGGTACCACATCTCGTCGAAGTGTTTGCACACATCCACCGCGCTGTTCACGTGTAGATGCACGTAGAAGAAGAAGCTGCGCACCAATCCACACTGCGTCCACGCCTCAATCGATATCTTGGTCTCGGGGTCGGAGAACGTCAGCACCGCATCGTTGTCATACACAGCTTCGCAGGTCGCCCAGTGGCACCCGGTTTCGGCGCTCGTTTGGCGTCTAGTCTTCCACAGCTGCCACTTCTCCGAATCGCCGTTCACTTTAAAGCGCCAGTGGACGACGCTGTTGACGTCGAGATCTCCCTCAAAGTTCAAAGTCTGCGTCGTCTCGATGAGCTCAGAGAGCTTCGCCATGTACACGCATTGGCCGTCGTCACCGTAGTATGACGTACACTCGAGTGCGCGATGCACTTGGGTCACAGTCTGGAAGTCTTCCTCGTGCAGCTGCTGCAAAACTTTCTTGGACTCTTCAGCGATAGCGGGTTTGATCCGAGCGGTGACAATTGCCAGCGTGTCGCCTTTAACCACGAGGCACTGCTCAAATGAGCACGTCTGATCGCTGTCACCCTCGCAATACCGCACATCATAGTCAGATCCGCATCGATAGTCCGTCCAGAACTCCCGCAGCGCAGTCGACATCTTACAGCAGCGAGTGCACTGACCCTCCGGCACGGGCTTCACCACGTCGTGGCATGTGCCGTCACTCTTTTTCAGCGGATTTACGGCCATCTTCTCGTGGTACAGGATGTCTCCGAGCACCAAGTCCCGGTCGAAGCACGAGATACTCTCGTCGTGCGAATAGCGAGTGTACTTGGATTCGAAGAAGTTCTTCTTGGTGAACTGGTGCAAGTCGCAGCGGTTGTTCCCGCTGCAGCCGTCGTTCTCGGCTTGCTCTCCGAAGTCGATGTACTGCTGGATCAAACCGTTTGCCTTGGCCATGTTGTCCAGCGTCAGCTCGGCCGTGCATCCACAGTCAGCGGTGCCGGACACCGCGTCACAGAAGCCAGCCGGACACTTCGTGGTAGCTCGAGGCCGATAGTTATCCAGGATAGCGATACACCCAGCGCATGACGCGCTCGAGTAGTAGTCGTACGCATCCATCTCCAGTCGGTACTTGCCGTAGTCTTTGAAGACGATACTGTTCACGGCCTCAGCTCGGTTGGACTGGTAGTCTTTCCAAGTCTTGGCTGCGTCGTGTATGGGGACATCGTCCCCACTAGGATACATCGGGTCAAACTTCGCTGCGCTCGGAGACTTTGCCACCACGTCCGAGTACTTCAGCGGCCAAGACGATTGAACGCTGCCAAGGATAGGAATGAGGAAGCCCGCGTAGTACTCTGGGTCTTGCTTCTTCAAACCTGACACGCGGATGCGTGGGTCCAAAGAGGCATCCGCAAGCAGCAACTTACTGGAGGTGTACCCGCTGGTCGGGAGGGGTAGCGGGATCCCCCACTTGTCCACGACGTGGTCGAAAGTGCAGACGCTGGACTTGGTGTTCACTTGGTGCTTGTAGCCACTCACCTTGTTCCACACACAGCTCGAGGCACTCCCGACTTTCACACACGCCTTATCACCTCCCTTGGTCTTCATTTCGCAGCCAGCAGGGCAGCCACAGAAGCACTGGCGGTTGCCGTCGTCGCCGACGAGCGTGACCGGGACGCCGTTCTCGAGGTCCACGCAGTTGAGCGACTGGGTGACACTGAACGGGTTGTACATGAAGAGGTCGCCGTCCTCTTTCAGCTCGATGCAGCTCTCCGAGCCGCCTTCGCAGTTGTCGCTGCTGCCGCTCAGCAGAAAGTTGACCACGTTGGCGATCTGGTTGACGTTCTCGAACGACACGATCTCGTTGTACGAGGCTTCGTCCGTTGCGAAGGAGATGACTGCAGTGAAGCCGTCTGTTGAACTCGTCACCGACTCGAGGGGGTAGACGTCGCCCAGGCCCGGGAGTGCAGCGGCCCGGTCCAAGTCGTCTCCCGTCACCTCGGCCGCAGCGCCATACGCCGACTTCGAGCAGCGTCCAGGCACCATCGTGGCCTTGAACGTCAGGACCACACCGTCGTACGGCCCGACAGTGTCCTCCACGATGTTGTGCATGTCTAGAGCCCACGTTTCGACCGTGGCTAGCGTCGAGCTCTCGACGCACTTGGAGAACAGTAAGAGAACGTTGATTTCTCCGTCATAGACTGCTGCGGGATCTTGCGAGCACATGATCATGTCCTCCTCGACCATCACGCTGCTGTCGGCGCTCTTCCTGACCTTCTTCTTGGTGGTTCTCTTATCGGTGAACTGCGGCAGGAGCAGGTTGCTGGGCAGCTCCCCTGACGACGCGATGAAGGACGTGCCGTTGCTGGAGAGCGACACTGCCAAGTGTTTGTTGAAGTTCAGCGTGGCTGGCTCAGTCTGCTGGAGCGCGGCCGTGAAGACTAGCAGCCCCAGCCCCGCCGTCCATCGCAATGGTGCAAGACGCATGGCCTTGATGTCCTCGAGGAGGATCTGTCGGAGACTGATGCTTGTCAAGTTTGACACGGATCCGCGACCTTTGGATCTTTTGCGATGATCGATCTGCAACGCCGTTGATTCAACGGCCGAGAGCGGCCACAGTCCAAGGCATACTGGACGAATCACCTCGACACGCGCGCCGGCAATTTTTAGTAGTGCTCTCCGAGCCATTCGTTGGCGAGCTGCAGCTCCAGTTCCAGCGTCGGAAGAGCAGGGCGGAACATTTCTCCGCAGTCGCCGATCGCGGCGGTGTTCACCGTCTGACGAAATATTGCGGGCGCTCCTATCCCAGTTGCGCTGTGGTCCTCCACGCGCGACAAGAGCTGGCGAGTTCGGGCCAAGCTCCAGTCGAGCACTCGAGCTGTTCGACTGCGAGCTTCCAGCAGCCCAGATCGATCTTGAAGAGCCCAAATGGGCGGAACGGCGTTACGGCAACACAGCAACGACAAGACGACAGCTCTTACGGCACCATAGCAAGGGTTTTTCCACATAGCAAACACCATACCACGCAACACAGAGGCTGTATGGTATGGTGCTTGCTATGTCTACGGTAAACTATCTGGGATTAATTACGCAAACTACAAAAGTTACCGAGCGCACTCCAGAATATCACAGTAGACATCTAGAATCAAAAGCGGCTGTTGGTGCACACTAAGCGTGAGAGAGTATGGAACCAGGCGACCCTAACAGCGATGCTCTGCCGGCCTCACAGCTACCACCCACGACCGACGTAGGCATGCGTCTATCGCGAGCTTACAGGGAGAAGGTTTGCAAGGGTCTGTTGATGTCTAGGCTCAAGGCAATTGAGGCTATGGAAAGCAGACTGGACAAGATCGCCAAGTACTCGTTCAAGCTTCTGAACGAGCGCGACGAGCTTGCTATGATGCTCGCCAACGAGAAAGAGGAAGCTGTGCGTCTGGCAACGGTGCTTGGAGTGTCGGTGGACGACAGTGGCTACGTGGTGTCGTACGGTGTGACACTGCAACAGTGTTTCGAGGCCTTACTCGAGCAGGAGTAGAACAATACTTCGCGCATGTCGTAGCCACAAATAAACCATTAAGCCGATAACAAAAGAACTGCTTTGAGGTCACAAATAAGCTATATTCAAGTCTTAACAGTTGCCATCAACTCGAGGTCGGTTGCATCTACGGCTTTGGCTACTCGGTTTGCTATGGTACTTACTTCAGGTTGCATAAGTATCATCCACATAATACGTAGTCGCATGACGGCAACATCGTCGTCTGAAACGGTGGCCTTGGTAAATCGGAAGTTATCCTTCAGCATGCAATACACCTGGGCTATCACCATAACACCGCACGACGTTCCGTCGGGCTGTTTAGGCGCATCTAGCCACACTCCACTCTCCACAACAGGATACTCCACCCCAACCATTGTCTTCTCATGCCAGGCCAACAGAAATGGCGCTACGGTCTGCTCATAGGTATCTTCGACAGTAGCTCGATAACGCGAATCACACATCGGCTCGTAGAAGTAGGGTATGATTGACGGTGGCTCCGTCTGGTACGTGATGCTGACGATGATGACGCCCCAGTGTATGTTGCTCAGATAAACCGGCAAAACAACATATTGCATGCTCGAAATGCGGGTCTGGGGCGGATCAGGGCAGCGAAACGTAGATGCATACGAGTCCAATGCATAGCAATCCCCCCAGAGAGTCGCAGATGCATCTGAGAGCGAAATCGATGATCGTATCAGACAGCATCTCTTTGCGAGCAAGCATCCCCACCATCCTGTCCATCTTGACAGTGCCCTCGCCACTAGCCAATCGGAATGTGGAGCTTAGAGAAGCTCCTTCAAGCTGCTCCACGACTTCGTTTGCCAGTGCCGTGTGCTTGGCTCCCGTAGTTGCATCTGTGAGCTCGTCCGAGTCCGTTTCCACATCGAAAAGCTGAGGGTTGACCGTCACCGCGTTCCATTCTGTCGACATTAGCCAATGCACGTCCTCTTTCCACGCATCAAGCTTGTGAACGATATTGTAAAACTCGTTCATCCTGTACACAGCGGCGCTGAGCAGCACCAAACAGCAACAGAACCATAACAACATAACACGCAACATTCAGAACACCTCATAATGCAACATAATGAGCAACGTGATGACTACAAACCTGGTGAACTGAGGGGTTCCACCGGGGAAGTAGGCGATGATCTCCTCGGTAGTGTCCTCCGGATGATTGTTGTCCGCAGTCTGGTTGAAGTACTTGGACTTTGCGCGTTTCTTTCTCTCGGCTTTGACTACGGCATCCAGTTTGGTGACGAGATACTTTGGAATCACGAAGTTGTAGTCGTAGTCGTCGGCGTTGACGTGATCGCGTTTGCTGTGAGCAACGCGCGAGTTCATGAAGGCATCGTCCATGATAATCGGGTAGTTTGCCAGGATCTCACTCACATGGTTACGGTCGATAGTGTTGTTTGCCCACTCCAAAACACGCGACAAGGACGGCACGTTCTTGTCTGGAAGAACGATTACAGCCAGCTTTTGAGGTTTTGCGCCCTTGGGTAGCTTGGTTTGCTTCAGTTTGGTTCTGGCAGTGTGGCGCACTTTAGGTTTCTTGGGAATACGTAGCACCTCCAGGATCCCTCCCTTACTCGTAACTTTTGCTGCCGTTGTTACTCGTACGGCAGCTTTGGTAGCGTAGCGCTTTTTCTTTGAGGGCAACGCCGCTTTGGTTGGGTACAGCTTCGGTGTAGAGGGCGATGCTGCTTTAGTTAGAAGCGCAGGAGAAGCCTTGGGCAGTGGTGCCGACTTAGTGAGCAATGCCCCACCAGCAGCCTTGTTGGGTGTTGCCGCCAACGTTGCTTCACTGTTTTCTGCGGACTCTCGCTTAGAGTCTCCAACTGTGTTGTTAGACCCCGTTTTATCTTCCTCCAACTCCCGCATGAAGTTCATGCTATCAATTAGATCAGCCGGCGTGATATCGGATGCAGTGTCAGAGGTATCAGGATCGTCAGATTCCTCGCTTTCGTCAGGACTGGTAGTAGAATCGGCAACGGTCTCCATCCCATTGCGAACAATGTCCTTCCAGGTTTTCAAGACTGCAACAAAAGCTGGGGTTGCCAATCCTGCTAGGTGCTCCATCACAGGCTCGAACACGGCTTTAGCATAGCAATACTTCTCTTCTGACGAGAGAACCACAACGTTGGCACGTTCACGTCGACGCATCTTGACGTAAATAACACCACGCTGCTTTTGACGGCGGCGGCCGACCTTCTCTGCAGCTTCAACATCATGTTCATGATGGGGTGTTGACAGTGTTGCGTCTTCTGTTGCTTCTGTTTCTTCTTGTGTTGCTTCGGACTCATCCAAGAAGCCCTCGGTTTGGGTCAGACCGTCATGCGTCCAGGAATCTCCGGCTTCTTTCATTGAAGCTTGAACGGCCTGTAGCGCTTCGACACCATCTCGAAGGTCTTTCTCCAACTCGGACATTGCGATCATATCCCAGCGCTGCGGGATGGTCGACTCTGGTAGATACTCGAACCGATGAACACGATCAGCGATGAACATCAAATGCTGGCATGGCAGGTGATGGCTGCAGTAGAATAGGCATGTGCACGTCCATTCATAGTCGTTGCACACGTAGGTAGACCTCCGAGTACTCAGCTCCCACTCGCCCACAGCGTTCAGCTTCGTGCACTTCGTGTCCTCCAGGTACACCATAAAGCGGTCCCATTGCGAGCGCACTTTAGACAACGGATAGTCGCTAAGCCGCGCCGAAACGCGTGTCAAGAAGTCAGGGATCACGCCGGGTTGTCGAGATGTAGACGCGTGCTTCCTCATCGTCGCGAGCACTTGGCGAACAATAGTCCCCTGGTGCGCTAGCAGGCCGCTAATAGTCGGCGTCCAAACGAGGTCGTTTACCGAGAAGCAGCTTCACTTGGTTCCAGTTCGATTCAATCCTGTTGGTTGTGGTGTTGCCGGCAGAGAAGTACTTCCCCCGGATATAGTTAGCCCACATCGAGTCGCATTCCTTCCAGTTTGACGTAAAATACTCCAGAAGTGCTGGACATTCCTTCTCGCAGACTTTTGTGAACGAGTCCAGCTCTGAATTGAAACTTCGCTCTGTGTTGCTGTTGGTAAACAACATACAGAACAACCCAATGAGCAACACAGTCAGCAACACAATAAAACAGAGCAACATTAAGTGAAACATAGCAAGTAACATTGAGCATTCAACTCTCTCGTACCAGTAGATGAGCTTTCCAAAGGCTTGCTCCATCCGCTCGCGTTGAGACATGGTCAAGTTGTACTTCGGTCTTCTGCAAACCTTCCTCCAGTACGTAAGGGCGTGAAATTGGCACAAAAGAACCTTGGCGTCGGGAAACACCCTCTCCAGCACTCGCCACTCCACAAAATCCTTATCAATAGAGAACGACTCAATTGAGGTCCATGACGGATTGTGCCGCTTGACGAACTCCAAAATGCGCTCCATAGTTCCATCCTTCTGGTCCAGCGCGAGAAAGTCAACCACCGGGATACCTCTCCCCGTTGCCGACGTCACAACAAGACTTCCTATATGTTTAACGAATGATCGACAAGAAATAACATCTCATTAATGTGGGAGTTAATTTTTAACATAGCAGCAGAATAGCGATAATACAAACCAAGATGGTAGCCTAAGTTGTTTGTCCCGTGCGTCCAATCCATCACCAAGCTGTCGCCCCATTGTTTGAAACATGTCTTCTGTACTGCGGTTTGCATCGCAATGACGCAGGTGATATCCATCTGATCCTGAACCAGCAGAACGTCATGATCATCGACACGAACAAACGTTTCAAGCAGCAACCGAGTCCTTTCGACTGTCGTAGACCCTAGCACTTGTTGCAATATGTTCCGTGTTTGCTGGGGGGTGATGACCATACCTGTAGACATTAATCAATCAAAATGCAACAACATTAACAACAATTCAAATTACCGCTAGAAAATAACAATACAAGGCTCAGCAACTCAAGAAGTAGAGAGTTCACCAGGAGCACCCACCAAGCTTGTCCGCGAGGTACCGGTTGATCGCCGGGGTACTGGTTTGCATCTCGGCCATGAGACCGAGATCCTTGCGAACCGCTGGTGTTAGTGGCAGGGATTTGCCGCGCTTGTAGGACTCGTAGATGGCCTTGGTGGTCCTGTGGTTGTGCATGTAGATCTGCAAGTGCAACATTGTACACGTTAGCGTCTAAACACTCGAAACAATATAAATACGAACAATACCTCTGTATCTGGGTCGATGCACACCTTCCACTTCGACACACCTTTCTCGACATACTTGACCGACCGCACGGTAAAGCTCGCCTCGCAGCCTGTGTACCGCTGGCCACTCTCCCGAAGGCCTTCACCTCGCGAAGACTGTTTAGCACCGTGGGTGCACCACATCGACCTGAACTTGTGGGTGAAGTTATTGGGAAGCATTTGGACCCCGGGTAGACTTAACAACACATTTAAAAACATAAGTAGCAACATTAGTATCAATACATGCGTCGTACTACCTCATGAACATAACACATACCTGTAGTGTTTCGCTTTCGATTGCGAGCTTCGAACACGGTAGATCACTAGGTTCGCGTCTTGATAGGCATTGAGCGCTCTCTCGAACTCGCCCCAATCGGCGAACGACTTCTTGGCGAGAGGAGGCTTCAAATTGTCGACGGGTTGGTGGGCCTGGACAATCTTCTCCCGCTCATCCCATGTTTTAGTTCGGCGGCGCTCGCGATGACGTGCTGCCGGCTGGTCAGCTGCTGCCGTGAGCACAAGCTGCTGCTTCTCCTTCCTCCCAACTTTTGCACGTTTGGGAGGTGACGCGTCAACAGCACTTCGACCCGGAGATGACTTGCGCTTAGGCGCTTGAGCTTTCGCTCTAGCCGTCGTGGAAGGAACGTCGGCTGCTGTGTGGGTGGCAGTGGGCTCTCGGGCAGCTGCTTCAGCTTCGGCTTCTTCCCGAGCCGCGCGTACAAACCGCAGGATAGATTCCTCGAAAGCAATATCAATAATACACAGACGCAACATCAATTAACATTAGTGCGTCAAAAATGATTCAACATTATGAGCAACATATAGTTCAACATACCAGTCACCTGTCGCTTGTTGCCAGAGCCTTTGTCGTTGTCCTCCGCCATCGCGTCCTTGGCCCTCTCGCCATCGTCCTCGTCCCCGAACAAGTCCTCATCGTCGCTCATGGTAGCAGCCATGCAGCTGTCCTTCTCCTCGCCCTCTACGTTCTTCGCCTCCTCAGCGTCCTCGTCGCCCTCCACGCCCCTGGCCCCCACGTCCTCCTCCACGTCCTCATCTTGCTTCTCCGCATCCTTCGCCTCCTCATCATCCTCCATGGCCTTCTCCACCTCCTCGTCGTAGTCCTCCTCCAAGTCCTTCGCCTCCTTCTCCACCTCCTCGTCGCCCTCCACCTTCGTGTCCTTCGTCTCCTCGTCGTCCTCCTCCCCCTCCTCCTCCAAGTCCTTCGCCTCCTCCCCCTCCTCCTCGTCGTCCTCCACCTCCGTGTCCTTCGCCTTCTCGTCGTCGTCCTCCTCCTCCCCCTCCTCCTCGTCGTCCTCCACCTCCGTGTCCTTCGCCTCCTCGTCGTCCTCCTCCCCCTCCTCCTCGTCATCCTCCACCTCCGTGTCCTTCGCCTCCTCGTCGTCCTCCTCCCCCTCCTCCGTGTCGTGCGGCTCCTCGTTCTCCCCCTCCAATTCGATCCGTTCCTCTTCGTCCGGAGTCACCTCCTCCTGGACGTAGTCTTCGTCGCCCTCGTCGTCCTTCGTGTAACCTTGGGCGGCTTGAACGTAGTCCACGGTCTTACGTGGCCGTAAGCCGGTGCGTCGCCCTACAGCGCAACTCGTTAGCAACTGACATGAATGCGCGTAAGCTATTGCGCCGTACCTTGTTCTCCAGGTGGGTCCCCTTGCGCTTCGTGCGTCGCCATTCCCGGCGCGATGGTGCTGCTGCTGCTTGGCGTTCTCCCTGTTGACGCAAAACAAAATGGGAGGCTACGGCACGTCGTACCTAAACGGAAATAAAGATACCACAAAAATCATGTTTACAGCTATTGACATTTTTCACGAAAGATAAGTTGCGATAAATTACCAGCAACACCTGTGTTGCTCCCAACGAGATATCGTCGAGTTGGCGGAATGTTGCCGTAATGACTCCCAAATGGGCGACGTCCCCCATTCCGCCGATGAGTGCAAAACCGCGGGCGCCGCAGCTATGACAAAGATCAGCCCTGGTGCTGCCAAGCCCAAGCTCGAGGGAGACCGGAGCATCCCCGGCCAAAAGTCTTGGCGGCCAGGACTTGGTCGGCAGCGGAGACCGTATCGCCGCCCTATCCTGCTGTACATCTTGCCTGTAGCCAGCCAGCCAGCCAGCCAGCCAGCGAGCGCAGCTCCACTCGAGCTCCAGGATTTGACAGTGGAGCTCCATGATGGCCGACAGGTGAGTCCACAGAAATTTTTCAAATTTGCAGGGTAGCCGATAGGCAAACGCAGCTCGAAGCTGCCAGAGTCCGGGGAGCCCGCACAATGCACCACCAATGGTCGCTCTCTGCGTCCGCGGCCAGCTGACCGGACCGCGCGGCCTGCCTGCACTCCAGCAACCAGCACTTGAGCAAACCATACCTCGGCCTGGTCACAGCGACCAATTTTACAGCCCTGCTGTGCTGCTCTCATACGTCCGGAGCTGCTGTTGAGCATCCCTTGCCGCCAATAGACGGGGCCCTCGTGCGTGGCCGGCTGGCCGGCCAGCCCCCACCGCGTCACACTTTTCGATTCTCCTCCTGCCTGGGACTCGCCACCTCGACTTGAGGGCCTCCGCTGATGGATTCCACCGGAGCGACAGCGCGCACGCCGCGGATGCGCCGCTCGCCTCTTCCGGGCCGGCGTGACTTCGGAAGTCTGCTGCAGCCCGAGTCTCCGGCCGGGACGCTCGGCCGCACGTACGATGGCAGCACGCCGCTCTCCATGCGGGGCTTGCCGCCCGTGGCCGGCGGCCACATGAAGACGCCGCGCCACTCGTATCACCCGCGCCGCCCGGGCGCGGCCGCGGCCTCCATGGACGATATCGTCGTGGACGTGCAGGAGAACTCGTCGCTGCTGCACCCCAAGGACGGGCCCATGCTGACCCCGACGCAGCGCAAGATCAAGATCGGCGTCTACGGCGTGCTCAACACGGTGATCCTCGTGCCGCTCATGATCAGCTTCGCGCAGATCATCTTCCGCGACCCGGAGTTCCAGCCCTACATGAACGACCTGGTCAAGCTCGTGCTGGTGTCGGCGGCCGTACACCAGATCTGCTTCTCGTGCGTCAGCTCGCTGCCCTTCGCCATGGGCCAGGTGCAGGACGCGGGCCTCATCTTCCTCTCGGCCATGTGCTCGTCCATCATCAAGACGCTGCACGAGGAGAGGGGCGACGACTTCTCCATGGAGGAGGTGCTGGCCACCACACTGTTCACCATGGCCGTGTCCACGGCAGTGCTGGGCGCGGCGCTCATCGTCACTGGCAAGCTGCGCCTGGCCAGCTTCGTACAGTACCTGCCTATGCCCGTTGTCGGCGGGTACCTGGCCTTCATCGGCTTCTACGCCATGGAAGCTGGCCTGTCGATGATGACCACGGAGAGCATCAAGGAGCCGGCGGACTGGGTCAAGCTCGCCGACTGGAACGCGCTGGTGCTGTCCGTGCCCGGCGTCATTGCTGGTACCATCATCTTCTGGGTCAACACGCGCTACGACCACATGGCCGTGATGCCCTGCTGCCTGGCCGCCATGCTGACCACCTTCTACGGCTTGCTGCTGGTCACGGGGACGTCTCTGGACGATGCGCGCGCGGCCGGCTGGGTGGCCGAGCCGCCTCCATCGCCGCGCACTATCACGCAGATCTACGGGTTCTACGACTTCTCCAAGATCAACTTCTCTCACCTGAGTGATCAGATCCCGACGTGGATCGCCATGTACTTTGTGGTGGCCTTCTCGTCGTCGCTGGACGTGGCCGCTGTCGAGACGGCGCTGGGCAAGCCACTGGACCACAACCACGAGCTGCAGACAGTCGGCGTCAGCAACTTGCTGTCGGGTCTTGGGGGTGGCTTCACTGGCTCGTACCTCTTCTCGCAGACCATCTTCACGCTGCGTGGCAAGCTCGACACCCGCTACGTCGGCCTCATCGTGTTCTTCCTGGAGATCGCCATCGTGCTGAGCCCGTTCTCCATCATTGCGTATGTGCCCAAGGTGTTCTTCGGTGCGCTGCAGATGCTCGTGTGTCTTGATCTGATGCTGGAGTGGCTCTACCACGCGCGCAACAAGCTCCTCCCGCGCGAATACGGCATCGTTTGGTTCACGTTCCTGTCCATGGTCTTCGTCAATTTGGAACTTGGTATCGCCATTGGCATTGTTGCTGCAGGCTTCAACTTCATCTACTCGTACATTGTGACGTCGAGTATCAACCGTGTGATGAAGCGCTCACGTGTGGAGCGTGACCTGCGTGAGCGCGTGCTGCTGCAGAACATGCGGATGTCCATCGTCACGCTGGAGCTGGAAGGCTACATTTTCTTCGGCTCGAGCGTGAAGGTCATGGACGAAGTGCGTCGTCACGTATTGGTGACCACGACTGAAAAGCAGGAGGCCCAAACCAGCACGCTTTCTGGTGCGTCCCCGCTGCTGACTCGGCGTCACGCCCCGTCGCCGTACGTGGCCCGGTCGCTGGAGGACACTTTCAACGACGACCTCGCTACGCTGGACTCGGTTTTCGACGATCACGAGATTCACGGCTACTCGTCCACGCCCAAGGCTGTTGGCAAGAGCGGGCCCTCGGCACTCCACGCGGCGCGTACGCGGTACTTCATCCTGGACTTCGAGAAGGTGAGCGGTGTGGATGCTACGGCTGTGCGGAGCTGCTTCAACGCCACCAAGGAACTGCTGGCGCAGCACGGCATCGCTCTCATCTTCGCGAGTGTTCCGACTGATGCAGAGCGGTTGCTGCGCGTCCACGATGTGATTGAGAAGGAGGACGGTTCCGGCACGGGGTCGCTGGTGTTTGATACGTTGGACAAGGCATTGGAGTGGTGCGAGGACGAGCTGCTGGTGTCTGAGGGTGTGCTGCCGCTTAGTGAGTCGGCTCCGGCGCTGGCGGTGAACGGTAGCAACGAAGGCCAGCACTGGCAGTTGCTGGACGAGCTGCTGCCTCGCCCCGATGGTTCACACCGCAAGGACGATTCTCTGACGAACAGCGATGGAACGCAGCCTGAAGCTGCCGCCGTGCTTACGCGAGAGCTCGGCGAGATGTACGTGACCCACTCACTTAAGCAGGAGGGCGAGACGCTGTACCGTGCTGGTGGGCTCGTTAACGGTGTCTACTTCATCGGGTACGGCAAGGTGGACGTGTTTATGCCGTCCAAGGTCCACGAAGGTCTGGGCCCGGGCTTCCGCGGGCGCAAGCGCATCACGCGCGTGTGCCAAGGAGGTCTGGTGGGCGCGTCCGAGATGATTCTGCACAAGCGACACCAGTTCACAGCACAGGCCCGGGCGCCCAGCTCCATCTTCTTCCTGAGCAAGTCTCACTACGCGCGGATGCAAAAGGTGCACCCGACATTGGCCACGCGCTTCCAGCAGGCCATGCTGCAGTCCATGGCCATCGGTGTGCTCGAGTCGAACTTGACAGACGATTGAGCGCACAGCCAGTGAGGAAGGAGTACGGTAGACCATTGTGCTTCCTGCTTAGACTGAATTTGCCAATAGATGTTTGCTTTAGTGTTTATCGCTTGTGCCGCAGGTCCGTCACTGCTGCGTCAACCAAGCACAGGGAAAAAGTCTGCATGGCCATTTGCCATACTTGAATTACAATGTAGAATATGAATGCTCCTCACGGACTCCTCCATAACCATTTTCGGCTTCACGATCTGCTCTGCTTGACCAGGACTAACCTGCTAGCACGCTTGACGGTCTTAAAGCCCACCTCAGTACAGCTCACTTGTTTTCTGTTGTTTTTGTTTTGCATTTCTTCATTCAGACGACGTGGTCACTTCATGTGCAGGCAGAGCTAACTCTGCGCTGCTACCGGCCTCTTTTCTCCTGTTTCTGCAGTTTTCTGGTGTTTCTCTCTCTTGATCTCTGGGTCGAATAAGTAATTAACAGAGGCGCGGGAAGTCGAGTCGATACGGTGTCGAGGTGGTCGATATCCCAAGCATCGGCTCTTGATGATGATGGTACAAGAGCGGCTCGGCCGATGGCGGCGGGGGCGGGAGGTCACACGCAACGGAATCCGGTCCAGGCCAACGAGCGCGCACATTACGAGACGTTACAGATCTAAGTTCTGCATCTGCGTCTGCAAGTTCTGGCGTGCGTGCTGCTGCTGTTGCTGCGACGTCGGGGCCTGCTGCTGCGCCGCGTAGTATCGGATTCTATTGTTTCGGGGGGTGGACGAGTTGGACAGCTCGTCGTCGTCCTGCACGCCGCCGTCATCGAGCCGAGAGCCGCTGCCGTGCAGGTGGCCCGCCGTGCCGAAGAAGTGCGGCAGCCGGATCTTCTTGGTCGGCTTGATGGATAATACCGTGCGGCCGAACTTGACGTGCAGCGACTGGTTGTTGTGTAGCGTCAGCGGGCGGTAGATGTATCGCAGGGTGCCGTTCGAGCTGCCGGCGTCCTTGAGGAAGAACTCGCCCTTCGAGTAGTGAATCTCGGCGTGGATCGTCGAGACCGTACGGTACTTGAGCACCAGGTCGCACTGCGACGAGCGGCCCACCATGAGCGGCCGGTGGATGTCGTTGTCCATGAGCATCTTGTAGCTTAGCTGGTAGCGCGTGGACAGGTTGAGCGTGGACGACGAGTGCTTGGTCACGACCTGGAACATGATGCAAGGCGGGTTGAGGCGGTCGGGCAGCAGTGACAGCATCTTGCCGTTGGGCAGGCGCGTCTTGCTCGGGTACGGGGCCTTGCAGATGGAGCACGTGCGCGCGTTGCTCTCGTCCAGTACCGTGCAGATCTCGTTCTTCTCGCCGTTCGTGTTCCAGCGCTTGAGGCAGTTGAGGTGGATGTACTTGGTGTCGCCCGAGCACTTGCAGGGCGCGATGAGCGGGTTGTCGTCCTCGGTCTCGTCGTAGCACACGTAGCAGATGGCGCTCGTGCTCTGGCGCTGAAGGGACGAGCGCGGCTTGGACTCGTCGTTGCCCGAGGCGTCGCCGTTCTCGTCGTCCGTATCCATGCCGCTGTCCACGTCGGCCAGGGCCTCGTCGTGGCACACCACGCGCTGGATGAGGCTGTTGACCTCCGAGGGGCTGAGCGTGGCGT
Organism: Phytophthora vignae f. sp. vignae; assembly: GCA_016169955.1. Classification (NCBI taxonomy): domain Eukaryota; phylum Oomycota; class Peronosporomycetes; order Peronosporales; family Peronosporaceae; genus Phytophthora; species Phytophthora vignae. The sequence continues at coordinate 163,410 of JABJUM010000092.1, read as the reverse complement.
CGTTCGGGCCCACGCCGCCCGTGTCGATCTCCGTGACCAGCAGGCCGACGCTGCCGAAGCGGATGATGTCCCCGACGCGCACGCGGTGCTTGCCGCCGCGGATGCACTTGGTGCCCAGGATCTGGCACACGCCCGTGTGGGCCGAGAACTTCTCCGAGGACGGCAGCAGCCGGTACGCGTCGTTCGAGTAGTCGATGTTGAGGCAGGGCGCGCGCGGGTCCTCGATGAAGATCTTCTCGCGGTTGGCCGCGCCGTCCGTAGCCGAGGCCGACGCCGAGTGTTTGGGCCCGTAGATGGACACGCCGCAGCGCGAGACGCTCTTGCGGAACTTGTCGCGCTTGCCGGCCGCGCCCTTGGTGACGGCCGTCATGCCGCGGATGTCCAGCCTGCGTCATACCATATTACAGTCACATAGCGATATGAGCGTCATATCGCGCGACGACGACGTATACAAAGCAGAGGATATTTACATGTCGGGCTTGCCGTCGCCGCTGAAGAACTCGGTGGCGCGCGCGAGGCTCCACCTTCGGTCCGAGTTGGCGCTCATTGTGGGGTGAGCAGGAAGGAAGGAGGGAGGAACGAGCGGCTGGACTGAGCTGCGGAGGGCGGCGCTGGGTCGCTGCTTTTTTGTTCTCTTCTTTGGACGCGCGGCTGGGCGCGAGAGAACTTAACTTCCGGACTGAGCGGGCCGAGGAGAGGGCCTGCTACTGCTGCTGGTGCGGGGCGGGGCTGACGAGAGGAGGGAGGCCTGCGGCTGGACGGATCGATCGCTAGTGTGTGGGGCGTCTGCTGCTTGCTCCACGCGCGTTCGGTCGCTGCTGCCTTCTTTCCTTTATGCGGCGCGGGCCGTTTTGTCGCGGGCTGTCCAGCAAGAGAACAGAGAGGGGGAGAGAGAGCGAGCGTTCAGTTTCCATACAACTGACTCCTCCTACTGGAATCTTATCGTCGCGCCATAGAACGGGCGGCACCGCCCTCTATTCGGGAGTCTTGACTGGAGTATGCTGCCGCCTATCGTCCGCCTATCGACGAGCAGCCCCCAAATAGAGGGCCTGCGAAAAATGCGAGCGGCCCGTGATTGGCCCGCGCCCAATCTCGAACGAACGAAGTAACATGAGCACACGCCTCTGACCCAGACGCGGCTTCCGCGACGCCAGCCCCCGCGAGGGCGACAGCGTAGCAGCCCCAGGCGTGCTCATGGCCCGCACCGGGAGCAACGCAGTGGCGGCCTCATTTGTCGCCCGCCTCCACGAGCTCGCTGCCGCGTGCGGCGCTGTCGTTTCGCCAGAAACTCAGGCCGTTTCTAGTCGACCAATTTTTAGGAAACGACGGCGGCAACCGTCCGCGGCGCTGCTGCGATCGCGATTGAATATTGGATGGGTCGAAGGCCGGTTGCTCGTGACGGCAGTGGCGCTGCTGCCGGTGCCAACATTGAGCCACCATCGGCCTGAGCGAGGAGCGGATCGCGGTGCCGGTGGTGTGGACCCCACCACGACAACTTCAACTTGGCGACCAGTGAAGGTTGCCACAGTGGGCGGACCGTGCTTGGCTGGGCTGCTGATGATCTCGAGGCTGTCTATCTTACCGCGCGGGGTAAGATCGTCGCGAGCCTGCACATGCGGGGCTTCCTCTTGCTTATTGCACTGCCAACGCCCCGTTCTGTCTGGGTCTACCGGGTAACTTACCTGGGCAGAGCTGCTTCGAGACCACAGCAAGTACGTGCTGGTGCCCCGGCCACAATCCAGGCAACCCGTGGTTGCCCTCCCTCGCACAGATAGTCAAAGTCGAGGCAGGTATTCATGGAGAGATTCGAGCCTTGCGCGAACAGGAAAGGCATCTGACTTATCTGAGCGGGCACCAAATAATAATATGAATGCCGCCACCTCTATCTTGTGTACCCTATCATGCAGTGAAGCAGACTCCGCTGCTTCAGAATGCCAAGTTGCCAACTCGCTCGCGCACAACCAAATGTGTGTAGGCGAATGAAACCATGGCCTGCCAATATTCATCAATGACACTGAACTCCCCAAAGTCAGCAGTGCAAAAACACTACATCTGGGTTGTACACAGTATAGTTCGGGGACCGAGACGATGAGGAGTTAAGTTTAGTAAGACCACCAGCTTTGCTAAGGGGAGATGCTTAAAAGTGGTGTGGGGGCTTTCACGAAGATCTGAGCACGAGACTATAGTCAAGTAGCGGGGTTTCGCCCTTGTCAACCTTCAAGTGCACATGTAGCCATGAGCTTCGCGGACTTCGCCTCCAATGGCACTTGCTATCTAACCAGCCGACGTAGTTGTCATAGGTGCCCACCCACCCCACCTGGACGCGCTGTGTGAACGGCAACCCGAACCTGCTTCGCCTCGGCATATGCCGCGCGTCCTGGAGATGACGCTGTCTGTTCACGTTGCTGCTGGGCGCATGGCAGGCCATATGCAGACATATGCGCAGTTGACGAATGCTGACCCACCTCAGCATAACGCTCAGCCCGCCGTTGGCTCGGTCGTTGGCCTAACTTGGGGTCTCGGTCCCCTCGATCTTTCTTGGGGCCTCCGCAGCCACCCGTTCGCGTTGTCAACGATGCTTGTCACCACGAAGGAAGGCCGACCCTTCGCGCGGATCCAAGGCAATGACTGCAAGTGCGCACGAAGTCTCGCTGCGCAGCCCTGCTGCAATGGTCTCCAACCTCGCCCGCGGAGACTCGTTGTTGAGAGCATTTACAAGTGTGTGCGTATGGAAGGCAGCTCTACCTGCCTATTGTACTAGTACCTGCCGACCTGGGCTACAAGCAGACCAACGAGTTCAACTAAGACGAATCGTGTAACGAAGACGATTGACTGCATGTTTGGCCACACTGTCAGACGAGATCCTTCCGTGGTTTCAACGAGGACTTCTGGGGGCGGCAGCAGGAGAACCAAGAGAGCAGCAGCAGAAATTCAAGGCCACGTGGGGGCGACCCCTCATGCCAATCAAGCCATGCCTTTCAACCAAATCGTATCCAAATCAAAGCCGTATCCAAATCAAAAAGCCGTTCATGGTTGTCAATCAAAAGCAAAGATCTCGGCCAGAAGCGGGTCAACGGCGACTCCCCGCGCGAAATCTTTGGGAATTAGCGGACGCGAGGGCCTCGTTGCAGTCGATCGTGACGCTTCGTGCGCTGGGCCGTAGGATACCTTTGCGAACCTGCGCGCTTTTTGAAAGGCAAAGACGCTTGTCATTCGCGAATCTGCCGCTGGCCGACCACTTCCACCGCTCGAACCTCAAGGCTCTCAACCCACTCCAGCAAGAGCAGCAGTCGCCATGAAGTTACTGGGGGTGCTCGCCTTGGGCGCGCTCCAGCTGCCGCTCGCGGTGGCCATGCGCGCGTCCTTGGGCGTCAAGGAATCGCTGCTGGCCGAGAGCAGAGAGCGCACCGTCTCGTTCGATGCGCTGCCCTTCGACCTGCCCAGCTCCATGCTGATCTCCGAGGGGGTGGCCGCTCCAGCGTTGAAGAACAGCGGCTACTACTCGGACGACGGCCACATTGCCTGCACGGAGTCGGAGGAAACCACGGACGGCAACGGCCAAGTCACCGTGGTGCTGGCCTTCTCCAAGTGCCTGAACGACACGGCGCTCGACATCGTGGAGCAGTGGGTGAACCAAGTCAAGACGAGCCTCACCACGAGTCCCTACGGGGGCGACCTCTCCATCACCTTCCAGTCGACGATGGTGCCCGGCGCGTGCGAGGAGCGTAGCGAGAAGACCAAGCGGGGCATTGCAGACCCGGCCATGGAGAACCAAGGCGGGGCTGCCGGGGGATACCCGAGCGGACTGATGAACCAGCCACCCATGCTGCTGGCCAGCGAGGTGCAGCCGAGCGACCTCCAGCGTCTGGAGGCGTTCCCCGGTTTCGGCCCCGTCATCAACTTGGCCGACGAGGACGTGACCCTGACCTCGAAGCCCATCGCGGTCGTCTCCTTCGTGACGGGCGAGGTGTCGTACGGCGAGGTGATGCAGTTCGAGGCCAGCGCCCACGTGTCCAAGACGTTCAACTTCCAGATCTGCAACACCGGCGCCAACTGCGAAGGTACGTTCGAGAACTGCATCCACCTGGAGGAGACGGTGGATCTCTTCATGTACAACCCGTTCACGGTCACGCGCTCGCTGCACTGCTCCAACCTGGACGGCGGCGTGCCCGTCACGTACCTGAACTCGACCGGCGGCCGCCAGTGCTTCTGCAACTGTCCTGCCGGCTACGAGCTCGGCGAGAACGAGTACGGCAACCCCGCGTGTAAGAAGGTGGTGGAGGAGCCGTGCCCCTGCGTCTGGGCCGAGTGCAACGGATTCAAGCACAAGGTGCAGACCGACGTGGACGTGTGCTTGTTCAAGGGCGTGGCCACCAACTGGGGGCTGCCCGTGCCATTCCCGAGCGACGGCTACGTCGCCGACAAGCGCGACAACATTGTCGAGGGATACCTGAACCCGCGCATCGAGTTGACTGCCGAGCGAGAGCACAAGCGGGAGTTCAGCGCGCACGATATCCAGGGCAACGGCGTCTCCTTCCCGCCAACGTTTGCCGAGCTGGTGCGCACGAACCCCAAGGCCTCCAACTCGAATCCGGTGGTGGCGGCTGGGCCGGCCACGACAACCTACGACAAGGTGATCACGTGGAAGGACTACCAGATGAACCGCGATGCCAAGATCGACGACATGGAGTTCTCATCCTTCGGCAAGTACGGTCTCGAGGTGAGCGCGTACGACTACTTCTCGAGCGCGACGTGCTCGGGCTGTCTCGTCATCGTGGACTATAACCGCCCGAAGGCCACGACGCCGTGCCCCGAGAGCTTCTGCGACGACCTCGCTGACCCCGTTCACTGCTCGGACTCGGCCGAGCTCACGGATGCGAACCTGGACAAGGCCAGCGCGCTCGCCTCGCAGTACTTTGACTTCGCCAAGAAGGTCACGAACGACGCGTGCAGTGTGGACAACCGGTGCGACTCGGAGTCGTTCAGCCGACGCGACTTCTTCGACAAGGACTACAAGAACCGGGGCTGCGGCCAAGCCAGCGAGTGCTTCGACAAGAGCAAAGTGCTGGACGATCTACTGAACAACGACAAGGTGAAGAAGAACCCGCTGGTGAAGGGCGGCGACCGCCGAGGCGGACCCAGAGGCGTCAACAATGACAACGCGGAATGCGACAACACGGCGGAGCCCGTGCCTGCCGGCCAGTGCACGAGGTGCTGCAAGATGGAGACGGCACTCAAGGAGTGGTGGACGGACTACCGCTGCGGCTCGGACTACGACGCGCGCTACTGCGATGGCGACATCGACCAGAAGTGCTCGTTCAAGCAGTGCCTCGTCATGAACGGCGACACGCTGGCGACCGCAACTGCCTGCATCACCGAGGCTGCCAAGGCCGAGTCCGAAGCAGTGCTCGCTGAAGTGGAGGACCAGGCGTACCAGACCGTGACTCAGATCCACCGGTCGCTCGACTGTACTGCCTTTGGTGCGACCGATGGCGACTGCGAGTTCCGCTCCAAGCTGTCGGAGCTCATCGAAACGACGGAGCAGCTCAACGTTGCGCCCTCGTACGGCAACGCCGAGGCCACGGACTACGTCTACTGGCGCTTCAAGATCGTCTCGGAGGTCGAGTCGTGGCAGCTCTGGAAGACTGGCAAGCACACGTCGTATGGCGAGATCGAGTACGAGAACGACGACGTTTTGACCTTCTCCAACCCGGAGACCAAGATCGTGCTGGAGGCGTGGACGCAGTGCGGCCTGGTGCGTCGCTTCTTCTTCTACGTCCACCTGCACGTCAACAGCCCCGTGAGCGTGTGCGAGAAGTTCAACGACATGTGGTACCAGACGTCGGTGTCCAGGCTGCCGATCGGCCCCGGTATGTGCGCGTACCCGGGCAGCGACTTTGCCGAGCTGACGTTCGACTTCCACCCGAACGCTGGGCTGCTCTACTCTCGTGACGAGCTGCGCATGAAGGTGTCCAAGGTCGAGTGCACAGGCGCGCTGGAAGGCCGCACCCCCGCGACGATCCTGAGTGTGACGGAGAAGTCGCCCGAGATCGTCACTCGGTTCGCTGTCACGATGCTCAACAAGGCCAACACTGAAGCCGCCACAGGTTTCCACGTGGAGTGCGCCTTCACGTACAAGCTGTTCAGCGGCAACGATCGCACGGAGACATGCAAGCGCGACTTCTCCATTTCGGACTGCAAGGGTCCGACGTTCGACACGCCGGACTCCAAGTGCGAGTACGACGCGTGCGCTGGCGACGACCAGGCCGGACTGTATGAAGCATGCGGGGGCATCGTTGTCAAGGCCGACGACAAGTGCACGATCGTCGAGACGGGCGAGAAGCCGTGCTGCCAGGGCTGCGGTGACACGGAGGTCACGTGCACGGCGCTGCTTGACCTGCCCAACGACAAGACCGACATCATGCGTTGCGAGCCAAACTCCGAGGGCGCCTACTCCAGCAGCGAATACGGCTACTACGCGGCCGTGCTGCTCACTGCGACTGCCCAGGAGCACCCGGCCGCCACGGCCTTGCTCGGTGTCACGGCGTTGGTCGCCGTGGTGGCGCTCGTTGTGGTTCGTCGTCGCGTGGTGGCCTCGCAGTCTTCTCAGCTGGTCGATGACGCCTACTACCCGTTGCTGCACTAGGCTTTGCTATCTTTCACGAGCATCATTCGAGACTGTTATCGCCTATTTGAGTGGTTTGACCCTTTTGAGTGGCTAGGCACATGAATACATTGACTGATCGTGTTAAACTTCGTACGGTTTGTTTGGTTGCTTGCGTGGGAAGTGAGAGCATTGATATACGGCGTGCAAAGCTATAACGAAGAAAACACGTTGTGTTTCGACCCAATACTTACTAGTACACTTGAGTGGCAAGGCATTCTAGCATTCCTACAACGGCTACTACTTGTACTTCACAAAGTGTTACGCTAAAGTGACAGCACGCTGTGAAAATTAACAAACGCAGATTAGTCGTTCACGCATGAGCTCTACGGCAGCTAGTCGATGAGAGTGTAGTATCCGCCTTGACTGTCGTCCGGTGGTGGTGCACCAGCATGTGCACGGAGCTTGATAACGCTTAACACTGCGACAGCGACCGCAGCACTTGCACCAAGAAGCACGGCTATTGTTGCATCAAACAGCTTCAAGTCCGTCGCCTCCGCAAGAAGCACCGGGGTCCATGGGGGTTCACAGCGCTTGACGTCTGTCGTATCGACAGCATTGCACGTTAGCGCCTGCGAACACTTGGTGCAGCACGTCGGTGGAGTTGACGGCTTCAGCACCGTTTCCGTCGCTGTGGACGCCACAATGGAGCCACCACACGCCTCATAAATCCCTGGGGCAGAGTCCCCCGCGCACTTGTCCGCACACACGTTGGTTCCCAAATTCAGCTCGGGCTTATCGCAGTCGGTGATCGTGAACGTGTGACTGCACTCGATCGAGTTGGTGTCCGTGGCTGCAGAGGCCAGAATGAGGCCGTTTGTGCGCGGAGTACGCGTGAACGTGCAGCGGACGACCCCCGTCGTCTTTTGCGCCGTGGTGGGATTATTCACCAGCTCGACGCCGTAGTACTTGCTGATAGTGGCCGCCGACGAGTCCTCCAGCACCTTGACGGCGCTCGTGTCGGTGCCGCCCGTCGGCTTCACCATCATGCTGCACGTGACGCCCGTGTACGAGCCCGTGACGGTGGTGTCGCTCTGCTGCAGCACGTCCGCGACGACCATGTCGAGCTTGAGGACGGCGAAGTCGCTGCCCCCGTACGCGCAGTAGGTGCCCTCGGAGCCCTGCACGCCGGGCTTCTCCACCACCTTCCACATCGCAGGGAACTTGGAGCACGCCAGCGTGCTGTGCAGATACAGATTGACGGTGAAGGTGGTGGTGTAGGTCATGCCGCACGCCGTCCAAGCCTCCAGCACAATCGTCGTGGTCGGATCCGTGAACGTGATGGCGGTGTCGGCGAGCGGGTCCCACCGGACGAAGCTCCTGCCGTTGACGTTGTAGCGCCAGAAGACGAAGTCCTTGACGTCGACGGCCGTGGGTGGGGTCGGGAACGTGGTGGGGAAGGCCCTCCGAACGTCGAGCAGCTGCGAGAGCTTGGCCGTGTAGCGGCAGTTGGTGTCGGTCGCACTGAAGCTGGTGCAGGGGATGCTGTAGTATACGTGCTTGGTAACGTCGCTGCCGTCGGGTTTCTTGGGCAGAGCGTTGAGCACGTTAGTGGATGCTGTCTGGGCGGTGGATTTAACGACCACCGAGGCCGTGGCAATGTGAGAACCCTTCGCCTCAAGACACACGTTTATGGAGCAAGTGTTGTGGGCAGTGTCGTCACCCTCACAGGTTATCGGCTGCGCTGGGTTGCTGTTGTAGTCCGTCGGACAAGTGAACGCCTTGAACTGCTCCTTGAGTTTCCTCGTCTTCCGGCAACACCACGTGCATTGCTGGCTCAGTACTGTGTCCAAATCCGTGCACGAGCTCTGCAGCGTGTCAGTGGTAAGCGGGTTCGTCCGGAGGTTGGCCAGGTTCAGCCCCAGCGTTGTGTTATCGAAGCAGGTGCTGGTCAAGCTCGCGCAGCTCTTCTCGCTCTCTCGGAACAGCTTGACCATTGAGAATCGGTCGGTGGTCTTGTAGCAGAGCTCTCCACTGCTGGGGTTGTTGACGACGTTGGCGTTCTCCGTGTGCTTTATGTACCCCGCCTCGATCTTCTTGCAATTGTCCAGCTCGTCCTTCGTCAGAGGCTTCGTCACCTTCTTGGGGGCGATCGAAGTGTCGGGGCAGGATCCGGCAGCCCCGTATCGCGGTCGGTACTGGTCGAGGATGGCGACGCACCCGACGCACGACACCTCGTCGTCCATGTAGTCGGTCGCGACGATCTCCATCTCGTACTTGCCCGGTTCATCGAAGAGGATTTCGCTCTGTAGCAGCGCAGGGTTGTCTGCGTACTGGGACCAGGTGATCTTCTTGGAGGAGGTCGACTTGGTGGTCCCCATTTTGGAGGCCACGATCTGCACAAACGCGATCTGCGGCGTCATATCGGGGCAGTCGTCCGTGTAGTCGAGCGGGTCCGGCACCGGGAGCTCGCACCTCTCCACCACCCCGAGCCGCAGGTCGTTGACGGCACCCGTCAGGTCGCACGACATGCCCTCCTGCCAGAAGCACACCGGGTCGGCATTGGCCGTCAGCACGCGCTGCGTTCCGTTGAGCTTCTGCTCACCCCGGACCCCATTCAGTGCGCAGCATGTCGACGCCAGTCCGAGCAGCGCGGTGGCCAGACGCATGGCCCGAGCAGATCTTGTCGCTGGCAGATCCAAAGGCCAAGTGGGCGATAGCCACGAACGCGCTTGATGCGCATCAAAACAACGGTTGGAATTCCTCGCAAAGGGTCGCGAGCAAAAGATCGCGATTGGCGAAAGGCAGTCGCCGGTGAACAGCAGAGCGACTCAAGATATGGATTTGGACTCCGATAGTAATAAACGGAAAAGCTGCTGGGCTAAACAGGAGTATCATTATCGTATGAGCGTGTTCAACTGCACCACTTCCTCTTCCTTGCTCACCTCCGAAAAATACGTAGCTGTAGGTAGTCTACCCTTACTCCATCATAGGATAGTACACATCCTGCGACACAGAAGCAGCGGCATCGGCGCGGCGTTTGGTGACGACTAGAGCCACGACAGCAACCGATGCACACGCCACAAGAAGCACAGGCCAGGCCCCAACTACTACGCTCTGGTCTTCGTCGGCGCCGTCCATCTCGGCCATCAACAGCGATCCTGGCGGCGGTTCACAGCGCTTGACGTCCGATGAGGCAACAGTGCTGCACGTCAGAGCCTGCGAACACTTGGTGCAGCACGTCGGTGGAGTTGACGGCTTCAGCAGCGTGTTCGTAGCAGTCGACGTCACAATGGAGCCACCACACGCCTCGAACACTCCTGGGGCAGAGTCCCCCGCGCACTTGTCCGCACACACGTTGGTTCCCAAATTCAGCTCGGGCTTATCGCAGTCGGTGATCGTGAACGTGTGACTGCACTCGATCGAGTTGGTGTCCGTGGCTGCAGAGGCCAGAATGAGGCCGTTTGTGCGCGGAGTACGCGTGAACGTGCAGCGGACGACCCCCGTCGTCTTTTGCGCCGTGGTGGGATTATTCACCAGCTCGACGCCGTAGTACTTGCTGATAGTGGCCGCCGACGAGTCCTCCAGCACCTTGACGGCGCTCGTGTCGGTGCCGCCCGTCGGCTTCACCATCATGCTGCACGTGACGCCCGTGTACGAGCCCGTGACGGTGGTGTCGCTCTGCTGCAGCACGTCCGCGACGACCATGTCGAGCTTGAGGACGGCGAAGTCGCTGCCCCCGTACGCGCAGTAGGTGCCCTCGGAGCCCTGCACGCCGGGCTTCTCCACCACCTTCCACATCGCAGGGAACTTGGAGCACGCCAGCGTGCTGTGCAGATACAGATTGACGGTGAAGGTGGTGGTGTAGGTCATGCCGCACGCCGTCCAAGCCTCCAGCACAATCGTCGTGGTCGGATCCGTGAACGTGATGGCGGTGTCGGCGAGCGGGTCCCACCGGACGAAGCTCCTGCCGTTGACGTTGTAGCGCCAGAAGACGAAGTCCTTGACGTCGACGGCCGTGGGTGGGGTCGGGAACGTGGTGGGGAAGGCCCTCCGAACGTCGAGCAGCTGCGAGAGCTTGGCCGTGTAGCGGCAGTTGGTGTCGGTCGCACTGAAGCTGGTGCAGGGGATGCTGTAGTATACGTGCTTGGTAACGTCGCTGCCGTCGGGTTTCTTGGGCAGAGCGTTGAGCACGTTAGTGGATGCTGTCTGGACGGTGGATTTAACGACCACCGACGCTGCCACGATGTCTGCCCCCTTGGCTTCAATGCACGTATTGAAGGTGCACTTGTTGGGCAAAGTATTGTCGTAGGCACACACGGTCCTGAAGCTCGACGGCGGGCTGTAGTCAGCCGGGCAGTAGTATTTGGTGTAGTACTCGCGCAGCACCGACTTCTTCCGGCAGCACCAAGTGCACTGCTGGTTCAGCGTCGTCTCCAACGTCGCGTAGGCCGTCTGAAGTGACGTACTGGTCGCCGTGAAGGGCGCCGTCTTGAGACTCGCCACGTTCGTCCCCAGTAGCGTGTTGGTGTAGCACAGATCCGTGAGGTCGTCGCACTCCTTCTCCCTCGCGTAGAAAAACTTCTTGACGGGCGCCGTGTCCTCATCCAGGTAGCACGTCCCGCCGCTGTTGGGGTTGTTGACGACGTTGCTGCTCGCAGTGTACGTCTGGTACCCGGTCTCCAGCGTCTTGAGCTCATTGAACGCTGCTTGAGTCAGAGGCTTGGTCACCTTTTGGGGGTTGGTCGACGCGTCCGGACAGGTGCCGGCAGTGCCGTAACGCGGCCGGAACTTGTCCAGCACGGCGATGCAGCCGAGACACGAGGTCTCGCCGTTGTAGTCGTTCGCGACGATCACCATGTCGTACATGCCCGGGCCGTTGAACCGGATGTCGCTCTGCACCGAGGCCGCGTCGGTCACGTACTTGTACCAGGTGGCCTTCCTCGTCGCCACGGCCAGCTTGCCGTTGGTGCCCGTGATCTGCACGAAGGGCTGCTGCGTGGCCCTGCCCTCCGCGAGGACGTCGTACTTGTTGAGTCGGAGGTCCTCCACGTAGTTGTCCACTGGGACGGGGATCGGCACGTCGCACTCGTTCTCCACGCCAAGACGCAGCGTGTTGGAGGCGTCCTCGAGGTCGCAGGACAGATCCTGCTGCCAGTAGCACGTTTCGTCGGCTGCGGCCAGCACAACGTGCTGCGTGCTGTTTTCCTCGCTCAGCGCATTGGCGCACGCGGCGGAAGTGCCCACAGCAACTACAAACGGAGCCGTAACGCGCATGGACCCAACCACTGCCAAAAGAGACCTAGTGGACCTTGAGAGGCGAATCACGATGTGTTGGGCCGTTGAGGATCCGAGCGAGGCCCTTTGGGGTCAAGCGACCGCTGGCGGATTATCGTGCGGACCGGACGAAGATCTCGGCCACGGACGGCGGTGACCCTTCCAAAATGCCGGCCAGCGATCTTTACAGTCCAAGCGCCTGGAGATACCGGTAGACGATGCCGACCGCAGAGGGTTATGCAGTTAATGTATTGTCGCGTTAACTGGTTGCTGTCAATGTAAGGTCGAAAGGAAAAGTATCGAATGGACAAGCTACAGCTAGGCTCATATCGCCACCTCAATCCAGCAGCGTGACGTACACGTCGTCCGTCTCTCTCGCTAGCCGCGCAGTGCCCGCCACCCGCTGCTTGACCACGACCAACGCCACAATAGCGACCAAGGCACTCGCTGCCAACAGAGAGGCTGAGACCGCAAGCTTCGATTCGTCACGGTCTTCATCGTCGACACGCAGCTCCATCGCCACCATTTGCGCAGACAAAGGCACAGTCACCGGCGATGGCTCGCACCGCTTGACGCCGCTTTCCGAGGTAGACTCCGTTAGTGCAGCGCAAGTCAGCGCCGGGCTGGACGCGCAGCACTCGCCGGTCACTGCCTTCAACTCCGTCAGCGGTTGTGTCGCGCCGCTGACCGTCGTCAAGACGCTTCCACTGCACGCTTCATAGGGACCTGGGACGCCAGTCGGGGACCCGAGAGCGCACTCAGCAGGGGCGACGAGCTCCAGCTCGGGGACATCACAGTCCTTCATAGTGAAGGGATACGCGCACTTTTCGTCCTCCGTGTCATCCGAGTTAAAGTACTTGAACGTGAAGTCACAGCGCACCTTGACGTCCGTTGCTTCGGCCGTCTCGGGGTCGTTCACCAACTCGAGCGCTAGCTGCTTGGAGATCTGGATGCGGCCAGAGGCAGCTGAAGGCCACGTCAGTGGCAGCTCGGCCTCCTTCACCTTGTCCAGGCTACCTGGACCTCCTTCCGCTAGCGTCACGTAGCATTTCACGTCAGTGTACTTGCCCTTGACCGTGTCGGCGTCGTGAGTCGAGTCCGAGTCGCTGTCGTAGGCAAACGTCAGCATCACGAAGTCGCTCCCTGGGTACGTGCACATGTGCGACTCAACGTCGGTGCGCGGAGTGGGGGAGTTTTCCGTCCACATGCTTCGGAACGACTCGCACACGTTGTGCGGACTGTGAGGGTGAAGGACGACCGTGAAGGTCTCCCGATACGCGCGTCCGCAACCAGTCCACGCCTCCACATACACCGTAGTCTGCGTGTTGGTGAACGTCAACGTCGCCGAGTCGCTCCATTGGTGCCAGTTCTCCGTGTCAACCGCGTAGCGCCAGTATACATAGTCGTTGACATCGTGCTCGTCCAAGCCACCCGGACCCCACGAAGACGTGTGCGTGAACAGATCGCCCAGCGTCGGCGTGTACGAGCAGCCTTTGTTGACTGCAGTGCACGTGATGCTGCGATGGACCACATTGAGAGCTGGCGCGACGGATGTAGGCAGTCCGCCCAGAACCGTGGCCGTCTCCTCAGCAGCGCTCTCCGAGACAGCAGCACTCGCTTCTATCAGAGCGTCACCTGGCATGTTGAGGCAGTAGTTGAAGGCGCACTGGTCCGACGTGGCGATTTTCTTCTCAGCGTCCGCGGGATCTGTGCCGCACTTGTAGTCGTAGTAGTACTCCTTGAGCGTGAGCGACTTGGAGCAGCAGCGCGTGCACTGCAAAGCGTCCAACTCGGCTTGAGTGGCCGAGGTTAACAGGTTGGTTCCTGGGGCCTTGGCTAGTAGCTTACCCGCGAAGCCAGTGTCAAAGCACTGCGTGCCAACCGAAGTCAGACTGGACGCGGAGGGCGCGAAGAAGTCCTGCATTTCAGCGGTAACGTCATCACAGCGCTCGTTGGCTCCAGAGGCGCCGTCGTTGTTTTTGACGTTGTCGGTGCTGTAGAAGGCGGTGAATTTGCCTTCTTGAGCGATCGCCTCAGCGAGTTTGCCGTCCGCATACGACGCGGGGGCGATCAATGTTGTTACCACCGTCGATTCGCACTTGGTTTCGGCCGTGGGTGGGTACTTGTCGACGATCGCAACGCAGCCAGAGCACTTGGCCATGCCGCCGTAATCGGTCGCTTTCATCTCGAGATCGAAGACGCCGAACGTCTCGAACGTGATCTCGTTCTCAAGTGTTGTAGGAGTCAGGAAATACTCCTTCCAGGTCGCCTTCGCCGTCACGCCGACCGATCCGCCTTGCTTGGTGGCGCTGATCGAGATCACAGGATCCTCTAGCGCTCCATCATACTTGTTGGTGCGTTCGTCGGCGACATAACTATCCATCGCCGCAGGGGCAGAGATTTTGCAATCTTCGTTCAGTGTGAGAGACTGTTTCTCTGGATCTTCCCAAGGACAATCATACCCAACATTGTTGGCAGTCCAGAAACACGTCGGAACGCAATTTCCATCGCGGAATTCCTGGCCACTTGGACACGCGCACTGACCGTTCGCAATTTCTCGTCCTGCCGAGCACACGCAAACGCCGTCGACGACACTCGAGCCGGACGGACACGTAGAGCACACTCCGTTGACGAACCCCTGCGATCCGGAGCACCGGCACACCGCGCTGGCCCCGGTACCCACTAGCGACGACGTCGACGGACAGGTGCAGACGATGTTGACGAGGTTTTGGCCTCCGGAGCACACGCACGCGGTGCCATCAAACGTGGAGGTCGACGGGCATGTACAGACGCCATTGACGAGCAACCGGCCTCCGGAGCACGAGCACGCGCCATCTACGACACTGGAGCCGGACGGACACGTAGAGCACACTCCGTTGATGAACCCCTGCGATCCGGAGCACCGGCACACCGCGCTGGCCCCGGTACCCACTAGCGACGACGTCGACGGACAGGTGCAGACGTTGTTGACGAGGTTTTGGCCTCCGGAGCACACGCACGCGGTGCCATCAAACGTGGAGGTCGACGGGCATGTACAGACGCCATTGACGAGCAACCGGCCTCCGGAGCACGAGCACGCGCCATCTACGACACTGGAGCCGGACGGACACGTAGAGCACACTCCGTTGATGAACCCCTGCGATCCGGAGCACCGGCACACCGCGCTGGCCCCGGTACCCACTAGCGACGACGTCGACGGACAGGTGCAGACGTTGTTGACGAGGTTTTGGCCTCCGGAGCACACGCACGCGGTGCCATCAAACGTGGAGGTCGACGGGCATGTACAGACGCCATTGACGAGCGACCGGCCTCCGGAGCACGAGCACACGCCATCTACGACACTGGAGCCGGACGGACACGTAGAGCACACTCCGTTGATGAACCCCTGCGATCCGGAGCACCGGCACACCGCGCTGGCCCCAGTACCCACTAGCGACGAAGTTGACGGACAGGTGCAGACGTTGTTGACCAGTGTTCGGCCTCCAGAGCACACGCATTCATTATTAATGAACGTGGACGAGGAGGGGCATGTGCAAACACCGTTGATAATTGTTCGTCCCCCTGAACACGTGCAGATCCCATTGATGATACTTGAACCGGTAGGGCACGTAGAGCACACTCCGTTGATGAACCCCTGCGATCCGGAGCACCGGCACACCGCGCTGGCCCCAGTACCCACTAGCGACGAAGTTGACGGACAGGTGCAGACGTTGTTGACCAGTGTTCGGCCTCCAGAGCACACGCATTCATTATTAATGAACGTGGACGAGGAGGGGCATGTGCAAACACCGTTGATAATTGTTCGTCCCCCTGAGCACGTGCAGATCCCATTGATGATACTTGAACCGGTAGGGCACGTAGAGCACACGTTGCCAATAAAACCCTTCGTCCCTGAGCAGGTGCAGACGCCTGATACGACAGTCGAACCGGTCGGGCATGTTTGGCAGTCTCCATTCAGTAATCCCTTCCCTCCAGTACACGAGCAGGAGTTTGAGTTTCCAGTGGAGGTGGAGGTGCCCGGGCAATCGCACTTACACATGCCGGACACGCCTTCGTTGTACGAAACCCCATTACTCAGTACACTCGCACAGTCCACCATATTAACAAGCGATGCTGGCACGATCAAAGAAACCGTGGGCAGAGCCGCAACAACGATGTCTGTTGGCAGCACCGCGCAGTCGAGATTCGGGCAGACGCGGACGGCTACCGCTCCGCCCACGATAGGGGTCGTTCTACCCAGCATTACCTCAAGCCTAGGAGGCCCCGAGATAGGAGTGACCGGTGTCGGCGCCCCAACAGCAGCTGAACAATCCACGTAAGAGAACGAGATTGCGCGTTGTTTGGCGCTCGAGATGGAGGAGAGCGACAGCGTCCATAACTTCTGGTACTCGCTGCTGGGCAGGCACATGGACACCGTCACCTGCAGCGTGTACGAGTTACTCGTCGAGCACAAAACCGCACCAGCGGCCGCCATGAGATCGATCTGCTGCTCCACCGTGGTCGTCGCGTTGTCGGCAATTGCTCCAGTGTCGAGTGTGTCCGTCAGCGCGTCTTGATCCACGACGCGGTATTGAAGCAGGCCGTCACCCCAGACATCTCCAGGGAGGCGGTAGCTTGGACCCAGCTCGTCGGTGAGAGCCCCCGGCACCGCGAGCGCCAGCAGCACCAGCAGCGTAGCAGCCCAGCGCATTGTGCGGCCGGTGGCGTTGAATCAGGACGAGACTGTATGTACTGGTAGTTGGGCTTCGCGCGAGAGCTGCTCCAAAGTGAAAGTGGAGAGGCATTGGAGGCATTGGGGACATTGGAGGCATTGCCGCCTCCGCCTCCGCCTCCACCCCCTGGCATCGGTCGCCGCGGCCGCTCGTAAGATACAAGCGCGGAAGGTCATCTCCAAACATGAAACCAACCACCACGGCCTTTCAAGATCGGGCTTCAAGAAGATCTGCTGGGGAGGGCCCCTGCACAGACAGAAGATTTCCTCCCGAGAGAGCACAAGATCGTTAGCCGTTAATATTATAATTCACGTACCGTGGTCTTTGTTTAACAAATCGACGAGCGATTTGAGAAATACAAGTAGCATGGAGCTTATAACGCGTCAGCCGTCCTGCGCCTGGTCATCCAGTACCGATAGTTGACAGCGGCTCCTGGTGTCTAGTAGACTCTAGACACAGAAGCGCCAGGAGCGTCGCCGTCAGGGGAAGCCATGCTGCTGCTGCTGCTGCACCTGGTGGTTTAATTTCAATAAATGATTATGATTTCAGCCAATGAATGAATGACATATGAAGATTTGACAGGCAACCCCGGACTTTTGGAGCATCTCCAACGGTAGTGCAAATTGCAAAATTGATAAGGCAAAGTGAATGGCCGATTAGCAACATAAACAGGACGAACACGCTTGAATATTTTTGCAATAGTTCAGCTTCCCCAACGGTATTGCAACATTGCGTAGTGAAAGCGGGTAGCCCTCCCTCCGCAATGACCAATACAGAGTAGCGCAGCTAAAGTTATCTGCGGCAAAGGCACCAGAATACTGCTCTAGGTAAATATGGAGTACTTCAGGTCAATAACGACCCGCCGTTGTTTGTAGTATGCGTTCGAGACAGCCAGTCATTTGCCCCACATACTATAGCAACTGCCAGTAAGCCCGGGTGCTTCTACTCATCCTGTATACCTATAAAACTACCAGTATGTGTCTTGTGAGAGCGTTGTTTACCTCTTTCAGACGGGTGCACGCGCTGGAAGCGCCCGCAAATGCATATTTTTGCCTTGCACTTTGCGTGCAATAGCTGGCAGGTCGTAGTGAATAGCAGGCCGATAATCACTACGCCATCCGGGAATTGCACTATCGATTTCAGCGTGTTACTTCAGTACTTCTGAACCCCTATCACTTCCCCGTTGGGGATGATTTTTTTGCAATTGTGCAAATATCATGCAATTCCTTGAGTTTTGCACTACCGTTGGAGATGCTCTTACAACTGTAATTAGGGCTGGGATTAGCAGTTTTACGGAGGCAGGTGGGCCAATTCTTCGTAGCTCTAAGAGACCGGATACCTCTCAATTCTCCCCGTACCTGACAATGGATTTCTGAGTTTCCGCTCAGCACTATCCTACCGTAATAAACGGGTCCAGTGCGACAATTTTTTCATGTCAAAACTAAGTCAACTAAAAAACCCCACGAGGTTTTTTATCCAGAGTGCGGCGATGACCTCCGTCCGGCAGGATGCCTCTCCGCCTCTCATTCCTAAAGCTGCGATCCATGAAGAAGAGGCCCAAAAACCAGAACAAAACGAAGCTGAAGGTGCGCTCCTGCTAGTTGCTGTACAAGCCTTTACCATGTGCTAAACCTGTTGCGAAATGTACATGATTAGGGTGCCGAGGCGTCTAAAACAGCTCGTGTGGTTAAGGTGCTGCTCAACTCGGCGTTCATCGTTCTACTGTTTACAGATGGAGAAAGAACGAGGCTGCCCTTGCCGCCGACAGCAAGGCGAGCAACAAGTTTTACGTTCGATCGAGTGCGCACCAGGGGCAGCGTGTGCGTCATCCAGATTTAGAGAAGAGGTATGTTTATTGTCAGGTCTGATGCTTCTATTTATTTTTAACCCTTAACATAATTTTATTTGCGCAGACTCTTAGACTGCGTAAGCGAGATGAGAAAAAATCGCAAGCTGTGTGTCACGACAAAATGCCTCATCTTGATGATGACAAAGTTCGATCCCGAGTTCGTGCGCTCTCGTAAGATCACGGCCCTGCGAACCTGGACTGCGCAATTCCTCAAGCGGAACCGGCTGGTGGTGCGCCGTGCAACGCACAATGGGAACAAGACCAGAAGTGACATGCAGGCAAGTGCTGTTATTATAATGTTAACTCGTTTTTGGTGCTAAAAGTTCTTTTGTATTTTTTACTTTTTGTGTTTTTAAGGATGTGGCAGATGCATTTGCTAACTCAGTGAATGTAGCCGTTGAAATGGATGGGATTCTTTCCTTTCATTCCTCCTACGAGGCCAAGTATTCTTGCCTATTCAACATGGACCAGACGGCTATATTTGCGGACAACCCCGGCAAATTGACTATCGACTACCGCGGGACGAAAAATGTGGACATTGTACAAGGAGCAGCTGTGAATGGGGGGCGCTGCAGTGTGTTTTTGTGCGCATCAGCAACCGGGCAAAAACTTCGACCCTTTGTCGTTTTTGCCGGGGTGCCGGGGTGCTTCGTTGCAGACGAAGTGACCGCCCCAAAATTTGGCAGCCCCGCCGTGGAACACACTGTGCAAGCGAAGGCGTGGTGTGACCACGCCATTATGAAAGAGTGGATCACAAAGGTACCGTAATAAACGGGTCCAGTGCGACAAACGGTTTCAGTGCGACAAACGGTTTCAGTGCGACAACGGCATATGTGAGGGTGACACCCCCTCCGACTCCCAACTAGCATACTTTCAAAACCTGTTAATATGCACAGACAAAACACTCAAATTAATTGATGAGTACGTCTATTCATTGTTATCGTCGTTATCCTCCACTTCGTCGACAATAGACATTTCTGGTAGCGAGCGCATGTACGTTCCGAACACTCCGTTAACATCCCGTGGGCCTATAGGCAACAGCTTGGCTTTGCGAAAACCTTTTACTATTGTCTTCACCTTGACCATTTCCCACGCTTTTGCTACAAGAAAGGAGAGCATCACGCGCCTCTCTCCAGCATCAGCGGGGAATGGATGATTGATGTGATACTTCACATACAGGTCCCTGTACGGAAATGTCCATAGGTTAGTAATATAAAAAACTATTGGCAAACAACACCACTTACTGAATTTTCTTCTTGAACGAGCGCATGACACTAACGTCCATGGGCTGGCTCAGTCCAGTAACTCCCGGAGGAATGTACTGAACCTGAGTAGCGCATTCATTTTCGAGGAGCTGTCGGATGCTTGCCATTTTGTGAACCTTGAGACTGTCCAGTAGCAGCATCCGGCAGCCATCGACACTGAGACGCCAGATCTAAATAAAACACAAAGAGTTAATCATAAAACTAAAAACCGATCGTTAAAAAACATACCGTAATAAACGGGTCCAGTGCGACAATTTTTTCATGTCAAAACTAAGTCAACTAAAAAACCCCACGAGGTTTTTTATCCAGAGTGCGGCGATGACCTCCGTCCGGCAGGATGCCTCTCCGCCTCTCATTCCTAAAGCTGCGATCCATGAAGAAGAGGCCCAAAAACCAGAACAAAACGAAGCTGAAGGTGCGCTCCTGCTAGTTGCTGTACAAGCCTTTACCATGTGCTAAACCTGTTGCGAAATGTACATGATTAGGGTGCCGAGGCGTCTAAAACAGCTCGTGTGGTTAAGGTGCTGCTCAACTCGGCGTTCATCGTTCTACTGTTTACAGATGGAGAAAGAACGAGGCTGCCCTTGCCGCCGACAGCAAGGCGAGCAACAAGTTTTACGTTCGATCGAGTGCGCACCAGGGGCAGCGTGTGCGTCATCCAGATTTAGAGAAGAGGTATGTTTATTGTCAGGTCTGATGCTTCTATTTATTTTTAACCCTTAACATAATTTTATTTGCGCAGACTCTTAGACTGCGTAAGCGAGATGAGAAAAAATCGCAAGCTGTGTGTCACGACAAAATGCCTCATCTTGATGATGACAAAGTTCGATCCCGAGTTCGTGCGCTCTCGTAAGATCACGGCCCTGCGAACCTGGACTGCGCAATTCCTCAAGCGGAACCGGCTGGTGGTGCGCCGTGCAACGCACAATGGGAACAAGACCAGAAGTGACATGCAGGCAAGTGCTGTTATTATAATGTTAACTCGTTTTTGGTGCTAAAAGTTCTTTTGTATTTTTTACTTTTTGTGTTTTTAAGGATGTGGCAGATGCATTTGCTAACTCAGTGAATGTAGCCGTTGAAATGGATGGGATTCTTTCCTTTCATTCCTCCTACGAGGCCAAGTATTCTTGCCTATTCAACATGGACCAGACGGCTATATTTGCGGACAACCCCGGCAAATTGACTATCGACTACCGCGGGACGAAAAATGTGGACATTGTACAAGGAGCAGCTGTGAATGGGGGGCGCTGCAGTGTGTTTTTGTGCGCATCAGCAACCGGGCAAAAACTTCGACCCTTTGTCGTTTTTGCCGGGGTGCCGGGGTGCTTCGTTGCAGACGAAGTGACCGCCCCAAAATTTGGCAGCCCCGCCGTGGAACACACTGTGCAAGCGAAGGCGTGGTGTGACCACGCCATTATGAAAGAGTGGATCACAAAGGTACCGTAATAAACGGGTCCAGTGCGACAAACGGTTTCAGTGCGACAAACGGTTTCAGTGCGACAACGGCATATGTGAGGGTGACACCCCCTCCGACTCCCAACTAGCATACTTTCAAAACCTGTTAATATGCACAGACAAAACACTCAAATTAATTGATGAGTACGTCTATTCATTGTTATCGTCGTTATCCTCCACTTCGTCGACAATAGACATTTCTGGTAGCGAGCGCATGTACGTTCCGAACACTCCGTTAACATCCCGTGGGCCTATAGGCAACAGCTTGGCTTTGCGAAAACCTTTTACTATTGTCTTCACCTTGACCATTTCCCACGCTTTTGCTACAAGAAAGGAGAGCATCACGCGCCTCTCTCCAGCATCAGCGGGGAATGGATGATTGATGTGATACTTCACATACAGGTCCCTGTACGGAAATGTCCATAGGTTAGTAATATAAAAAACTATTGGCAAACAACACCACTTACTGAATTTTCTTCTTGAACGAGCGCATGACACTAACGTCCATGGGCTGGCTCAGTCCAGTAACTCCCGGAGGAATGTACTGAACCTGAGTAGCGCATTCATTTTCGAGGAGCTGTCGGATGCTTGCCATTTTGTGAACCTTGAGACTGTCCAGTAGCAGCATCCGGCAGCCATCGACACTGAGACGCCAGATCTAAATAAAACACAAAGAGTTAATCATAAAACTAAAAACCGATCGTTAAAAAACATACCGTAATAAACGGGTCCAGTGCGACAATTTTTTCATGTCAAAACTAAGTCAACTAAAAAAACCCACGAGGTTTTTTATCCAGAGTGCGGCGATGACCTCCGTCCGGCAGGATGCCTCTCCGCCTCTCATTCCTAAAGCTGCGATCCATGAAGAAGAGGCCCAAAAACCAGAACAAAACGAAGCTGAAGGTGCGCTCCTGCTAGTTGCTGTACAAGCCTTTACCATGTGCTAAACCTGTTGCGAAATGTACATGATTAGGGTGCCGAGGCGTCTAAAACAGCTCGTGTGGTTAAGGTGCTGCTCAACTCGGCGTTCATCGTTCTACTGTTTACAGATGGAGAAAGAACGAGGCTGCCCTTGCCGCCGACAGCAAGGCGAGCAACAAGTTTTACGTTCGATCGAGTGCGCACCAGGGGCAGCGTGTGCGTCATCCAGATTTAGAGAAGAGGTATGTTTATTGTCAGGTCTGATGCTTCTATTTATTTTTAACCCTTAACATAATTTTATTTGCGCAGACTCTTAGACTACGTAAGCGAGATGAGAAAAAATCGCAAGCTGTGTGTCACGACAAAATGCCTCATCTTGATGATGACAAAGTTCGATCCCGAGTTCGTGCGCTCTCGTAAGATCACGGCCCTGCGAACCTGGACTGCGCAATTCCTCAAGCGGAACCGGCTGGTGGTGCGCCGTGTAACGCACAATGGGAACAAGACCAGAAGTGACATGCAGGCAAGTGCTGTTATTATAATGTTAACTCGTTTTTGGTGCTAAAAGTTCTTTTGTATTTTTTACTTTTTGTGTTTTTAAGGATGTGGCAGATGCATTTGCTAACTCAGTGAATGTAGCCGTTGAAATGGATGGGATTCTTTCCTTTCATTCCTCCTACGAGGCCAAGTATTCTTGCCTATTCAACATGGACCAGACGGCTATATTTGCGGACAACCCCGGCAAATTGACTATCGACTACCGCGGGACGAAAAATGTGGACATTGTACAAGGAGCAGCTGTGAATGGGGGGCGCTGCAGTGTGTTTTTGTGCGCATCAGCAACCGGGCAAAAACTTCGACCCTTTGTCGTTTTTGCCGGGGTGCCGGGGTGCTTCGTTGCAGACGAAGTGACCGCCCCAAAATTTGGCAGCCCCGCCGTGGAACACACTGTGCAAGCGAAGGCGTGGTGTGACCACGCCATTATGAAAGAGTGGATCACAAAGGTACCGTAATAAACGGGTCCAGTGCGACAAACGGTTTCAGTGCGACAAACGGTTTCAGTGCGACAACGGCATATGTGAGGGTGACACCCCCTCCGACTCCCAACTAGCATACTTTCAAAACCTGTTAATGTGGTGAAGCGCAATTCTCGGAAATGTGTGATGGCAAGTGATTGGGCGAGAGATGGATCCGGACTCAGATGGATCTGGATCCAGAATCAGATGGATCTGGATCTGCACCCAGATCCAGATGGGTTCAATCCAAGATGGGTTCAATCCCTTATCCGGGCGTAATCAAGAGGCCGTAAACACAACACGACGGGCAAGCAGCTGACACGCAAGGAAGGTAAAGGGAGCCCATAGAGTCGGTAGGTACAGATGGGATGATAGGATCCACATGCTGATAGGACTTTGGGATAGGAACGAATTTAAGCATAAATCAGAAACGAATTTGCCTTGATCAACGCAAGTGCTTCCTCCCTCGCCTGGAAACGGGAACTACATTGGCCCTACGCGGCGTAGAGAGGTTAGCCGTAGCAGATCTAGTGTCGGTGGTAAGACTGGAGTAATACATTGGCCAGATCCAAAACCTTCCTAGTGAACTACTGTCAAGTGCGGATCCAAGATCCACCGGAGTTATCTGTTTGGCCGGTGCGTCCCTCACTTCTCAACTGTCAACGACACCGTCATTGGAGGCGGCAAACACGACCAAGGGAGACCTGCGTAGGCAACGAAAAGGACAACTACAACTGAAAGGCAACAACCCGGCCGGATCCAGATCCAGGCCGCCAG
This sequence comes from Phytophthora vignae f. sp. vignae, assembly GCA_016169955.1. Taxonomy (NCBI): domain Eukaryota; phylum Oomycota; class Peronosporomycetes; order Peronosporales; family Peronosporaceae; genus Phytophthora; species Phytophthora vignae. The sequence goes on along the minus strand of JABJUM010000092.1, from coordinate 139,534 downwards.
ATCCAAGTACAAGACTACTGGATTTGGAGTAAACTGCGAGCAGAGTGAAGATTTCCGCGCTGCTCCACCCACATCCCCGCGTCTCGCCCAGACTGTTCTGTCTTCAAGGCTCGGACGCTTCAGCAGACACCAGAGGAGCAGATCCAGCCCTACCGACGGGTACACAAGGTGACCAAGTTCAGCACACAGATCACGGATCATCGGGGGACCCCCTCCGTAAGTCGGTGTTCGGGCGCAGTTGGTAAGTTGGATCGGCGATCTCGCAGATGTTGCTGATCCCGCTACGCCACAATGGTGCGCGTGCCCGGATTCGAACCAGGGATTTCACCGTGAGTCCCAAGAAGAAGTTCGAGTGAAGAAGGAACAAGGGGATCAAGCGTCATCGGAGTTGGGATCGACGACGACGCTGCTGAATGAAACAAGATCCACGGATCGGCAGAGTGCAAGGAGGACCTCTGTCGGCGGAACCGAGGTGGATCCAGACATGGATCCAGAAAACAAACCTCAACCTCCTCCACAGGTCCCTTCGGGGACCCCGGTGGATCGCGACGCGAGTCAAGATCCACCAACAAAACAAACCAAGGCTGGCAAGGATCGGTATGCATTCGCTGATCCACCAGTTAACTCGGATGCCTACTTCTTCTCCTTCGACAAGACCAAGCCGAAGGCGCGCACGAAGATGAAGGCCCCGTATCCAGAAGACGAAGATCCGAAGCCACCTGCTCAGGATGGATCCGAGGCAGGTTGGATCCACCACCACGAGAGGCAACTACGTGGCTTCCTGACTCTGGATCCCATCATGCAGCAGTTCGGCGTGAAGCAGATCGGAGACCTGCAGGGACCCCTAGCGCTTCCGGCGCCTGCCAAGCGCCCAGGGATCCTGCCCGAGATGGAGCGCCTGATGCAGCTGCTAAGGGATGCTGGTCTCGTGGCTGGATCGTTCGACGCGTCAGTGATGTACGAGATCGATCCAATTCAACTCCGTGCTACGACAGAGATGCTGTTCAACCGACTGAAGGTGTTGGTGGGCGAGATCCAGCCGAAGTTGGATCCCGCAATCCCGGATCCAGCAATCCCGGATCCAAGGTCGCCACAAGCTGGATCCACAGGAGGCCGAACGTCGTCACCGTACGTGTCCGCTGCGGAACTTGGATCGGATACATCTTCGGAGCCGCAGCGCATGTCACTTGGACCTTCGGGAGCCACGATGTTACGCGCTCGAGCCCAGATCCAACGTGGAGCGAGCCCTCAGCCTCGATCTCAATCCCGATCCAAGAAGCAGTCAACTCCATCTGTGGATCCGACTCCCACGCTATCCGGATCCGACATGTCGACTGGCAGGCTGGAGTCATTCTTCCAAGCAGCCATGAGCAGGTTCCTGAAAGAGCAAGGCATACCGACCCCGACACAGGTGCCGCAGGCGACGCAGAACCCCGGATCCCAGGATGTGGAAATGGAGTCGACTGGTTCGTCCGATCCGGATCAACACTGGGAATACGATCCAGATGACATCGACTTCCCGGCCCCAGCTCGTGCTACAGTGGCCACCACCGCGACCGGATCCACAGGCGCAGCCTAAATCCAACGAGTCCGGATCTCCGCGATCTCGGATCTGAAGGAGTTCTCAGGGAAGGACCAGGATGAGGACCGAGCGAGAGCTTGGATCAGTAAAGTGAAGTCTGCGTTCCTGCGTGACCAAGCCCCCGACGAAGAGAAGTGTCTGACCTTCGCGGATCTTCTGTCTGGATCGGCAAGAAACTGGCATCGCCAACTGCCCCGATCCACACGCAACAAGTGGCCGGATCTGCTTCGCAGCTTCCAGACTCAATACTGTGGATTGGGGATCTCCGTGGCTCGCCAGTATTACCATGCCCGCAAGCGCTCTGACGAGTCTCCGCTGGATTACCTGTACCGACTCAATGTCGCCGGACTCCGCGCTCGACTCAAGATCAAAGATGGTGGATCCAAGGAGAAGCGTGAGCACGTGGACCATTTTATTGAAACTATGGGCGATCAGGATCTAGCAGATCGGCTGACATTACCCCGGCTACCGGATGCTGACGAGCTGGAAGAAGTCCTGAGGGCACTGGATCGGGCGAAGAATCGACAGAAGAAGTCCGCGTATGGATCCAGCAAGTACCGGCAGAAGGCCCCCGCGACGCCTGCACAGGCCGCTCCGGCTAAACACGTGCGTGCGATCCAGATCCAACCTGACTCCGGATCCGAGTCTGGATCCAGCGATGGATCTGACTCCGAGTGCGAGGAGTATCGCAGGATCTACCTGTCTGCCGCGCAAGATCACGCGAAGCTCACGGAGGAGGAGCCGAGGATCCCCGATCGAAACCCGCCAGACCGCCAACAACAGGATCCAACAGCACGCGACCCAAGATCCAGGATCCACGTTGAAGGATCCGAGTGCAGCCGCTGTACGCACTGTGGATCCAAGAGGCACTCGCACCTTGGCTGTTGGAAGCGCCTGACGTGTGAGAAGTGCGGCAAGAAGGGTCATCCAGGTGACCACTGCCTCTTCGTGTGCCGCGGATGTGGTGAGCTTCATGACGTGGGCCGATGCCCGATGGAGGAGTTCTACAACCAGATCCGCCAGTGGTTCAATCCAGCCAAGCATGCGGGGATGCTGCCAGAGATGGCGGAGAAGATGTTAAACTAGGACGCTCGCCGGGTTGGAATCCGGTACGAGCCGAGCGTTCTAGGTATTGCATCTATGCATATGTGAACAAAACATCGACAGATCCAGTTAGCAAACGACAGGATCTACGCGGTAATACATGTGATCTTCATGGGAAACGTACTGCCATGATCTCGAGTTTCCGGCAAGCTGATGACTACACCAGATCCGACGCGACAGTCGAGGTGGATCTGGATCCAGAAGTTCGCCAAGGATTTTGGAAACACCGAGATCCAGAGCAGTGGTTCAAACCAGTGGAAGGCGAAGACACCTCGGGATCCAGATCCAGGCGTGTCGCTGCAAGCCGGCGGATCGAAGATCCAGGATCCCCGTATCTCCTACCGGGAGAGTCACGAGGATACTGGAAGCAACACTCGCCAGGCAAGTGGTTCCGTCAAGCCAAGATCCACGGCAAGATCAACAATGAGAAGGCGATCCTACTCCTAGATACCGGTGCCGAGGTGTCCATCGTGGACACCGCCTTTGCTCGTAAGGTTGGGTGCTACATCGACAGGAGTCAGAGCCAAGAGTGTGTTGGGATCGGAGACAACGTGTACACAACCGAAGGCATAACTCGGATCAAGATCACATTAGGTGGATACCTGGTGTATTTCTTCGACATTTGGGTTGGAGATCTATCTGGCCAAGAGGCGATCCTCGGTATGGACTTTATGGTCCCGGCCGGGATACGACTGGATCTAGCTGACGGGACCCTCTGCCTGCCTGACGAAGTCCGGATCCAGCTCAGCGGACGCCGTTCGCTCTATAGCGACAAAGCGCAGTCGGTAAAGCTGGATCGCTATCTCCAGCTTGGGATCGGAGAGTCCGCAGAGCTACCTACACGACTGCGAGGATCTGGATCGGAACATGACAAGCTTTGGGTTACACGAGGAGATCGATGGGTGCCAACGGTGATCAAGGGTCCAGGCAAGACACGCTACCTTCGGATCACGAACATCGGCGAGAAGGAGCTTATACTGCACCTGAATCATCAAGTCGGAATGTGGCTCGCCGGCGATCGGGTGCCGCGGATCCAGGGTTACGTGTCCGTTGGATCCCGTCGCTATCTGGAATGGCAAAATCTCGCGCTGCAAGCCACGACGGAGGCTGGATCCGCGGAGGCGGCATCTCCAGAGGACCCGATCGGGTCCATGGTGGAGCGTCCTGAGTACCCGACGCCGCGCGGAATATTGCGGAGGCCGGATCCAAGCCAAGTTCGACATGCGGAGACAAGATCCAGAGGTGCCGAGAGTGGACGGGGCAAGTCGCCGCCGGATCCACCCGATCAGTCGACTGCCAGATCCATAGCCAGGACACCGGGTGTGGCCCAGTTGCAGGCGTCAATCAAGGCGCCGACAGGAGATCAAATACTCAGGCCGACCGCAGACCCAACGGATCTAGATCCAAGCGACAAGGAGATTATGGGAGTCAACGTTCCAGATCCAGACGAAGTTCCTGCTGAGCGCCAACCGGATCCAGATCCAAGTGTCGATCGGAGAGTCGACGACGCGGTGGGACCAGACGATGGATCGACAAATCGAGATCCAACTGGTGACACGCGGAGTTGCGAAGAGGCGCCGGATCCAGATGATGTGGAACAGGCGGTCCATCCCGTTGTCACATCGGGTGGTAATCACGGAGAGACAGGGGGCGGATCTGCAGATTCGACAGATGGTGTTACGGGACAGGTCATGGATCCAGTGGAGCCTACAGTTTCGGATGGTGAGATGGGACGATGTGCGGTTCCAGATGGCGAGACGGTGCAGGAATCAGGTCCGACACCAGATCCGACTGTCAACGTAGATCCAACAGCTACCGAAGATCCAAGGTGCAATGACTCGGATGCGGACGACCAAGTCTGCTATCATGAGAGTGGGGATCTACATGCTGAAGATGTTGAAGCAGAGATGGCGGTGCTGCCTGAAGTCACCTCGACAACTGACGAGGTGACTATTGAAGACATCCAAGTGGGAGATCAAGATCTGAACACGGCGGAAGAGATCGATCAACTGCGACGACGGATCTGGAGGCGCCGACATCTGCTGATTGGCAAGGGCAACGCGCTGCCGCCTGCAGCACGAGGAGTCGTGTGACATCGATGTTGGTGGTGCGAAGCCTATTGCCCAACGAGTGCGCAAGGTAGCCCCGCAATACCAAGAGAAGCTGTCGGATCTAATCAAGGGGCTGCTCGGAGCCAAGATCATCCAGATTTCGACTTCACCATGGGTGTCTCCAATTGTAGTGATCATCAAGAAGAATGGCGTGGACATACGTTTGTGTATTGACTACCGGCTGGTTAACAGTTTGACTCGGCTGATGGTCTATCCGATGCCCCTGATCAACGATCTTCTTGAGGATCTGGACAAGGTGCTTTGGTACTGCTCCTTGGATATGGCCAGTGGATTTTGGGTAGTGACGATGACGGATCGGGCTCGTGCGATCTCCGCCTTCATCACCCCGTTCGGGCTGTTCGAGTGGAACCGGATGCCCTTTGGATTGAAGAACGCGCCCCAGATCTACCAACGGATGCTAGACAACGCACTGTACGGATTCACTCGGATCCCACGTCTAGAGGATGGATCTGGATCGGAGCCGAAACTGGGATCCAAGCAGGGATCCGGATCGCAAGCGCTGGATCTGGATCTGAAGTCGGGAGAACCTGAAGATCCTGGCAAACCATCCGTGCTGGGACGCCGGTCCTACATCGACGACATACTGGTGACTGGAGGATCCTGGGAGCATCTGTGTGAGCGTGTTGACGCATTACTCGACGCGTGTGACAAGTGGAATCTCTCAATCAGCGTGGTGAAGAGCTTCTGGGGCAAGAGTAAGGTGGAATATCTCGGCCATCGCGTGTCAAGCGCTGGACTGGAGGCGAATCCCAAGGATCTCTCGGCACCGACGGATCTGCCCTTCCCGGGCACGCTTAGATCCATGCAGTCGTTCTTGGGTAGTTTGAATTACTACAGCCGGTTTATGGAGGACTACGCGATCTACGCTGCGATCCTCTATGAACTACGAGAAGTGGACTATGCCGCGATGAGCAAGCCGGAGAATCGACGCCGGATCCAAGCAGTGATAACCTCCACAACTCCGGATCCAGCGGAACAAACTTCGTCCGACGTGGCGGATCTAGACACGCTGGATCCCGACTCTGGATCCACCAGGACTTTGAAGCAGAAGACTTTGGATCTGGAGGCGAACGATCCAAGCAGTGTGGATCCGCGTTGGGTTCGTGCTCATCGGGCATTTGCCAGGCTGAAGGACAAGATGGCGACAACTCCGATCCTCCGACACTTCGACTCAGATCTGTTGCCGGTGGTGGTTGTGTATGCTAGCGAGTGGGCGATCTCAGCTGCCCTGATGCAGGAACACGACGGGATCCACTATCCAGTGACGTTCACCAGCCGCACCCTGAAGTCAAACGAGCTTAACTACGGCGTGGTTGAGAAGGAGGTGTTAGCTCTGCTACGGATCCTGGATCTGAGCTACAACATGTTGGTTGGACGCCCGATCCGAGTCCTGACTAGACATTCGACGTTGGCCTGGTTGTTCAGATCCACAGGCCTGCAAGGGCGACTGGGACAGTGGGCAGCTCTGCTCTCGCCGTGGACCCTCGAGATTATGAAGTGCACGAAAGGTGAAGACGAGATCCTGGGAACTCTGGCGGCTAGTATCACGCCTAGATCCAAGGTGGATCAGGCGTTGATCGGGATCGCACCCAAGAAGGAGCCACGACGTAAGATCCAAGCGCCGATCCCAACAGTCCGACCTGGAGAAGAGCTACACGTGGTCAGCTTTGATGGATCTGCCCGTGTCAAACGTGGTGGAGGCGCCTACAGCGCGATCCTGTGGAAGTTGCCTGAATGGATCGTCGTGAAGGCTAGATCCGGCTATGCTGAAGGGTTGACGGTTAACGAAGCAGAGTATCACGGACTTCTCCTATGTTTGGATCTGCTCGAGGGCGAGGCGCAAAGGCGATTGGTGATCTGCGGGGACTCCAACTTGGTGGTCCGCCAGGTCCGAGGTGAGATCGACTGCAAGGCACCGGGGTTGACGCTTCTGAGACAGAAGGCCCTGGATCGGCTGCGGATCTGGCCTGACCATGAGCTGGTACACGTAAAGCGCGATTGGAATGGCAGCGCTGACAGCCTAGCCAGCGCAGCGCTTCAGCGCCAAGCTGGGATCATGGTGGAGGACGAGGTGGATCTGCAGGATCTAGTTACGCTGAACCGCCTAGACGAGATTCTGGTGGTAAAGCGTGAAGAAGAAGCCTCCGTCGCTCGTGTCTCACCCGTGACAACCCGGGCTCGCGCCAGATCCAGATCCAACCCGAGTGTATTGCGAGAGGAAGTAGTGCGGGATCTCCGAATCGCACGGATCCGCCAAGCGCAGGACGAGGAGGCGTGGATCTCCGGCCTGAAGAGGTATTTAGCCGGCAAGATCCAAGATCTCAGTCAAGAAGAGGCTAGATCCTACGGTGCTATTGCGATGGACTACGAAGTGGATCTCAACGACCTGCTGTTTTATTGCCCTCCTACGAAGAAAGTGGAGGCGGATCGCGATGGATTGATGAGATTGGTGCTGCCGAGGCTCTGCAACAGGATGTTCTCCATCATTACCACGTCAGCCTCGAAGGAGGTCACCAGGGGATCGGTCGCACCTACCAGCGGACCCGGGATCGCTTCCACTGGAGAGGTTTGTATCGGAGTGTACAGCGCTACGTTGGAGAGTGTGTTGATTGTGAGACTGGCAAGGGGCGACCTACGATCCAAGGAGAGTCGCCCGGCAATATACAAGCCACATACCCGTTTCAAGTTATAGCGATGGATCACATACCGTCGCTGCCCAGATCCAACAAAGGTAATACTGAGTTATTGATCTGGGTGGATCTGTTCACGGGATACGTGATCGCGAAGGCCAGTGACTCCAGAACAGCACAGACAATAGCTGAATCCTACGAAGAGTGTGTATTCCGACGGTTCGGTGCCAGCGAAGTGATCCGACACGATCGGGAGCCGGGATTCATGGCCGACTTCTTCAGATCCTTCAACAGGATCCTGGGCCAGCGGCAACGTGCGACGATGGCTTACAGGCCTCAAGCTAACGGAACCGCTGAACGCATGGTGCAGACAGCTACTCGAGCTCTGAAAATGTATGTGCAGGATCTGGATCAGCGTGACTGGGATGACTACGCGGAACGTCTCACCTTCGCGCTCAATACCGCTCAGGATCGGATCCGCGGAGAGACTCCGTTCTACTTGGTGCACGGTTGGGATCCAAGATCCACCCTTGAAGCCACGATCCCCGTGGGTAGTACCCGCCGTCAGGATCGGGATCCAAGACGATGGAGATACCAGATCCAGCGCTATTATCAGCAGGCACGAGCAGAGGTGAACGCACGATTACGGGAGGCGATCTCAGACCGGGCGGATCGGCACAACGAAGAGATCCATCCACACCATATCGAGGTTGGATCTAGAGTCTGGCTGTACTTGGATCGCGTCAAGGAAGGATACGCCCGTAAACTGGCACACATGTGGCATGGGCCATTCCGTGTGGCAGAGAAGATCGGCGAATACGCAGTGCGGATCGAGACCCCAGGCACGGAGTACCGGTTGTTTCCCGTGGTTCACGTGTCCAAGCTTAAGTTGGTGAAGAGCTTCCCAGACCGACCGCAGATCCAGCTGACTGATGGTATTACCGATCGGTTCGACTTTGATGAAGCGCTGCTGCCGGAGGATAGCTGGATCCAGGATCTAGACGAAGGCGAGTACGAAGTGGAGAAGATTAGTGACATGAGAACTGGGAAACGCACTCGCTACGGCCGGATCCATCGTGAATTCTTGGTACACTGGCGCGGATATGAAGATCCATCCTGGGTTGATGAAGCGGATCTCAACTGTGGCGCTATACTACATGAGTTCTTGCGGAGCCGCACCAACCGGAACCGGTTCGGTGTGATGCAGTCTCACGAGGAGTAGTGGGGACTGCGGTCGCCTGAAGTGAGCTGGTCACTTCGGGTGGAGAATGTGGTGATGGATCCGCAAGGTGGTTGCTGATCGGTGGATCGGGAATTTTGTATTGTGTATGGAATAACAAGGTGTTCGTCGCACTCGGACGATGTGGAGGAAAGAAGAATCTGAAGATGACAAAGGAACCTCGGCTGGATCTGGGATCGAGTGTGATTGTGGATCGGGATCGCCAAGACATGTGGCATGGATCTGGATCTGCAGGTTCGAGCTGTGATGGGATTTAAAAGCTAGATTGGAAACGAAGAAGAAGACATGGATGGAAGCATCATGATTATCGACTACAACATGCAGGAGTACATCCAGTTCCTAAGCACTCAGTTCAACTGCAAGGATCTGTGGATCTGGATCTACTTGAGACCTGGCGCCGTGGATCGAGCTCTTACTGGTCGCCAACTGCCTGGTGTTCGACATGCCGGCAGCTCTTGAGAAAATGGAGAAGTTGGTAACTGTGCCCGCAGTGATGCCGTTGGTCGGCAACGACTACGGTCAGGAGGCGGTTGTGGTGAAGCGCAATTCTCGGAAATGTGTGATGGCAAGTGATTGGGCGAGAGATGGATCCGGACTCAGATGGATCTGGATCCAGAATCAGATGGATCTGGATCTGCACCCAGATCCAGATGGGTTCAATCCAAGATGGGTTCAATCCCTTATCCGGGCGTAATCAAGAGGCCGTAAACACAACACGACGGGCAAGCAGCTGACACGCAAGGAAGGTAAAGGGAGCCCATAGAGTCGGTAGGTACAGATGGGATGATAGGATCCACATGATGATAGGACTTTGGGATAGGAACGAATTTAAGCATAAATCAGAAACGAATTTGCCTTGATCAACGCAAGTGCTTCCTCCCTCGCCTGGAAACGGGAACTACATTGGCCCTACGCGGCGTAGAGAGGTTAGCCGTAGCAGATCTAGTGTCGGTGGTAAGACTGGAGTAATACATTGGCCAGATCCAAAATCTTCCTAGTGAACTACTGTCAAGTGCGGATCCAAGATCCACCGGAGTTATCTGTTTGGCCGGTGCGTCCTTCGCTTCTCAACTGTCAACGACACCGTCATTGGAGGCGGCAAACACGACCAAGGAAGACCTGCGTAGGCAACGAAAAGGACAACTACAACCGAAAGGCAACAACCCGGCCGGATCCAGATCCAGGCCGCCAGATCCAAGTACAAGACTACTGAATTTGGAGTAAGCTGCGAGCAGAGTGAAGATTTCCGCGCTGCTCCACCCACATCCCCGCGTCTCGCCCAGACTGTTCTGTCTTCAAGGCTCGGACGCTTCAGCAGACACCAGAGGAGCAGATCCAGCCCTACCGACGGGTACACAAGGTGACCAAGTTCAGCACACAGATCACGAATCATCGGGGGACCCCCTCCGTAAGTCGGTGTTCGGGCGCAGTTGGTAAGTTGGATCGGCGATCTCGCAGATTTTGCTGATCCCGCTACGCCACATTAATATGCACAGACAAAACACTCAAATTAATTGATGAGTACGTCTATTCATTGTTATCGTCGTTATCCTCCACTTCGTCGACAATAGACATTTCTGGTAGCGAGCGCATGTACGTTCCGAACACTCCGTTAACATCCCGTGGGCCTATAGGCAACAGCTTGGCTTTGCGAAAACCTTTTACTATTGTCTTCACCTTGACCATTTCCCACGCTTTTGCTACAAGAAAGGAGAGCATCACGCGCCTCTCTCCAGCATCAGCGGGGAATGGATGATCGATGTGATACTTCACATACAGGTCCCTGTACGGAAATGTCCATAGGTTAGTAATATAAAAAACTATTGGCAAACAACACCACTTACTGAATTTTCTTCTTGAACGAGCGCATGACACTAACGTCCATGGGCTGGCTCAGTCCAGTAACTCCCGGAGGAATGTACTGAACCTGAGTAGCGCATTCATTTTCGAGGAGCTGTCGGATGCTTGCCATTTTGTGAACCTTGAGACTGTCCAGTAGCAGCATCCGGCAGCCATCGACACTGGGACGCCAGATCTAAATAAAACACAAAGAGTTAATCATAAAACTAAAAACCGATCGTTAAAAAACATACCGTAATAAACGGGTCCAGTGCGACAATTTTTTCATGTCAAAACTAAGTCAACTAAAAAAACCCACGAGGTTTTTTATCCAGAGTGCGGCGATGACCTCCGTCCGGCAGGATGCCTCTCCGCCTCTCATTCCTAAAGCTGCGATCCATGAAGAAGAGGCCCAAAAACCAGAACAAAACGAAGCTGAAGGTGCGCTCCTGCTAGTTGCTGTACAAGCCTTTACCATGTGCTAAACCTGTTGCGAAATGTACATGATTAGGGTGCCGAGGCGTCTAAAACAGCTCGTGTGGTTAAGGTGCTGCTCAACTCGGCGTTCATCGTTCTACTGTTTACAGATGGAGAAAGAACGAGGCTGCCCTTGCCGCCGACAGCAAGGCGAGCAACAAGTTTTACGTTCGATCGAGTGCGCACCAGGGGCAGCGTGTGCGTCATCCAGATTTAGAGAAGAGGTATGTTTATTGTCAGGTCTGATGCTTCTATTTATTTTTAACCCTTAACATAATTTTATTTGCGCAGACTCTTAGACTACGTAAGCGAGATGAGAAAAAATCGCAAGCTGTGTGTCACGACAAAATGCCTCATCTTGATGATGACAAAGTTCGATCCCGAGTTCGTGCGCTCTCGTAAGATCACGGCCCTGCGAACCTGGACTGCGCAATTCCTCAAGCGGAACCGGCTGGTGGTGCGCCGTGTAACGCACAATGGGAACAAGACCAGAAGTGACATGCAGGCAAGTGCTGTTATTATAATGTTAACTCGTTTTTGGTGCTAAAAGTTCTTTTGTATTTTTTACTTTTTGTGTTTTTAAGGATGTGGCAGATGCATTTGCTAACTCAGTGAATGTAGCCGTTGAAATGGATGGGATTCTTTCCTTTCATTCCTCCTACGAGGCCAAGTATTCTTGCCTATTCAACATGGACCAGACGGCTATATTTGCGGACAACCCCGGCAAATTGACTATCGACTACCGCGGGACGAAAAATGTGGACATTGTACAAGGAGCAGCTGTGAATGGGGGGCGCTGCAGTGTGTTTTTGTGCGCATCAGCAACCGGGCAAAAACTTCGACCCTTTGTCGTTTTTGCCGGGGTGCCGGGGTGCTTCGTTGCAGACGAAGTGACCGCCCCAAAATTTGGCAGCCCCGCCGTGGAACACACTGTGCAAGCGAAGGCGTGGTGTGACCACGCCATTATGAAAGAGTGGATCACAAAGGTACCGTAATAAACGGGTCCAGTGCGACAAACGGTTTCAGTGCGACAAACGGTTTCAGTGCGACAACGGCATATGTGAGGGTGACACCCCCTCCGACTCCCAACTAGCATACTTTCAAAACCTGTTAATATGCACAGACAAAACACTCAAATTAATTGATGAGTACGTCTATTCATTGTTATCGTCGTTATCCTCCACTTCGTCGACAATAGACATTTCTGGTAGCGAGCGCATGTACGTTCCGAACACTCCGTTAACATCCCGTGGGCCTATAGGCAACAGCTTGGCTTTGCGAAAACCTTTTACTATTGTCTTCACCTTGACCATTTCCCACGCTTTTGCTACAAGAAAGGAGAGCATCACGCGCCTCTCTCCAGCATCAGCGGGGAATGGATGATTGATGTGATACTTCACATACAGGTCCCTGTACGGAAATGTCCATAGGTTAGTAATATAAAAAACTATTGGCAAACAACACCACTTACTGAATTTTCTTCTTGAACGAGCGCATGACACTAACGTCCATGGGCTGGCTCAGTCCAGTAACTCCCGGAGGAATGTACTGAACCTGAGTAGCGCATTCATTTTCGAGGAGCTGTCGGATGCTTGCCATTTTGTGAACCTTGAGACTGTCCAGTAGCAGCATCCGGCAGCCATCGACACTGAGACGCCAGATCTAAATAAAACACAAAGAGTTAATCATAAAACTAAAAACCGATCGTTAAAAAACATACCGTAATAAACGGGTCCAGTGCGACAATTTTTTCATGTCAAAACTAAGTCAACTAAAAAACCCCACGAGGTTTTTTATCCAGAGTGCGGCGATGACCTCCGTCCGGCAGGATGCCTCTCCGCCTCTCATTCCTAAAGCTGCGATCCATGAAGAAGAGGCCCAAAAACCAGAACAAAACGAAGCTGAAGGTGCGCTCCTGCTAGTTGCTGTACAAGCCTTTACCATGTGCTAAACCTGTTGCGAAATGTACATGATTAGGGTGCCGAGGCGTCTAAAACAGCTCGTGTGGTTAAGGTGCTGCTCAACTCGGCGTTCATCGTTCTACTGTTTACAGATGGAGAAAGAACGAGGCTGCCCTTGCCGCCGACAGCAAGGCGAGCAACAAGTTTTACGTTCGATCGAGTGCGCACCAGGGGCAGCGTGTGCGTCATCCAGATTTAGAGAAGAGGTATGTTTATTGTCAGGTCTGATGCTTCTATTTATTTTTAACCCTTAACATAATTTTATTTGCGCAGACTCTTAGACTGCGTAAGCGAGATGAGAAAAAATCGCAAGCTGTGTGTCACGACAAAATGCCTCATCTTGATGATGACAAAGTTCGATCCCGAGTTCGTGCGCTCTCGTAAGATCACGGCCCTGCGAACCTGGACTGCGCAATTCCTCAAGCGGAACCGGCTGGTGGTGCGCCGTGTAACGCACAATGGGAACAAGACCAGAAGTGACATGCAGGCAAGTGCTGTTATTATAATGTTAACTCGTTTTTGGTGCTAAAAGTTCTTTTGTATTTTTTACTTTTTGTGTTTTTAAGGATGTGGCAGATGCATTTGCTAACTCAGTGAATGTAGCCGTTGAAATGGATGGGATTCTTTCCTTTCATTCCTCCTACGAGGCCAAGTATTCTTGCCTATTCAACATGGACCAGACGGCTATATTTGCGGACAACCCCGGCAAATTGACTATCGACTACCGCGGGACGAAAAATGTGGACATTGTACAAGGAGCAGCTGTGAATGGGGGGGCGCTGCAGTGTGTTTTTGTGCGCATCAGCAACCGGGCAAAAACTTCGACCCTTTGTCGTTTTTGCCGGGGTGCCGGGGTGCTTCGTTGCAGACGAAGTGACCGCCCCAAAATTTGGCAGCCCCGCCGTGGAACACACTGTGCAAGCGAAGGCGTGGTGTGACCACGCCATTATGAAAGAGTGGATCGCAAAGGTATGTTTTTTAACGATCGGTTTTTAGTTTTATGATTAACTCTTTGTGTTTTATTTAGATCTGGCGTCCCAGTGTCGATGGCTGCCGGATGCTGCTACTGGACAGTCTCAAGGTTCACAAAATGGCAAGCATCCGACAGCTCCCCGAAAATGAATGCGCTACTCAGGTTCAGTACATTCCTCCGGGAGTTACTGGACTGAGCCAGCCCATGGACGTTAGTGTCATGCGCTCGTTCAAGAAGAAAATTCAGTAAGTGGTGTTGTTTGCCAATAGTTTTTTATATTACTAACCTATGGACATTTCCGTACAGGGACCTGTATGTGAAGTATCACATCGATCATCCATTCCCCGCTGATGCTGGAGAGAGGCGCGTGATGCTCTCCTTTCTTGTAGCAAAAGCGTGGGAAATGGTCAAGGTGAAGACAATAGTAAAAGGTTTTCGCAAAGCCAAGCTGTTGCCTATAGGCCCACGGGATGTTAACGGAGTGTTCGGAACGTACATGCGCTCGCTACCAGAAATGTCTATTGTCGACGAAGTGGAGGATAACGACGATAACAATGAATAGACGTACTCATCAATTAATTTGAGTGTTTTGTCTGTGCATGTTAACAGGTTTTGAAAGTATGCTAGTTGGGAGTCGGAGGGGGTGTCACCCTCACATATGCCGTTGTCGCACTGAAACCGTTTGTCGCACTGGACCCGTTTATTACGGTAGGTAGGAAAGCCACGAGCACAATTGACCCAAATTGCAATAACCTGTGTTAGGCAATAAGCTAATTGTCGCTAGCCTCCGTCAAATTGTAGCTCAAGTCCTCAAGTGTAATACCACCAAAACATCATGCACAGAGCTTTGGTGAAGCTTACCTGTGTTGGCGATGTTCTCCGTGGTTCCCTCGTGACTTGACTAATGCTGCAGTTGCTGGGTCTGATTTCTCACAAATGGTCTGTATTCTGCGTGTGTTAATGGTGCGGTCGACTTGTAAATGGAAGAAGTCCTTCTGTCAAATAAAGCAAGATAGAGCGGCAAAACGGCAAATTGCTGTCTAATGTACTGGATAAAGCCTTTAGGTTTACCTGGTGGCATATTCTATGGACCCTTTACTCCTGTGAGCATGCGAATTTCGCATGCACCCTGTGTTTTGCAATGCGAAACACAGGTTGCTTTCATCCAATGTTCGTTTGATTTGCGGGCTTCACCAACACAGAGCGATTTCTTGACACGACCGTAAAAAGTTGCGGCTTCGTCATGAAGATTTATGAGATTCGTGTGTTTGATTCATGTCTTACAGTTAACAAGGACGTGAACTTTTAATCAACAGCGTGTGGTGATGACGACACCTTGTCAAGCCAAGCTCGCCGCGTTCCGACAAGCCGCTGCCATTGCATCAACTCATGGCGGCATCGCTGTAAGACTGCAGCACAAACCCTACATATGCATTCACTCGACGGAGCGTCAGCTGATGATGCTCCGGCGCCGCTGGACTCTGGCGACGCTACCTGTTTTGCACGGAACTGTGAACCTGCGCGGCGGACATGCGCAGCTTGTTGATGTTCAAGCATCATCCGTCTTCATGGCGAGCGTGATCGTGGGTCCCGCTGCAACGACAAGGACCTGTAGGCACGGAGGCACGTAGGTTAGCGCAGGTTCCGACTAACTGTCAATCAATTCTCACTTTCCATCTCACCTTCCCGAGCCCAAGTCCCTGGTCTTGCGATAAAAAATTCTTTTGTTGGAAACCGCTTGCAACCTCGTGCCCGTCGTCGACAAGGCTCCCGTTTCTTCCTCTCCAGTGCGCGTCGCCGACTGAAGAATAGCTAGGCAAGGATGTGCTACGCGACCTAGGTATTGACGTGGATGACATGCTCGCGCAGTTGGCCCATGGTGCTGACATTGTGGACGACAGCGACATCTTCGATGTTGGTGATGATTCCCAGAGCCGCGTGATGAGGATCGTGTTCAGGACCACCTCGATCGCATGGTCTCCGAGGCTGCGGCGAATGGCATGGACGCAAAGCACGTGGATGAGCTTCGCAGTGCGCTCGGTCGCTACCCCGATGTTTGGCAAGACATCTTAAGGGCTGGACCTGGAGCCACTACCCATACAACTACGAGAAGGAGCGTCGCCAATCCGGTGCAAGCAACGCAAGTACGCACCGCTGCAACGCCAGTTCATTCGTGAGCACGTCGCGCTATTGGCCAAGAACGGGCTGGTACGTGAGAATCGGGCTGCACGCGGGGCCAGTCCGGTGGCCCCAGTTCGTAAGCCTGGCACCAAGGACGAATTTCGGCTCACCATGGATTACCGCGCAGTCAACCGTGCCACAGTACCCATTGCGGGTACCATGCCGAACCCCGCCGCTCTGATGGAGAAGGTAAATGGCGCTGTCGTCCTGGCTAAGTTCGACATGAAGAACGGTTTTTGGCAATTACCGCTGGACGTGGCTAGCCAGGAGGCGCTCTCCTTCATGACTGACGAGGGAGTGAACACTCCGCTGCGAGTGCCGCAGGGAGCGATGGACTCAGCACTACACTTCCAAGGCCAGATGCAACGTGTGCTGGATGAGCTTATCCCGGACAATGCACAGGTGTGGATTGATGATGTTCTGTTGTACGCCAAGACGTTCGATGAGTTTATTGACGCGCTGCGCCGTTTCTTCATGCTACTGCATAGGCATAACCTGTACCTCAATGCGAAGAAGAGCTCCCTGTTCGAGCGCGAAGTGGTATGGCGCGGCCGGGTCATCTCCGGTGAAGGTGTTCGTCATGAACCGTCCCGTGTTAGCGCGCTCACGGAGCTCCCGCTGCCCTCAACGGCTGCAGAGTACTTCACCTGTGCAGCCAATTGGCTCCGCGATTCCATCGCTGACTATGCCCGGATATTTGATCCGCTCCTGGTGAAGCTGGACATCGAGAAGAAGAAGGTCGGTCGTCGCAATCGCAATGCTCTGAATGTGTCCATCTCCTGGTCGGAGGCTGAGCAGACCGCGTTCACTGACTGTGTTGCAGTCATCACGGCGTCTGCCCTGATGATTTCCTACCGATAAAGATGAGCTGTGCGTATTCAGCGATGGGAGCAAGGACGGCTTCAACATCGTCGTGACACTGGTGCACACTTGGGACCCCATCTGCCCAGTCGAGAATCAGCAACACTCGTTGGTCATTTGTAAAGGAGACGTGTATCGTGGCGCCCATCGTGGCTGGCCAATCATCGAGAAAGAAGCCTTCCCGATCATCTAGGCCTGTGATGAACTCGAGTATTTACTCCTGCGGCGCAAAGGATTTCGGCTTTACTGTGATCACGCCAACCTCATCTACCTCTTTTCGCCGAAGATGGACGTCAAGCAGCATGTTCATGATCGCCTCCAGCGCTGGTCTCTACGACTACTGGGTATGAAGTACAAAATCGGCACAACTCGGGGGAGCGTAACTTGTGGGCCGACATCGTCTCGCGTTGGTAGCCGCGCTCGGTGGCTCGCGTCTACGCTGTCCAAACGCGTCGCCAAGCCCCTGTCGCCTTGGCAGAGCTATCGCGCCTTCGCCCGCTGTTTGATGACGCCATTGGCTTCCCCACCGTTACCGACATTGCCGGTGCTCAGGAGTCTGCAGCCCGTGCCGCTGCTTCGCTGCCTGTTGTGGAGGAGGATGGCGTACTCACGGTGGACCACAAGCCGTGGATTCCAACAGCATCGAAGGATCTCCTGGCACGTCTAATGGTGGTGGCGCATTGTGGTGATCAAGGCCATCGCGGAGAAGCTGTGACGGTGACACTGCTGATCAACCACTTCTTTATTGTGCAGCTGAGCAAGAAGATGTCTTAATTTGTGCGTGGCTGCCTCATATGCAAGCACGTCAAGGGCCCCCGTCAGATTCAGCGCCCGTACGGTCCGACATTTACGGCTACGACGCGGAATGAAGCTCTTCATTGGGACTTCACTTACCTGGGAGTCGGCTTTGGCGACACGGCTTGCGTCTTGGTATTGAAGGATTCGCTCACGCACTTCTGCAAGCGCTTTCCCTGCTCCACACCCACCGCGTGTGTCGCCGCGCAGGCCCTGGTTGACTGGTACAAACGATACGGATGTCCATCAAGGCTGCTTTCTGATCAAGGTGTGCATTTCAGAACATTGACTGTGGATCACCTGTGTGCGTGGCTCAAGATGGAGCGCTCGTTCTTCCCGGTACACTCTCCGTGGCTTAACGGGACCGTGGAGAGAGCCAACAGAGACCTACTTCAGGTGCTGCGTGCGCTTCTGATTGACTACGGGCTGGACCTCCACGAGTGGTCATATCTGCTTCCAGTTGTGCAGGCCAACATCAATCACTCGCCAATGGGATCGTTGGCTGGACACTCACCTGCAGAGCTGTTCACGGGGCTACAATCTCCGTCTGCACTGGACGTCGAAGAACTCATGGTGATTGACTTGAAGGATGTCGAGCCTCAGCTTGCCAAGCTTCGCGCGTCGCTAGCTGGGATGTGATATTTTCCGTCGAGCGAAGTGAGCCGGAAAATAAGTTTTGCGATCAAGCGGAAGAAGTCACGTTGCCATGCACTCCGTGATGGCCAAGAACTAGTCCCCGTCGGTGTCCAAGTCACAGTTGCACGCATCGTGTTCAAGTTTAGGTAGGGCTGTCGCCAGTGATGGTTTTCCCGATGCGATGATGAGAATGGTTTTCCATGAAGCCACCGGGCGCAGCTATAGTTAGATTTATTAGGTGACTGCTCTTGCGGACCTGGGCTCAGTCGGCTTTTCGCCTCTGTGGTGTAGCGGGATCAGCCAAAATCTGGTTAAGGCTTGATCGAGCTTCCCACCAGCGCCCAGACACCGACTAACGGAGGGGGTTCCCCAACGATCCGTGATCGGCTGAACTTGTTCTCACCTTGTGTACCCGTCGGCGGGCTGGATCTGCTCTCTCGGGGCTCCGAGGATGCAGCACTGGGTGAAGATCGAGTGTCTTGGCGTGACGCGGGGACAGTTCGTGGAGCAGCGCGGGAATCTTCGCTCTGCGTCCGAGTATACGCTCCGATCGAGGGTTCTTCGCTGCGATCGGCCGGCCTGGAGTCGATCCAAGGCCTGTAGTTGCCTTTCCGGGTGTGTTCCTTCCTTCCTTGAGTTGCTTGCCGCTTCCTATAGCGGGATCGAGGCTGATCGAGAGGAGAACGATCGCCGGCCAAGCAGTATCCGGTCGATCGAGGACTTGCACACAAGAGATAGATCGCTAGAGCAGGTCAAGCTGGCCAATGTATTAATCCAGTCTTAACCGTACCGCTAGTTCACTACCCGAAGTGTCGACGCTTGCCGAGGCCAATGTAGTTCCTGGGACTTGGTGACTTGAGGGGACTTGTGGTCTTCTGTGCAAAAGCTCTTCTGATTTATGTTTAGCTGGTGTCTCTCTACCGCTACCATCCTGCCTATCCTCCTACAACCAAACAACTACTGGATTCTTGCCCCGGCTTCGCTCTCCTGTGCCCCCCATCTTGGCTGATCGGCGATCGAGGATCCCGATCAGCGATCGGCGATCCGCTCTCGATCGACTTCCACGATCGGCCCTCGATCGGCGATCGGCGATCAACCCTCGATCGATGACTTGGGTGCGTCGCAGTCCATCGCCGATCCGTCTTCTTCTGTCCCTGGTCATACCGGATCATCAATGCTTGCCTTCGATCGGGGCTTGAGTCGGCGTTGATCCCATGGGGCTAGCCCACCACGATCTGCCGTAGTCGATCGACAGCCTGCATGCTTCGACCTTGATCAGGCTTGGCCCACGTCCGTCCTCTATCAATCTTGACTTGACTTCACCATCCTTAAACACCTTGATCTTCTCATCAGCTTGAAGCCCCTTCACACGGTTGATCTACGTTCGCGTCGGGTTGATCGACGGCTTGGTAACACCAGAATCCACCGATCCACCGCTTCTTGACTATCGATCGCTCGTGCTGCCGTGGCACTCAATTTCGTGGTAGCGGGAACTTCTCCTTCAGCACTTCACCACACCTCGTCGGACGCAGCCTCCTCGAAGCCTAGGACATCTTTCGCGCTCGAGACGTACGCTAGCGCTAGATTTGAACACGCCACGCCACTCCCTAGGGCAGCCTCAACTCCACTCACTTCGTGAGTATCGCTACGGCTTGCCTCCATAATCAAGAGCAATCGTCTTTGCCCCCAACGTGCTTCTACAGTGCTGATGAGGAAAGCTCAAAGAGGTCGTCGACGTCAAAGAACGTAAGCGACTCATGGACATGCAGAAGAAGACAGGCTGCGTTTGCAACTTTGACGTTGGTGACTACGTGCTTTGGTCTAGAATCGATGCACGTCTGCCCAACAACAAGCTCCTTGGACAATGGCTCGGCCCGTTTCGCATAACAGATGCGGTCCCACACGCGTTCAAGGTCGATCATCTGGTGACGGGCAAGACTTATGAAGTGCATGGCTCTCGGCTCAAATACTACGCCGAAGCAAACCTGAACATGGATGCGGAAATGCAGGAGCTCGTCACCTCGCAAGGCATTGTGCTGGATGTGTCTGCCTTCGTTGCCCACCGCTTCAATGAGGAACTGGACCGCTGGGAGCTGCTCGTGCAATGGGCTGGTCTGCCGCCAATCGAGATTAGCTGGAAAAGCTTCGATGTGATGAAGAAGGACGTGCCCAAGGCTGTACTCCAGTACGTCGAGTCCACATGCGACGAGTTGCTTCGCGCGCAGCTCAACTAGTTGAGGCCAAGCCGTGGTGAGCTGTGGCTTTGGAGGGCTGTGTGGTGATGACGACACCTTATCAAGCCAAGCTCGTCGCGTTCCGACAAGCCGCTGTCATTGCATCAACTCATGGCGGCATCGCTGTAAGACTGCAGCACAAACCCTACATATGCATTCACTCGACGGAGCATCAGCTGATGATGCTCCGGCGCCGCTGGACTCTGGCGACGCTACCTGTTTTGCACGGAACTGTGAACCTGCGCGGCGGACATGCGCAGCTTGTTGATGTTCAAGCATCATCCGTCTTCATGGCGAGCGTGATCGTGGGTCCCGCTGCAACGACAAGGGCCTGTAGGCACGGAGGCACGGAGGTTAGCGCAGGTTCCGACTAACTGTCAATCAATTCTCACTTTCCATCTCACCTTCCCGAGCCCAAGTCCCTGGTCTCGCGATACAGCGCCGTTTGCCATCGTTACCTGCTAGTGTACGTACTACACATCATAGATATTTTTCCAACACTATCTCTCAGTGTAGGAAGGGCAGTTTGCAAACGCGTGTGTGTATTAGCGCTCTATCCCCACTTGCATTTCAATTAATGCTTCTTAAGCGAATTGGTACTAGTGGTAGAATCCACGTACAATATTGTATAATATATGCACCCTGGCGTAGCCAGAGTAATCTGGTGTTATGATGGACAACAAGCGTCGAACTCCGCAACAATGTTAGCTAGATGCACTACACCGCACATTACGTAGCAAACAGTTTGGAAACACTACTGTTCAGTCAGTGTTTGTGCGAACACGTAATTCAGGCAAGTGTTTCGAACGAGGGGGGGGGGGTTGTGCAAAATCTAGAGCGTTGCTCAAGCAACCGCAGCTAATTTACGCAGTGGAGTATTGAGTCCAATTTCGTGATGGTGGTGGCGGCGGTGGGGTCCACTAAATGAATACTACTACGTAGTTATAACCAGTCGGCATTTTGTTTTCAACCGACAGTTTCCGTGAAATCAAAATGCCGCCTGGGTAGTATTTTCCGCCAATCCAATTGCTCCTCAAGTTGTGCCAGGTCGGTTTTGGATTTCTCCAAACAGCCGCCTCCGGGGGTCGCCCCCCGGCCGTCCACGACGGGATCCTCCGCGAGCAGACACCCGAGTCGGGATCTTGGTGTGAGAGCCGCACAATGGCCTCCCGAGTGGTCACCTCCGATGGGCTCTTCCCCTTGAGCGCCCAGTTAACCCGCACACAGCGCCACCTTCCACAGGACTCACTTGGGAATTTACCTTGCTAGCCTCAAGACCCTCCTCCACCTCCACCAAGCCCGTCAAGCCGTCGCCCTTTCGTCTCCTACTCGATCATGCGCATCGCTGCTGTTCTGGCGGTGGCGGCCGCATACGGCGTCTTCGTCGACGCGCTGAGGCAGGACATCCCTGGTCACCCGATGCTGCGCGATCTCGCCTCGGCGGACGAGAACCAGTCGCACTTGGTGCCGGCGCTCTACCTCCTGGCGGACTCTGCGAACGTGTGCACTTCATGGGGATTCGACCTGTCCTGCGTCTTCGGCGACCCTGTCAACAGTCTGAAGCTGGGAGCTAGCGACTGTCAACACGTCCCCATTCCGACGGACAACTACGTCTCCGATGGCCGCAAGAACAAGTTTGACGGCGCCCTTGCGTCTCCGTACACGGGTCAGCCGTCCATCGAGGTCACAGCCACCAAGCAGGGCACGACGGACAAGAAAACGACTGGGAGACAGACCTGGAAGGACTACAAGACCAACGCGCTCGCGATCCAGCAGAGCGCCATTCAGTTCACGACGCCCGGTCTGTACGACACGTCGATCACGGCCAGCGACTACGGCGCTACGGCGACTTGCCCCGGGTGCATTGCGATTCAAGACGGATTTCGCCCGCACTTTGGGAACGAATGCCCATTTGCTGCCTCCCCTGAACTATCTCTTCCCCTGAGCGTTGCGTCGCTAGCGACATTCGCAGGGGCAGATGCTCTTTTCATCCAAGTTACCTCTGGCTACGAGAACAATGTTGAAAGTGAAGCTCCACCTGAAGGTACCACGTGCGGCAGCTCTTCAGCGCAGTGGCAGCCTCCCCAAACGATCGAGCTCGTTGACCACGCGACCTGTTTTTCTGGCGACGACTGGTACGAGAACCTGAACAGGCTCAAGGGCTTTGACTTTGCCTCGATCGCCACCCTAGACCTCAGCGACTTCCCTTCGTGCTCGTGGAGGTGCGTGAAGCACAAGGAGTTGAAGGAGTGGTATGTCCCTTACTCGTGCGCCAACCCCGCCGCCACTGGATCGTGCGTTGGTCGTGAGGACACGTGGAGTGTCTGTCATCTGGACTACACGCTCACGGCGACGGGGGCCGAGATCGGTAAAACCACGGTGGCGCTCTCGCAGACCGCCAAGGACAACTCAGCCACGGTCATCGCCTCGCTTGGATCACCCGCTGGCGCTGACAAAGAGACGGACGTCTACCGCACGATTCCGTGCACGGAGTTCGCCAGTGCGACCAACACGGACCCGACCTGCGTGTACAACCAGAAGCTGTCAAAGCTGCTCGCCGTCACGACAGACTATGCCGACTATTTCCCAATTGAACGGAACGGCGTCCAGGCATCTGAGGTGATCTCGTGGCGCTACAAGCGCTCGGGTGAGGACTGGGCCGTGTGGGACCCTGCCGCTGACAGCGCCCTGTCATTCAGCCTCCCGGAAACGACAGTCAGCGTCGAGGCCTGGACGGCATGCGGCCAGGTCGGAACTACGTTCGAGTTCAAGGTGAAGCTCTACCTACACACATCGTTGGTGTGTGATAAGTTTGCTGGTCTGTGGACGGCTGTAAGCGGCGCTGAAAAGTCAGGGAGGACCTTCTGCAACGTGCCAGGCAGCGACTTCACCGTCATGAACTTCAAGTACGCGTCGACGGACATTTTCCCGCTCGATGAACTCAAGTCCAAGGTGACAGGCAATGCCCAGAACGTGGAATGCATAATGTCCGTACAGGAGACTGGGACGCCAACCTCGTACTCGGCGACTATTCTGGATTCGACCGCCGCAGCTATCGACAAGGACTTCTCGATCGAGCTTGTGCACGACCCCAACACTGCGCCGTCAACTACCGTCAATGTCAAGTGCACGTTCACGCGTACGGCTCATACCAATGGCGAAGACGACGACGCGGTGATGCTCGCGGACACGGAACCATACACGATCGACTGTTACGATGCGTTTGCCCTCGTCGACTGCGACGAGCCAGAAATTCTACCTGGTGTCGCCCAGGCGGATGTGTGCGCGGACAAGTGTGCAGGTAAAACGGCCCCCGGCTACGGCGAGGCCTGTGGTGGGAATATTGTGACAGCGGATGCCACGGGAACGAGCTTCCTCGAGCGCCCGAACGACCAACAGTGCTGCACTGAGTGTAGCGCTCTCACCTGCCAGGCTGCCGGTGGCTCTTCAACGGCCAAGGCGTGTTTGCCGGGGGTCGTGCAGACGACGGCGCCGCCGATGCAGCCTTTGATGGCTCAGTTGGCTGCCGCCGAGGAGAAGGTGTTCGCGAGCGAGACGACGACGGCGCTGCTTGGTGCGAGTGCCATGGTGGCTGTGGTGGCGTTGGTCGTTGTGAAGCGCCGCGCTGATGCTGCAGCGCGCGCGAGGGAGGCGGAGGACGCGTACTACCCGTTGCTGGAGTAAAGTGTGCTCTCCATTGCTTCAGATAACGATGCGGTGCTGGAGTTGCTGGTCGTTTGGCGACGGAGTAGGGGAGCTCTTCAAAACCGGGGCCTTTGCGTCGACGGTTTGTGGTCTTGGATTGCTGGTCCGAGTGTGTCGGTAGCTAGCTGTACGAGCGAGTTGCCTGATAGTCGTAGCAGCTAAACAAATACATTTTCTTGCATTTCGTTGAAGTGTGTGGTAGTTGAAACTACGAATGGTATGGATAAAGTCAGCATGTTCGAGCAGCAGTAGGCAGTGATAGGAAAAAATATATTGGCAGCGAGTTGCGTGATTTGTCGCCATTGCAGTCTTGCATTGCAGTGTTTGCTCTCTTGCAATTGGGTATTGCAATCAAAGACTTCACTGCAATTTACACTGCAATACTCTGTCGTGTTGCAATATGTTACTGCACATAAGATATTGCAATATACAGATGGCTAATACTCCTTTATTATGTACACATAACAGAATTTTCAAGAGTCCTCTATGTTCGATATCAGGGTGCTGAAAATTAACAGCAGACAATCGCTAGGGGCGTGCTGGATAAGCCAAGGTGACCAGAACTGAATGAGGAACCGCCTGAGTGACCACAGTTGAGTATTGTGAGTTTCGCTGCAATATTGTATTGCAATATGCGCGGCACATGCAATTGGGTATTTTGTATTGCTACCGCGCTGCAGTCTTGCATTTTGCTTGCAATATTTTTCCGGCGTATAGACCAATATATTTTTTCCAATCACTGGCAGTAGGTCATAGGTCACACTTGCACATTTATGAGTGCTGCAAGTCTCAAGAAAAAATCGTGCGAGCGCTCTCGATTGTTCTTGGGGGTGTTACCTTCGAGATGGCCTGAAGCGCACGAGCACTATTGCATGCAGACATCATGGGGAGCCCACAGCTCACCTAGCCGTGACCTAGCCAAACTTCGTAATAAAGCGAATGCATGCTGTTATCTTGGAGTGAGACCTAACTGCTCTGTGACTTGTTGTAAATCCTTCGCGAGCAGCACTTGGTCTCTATTGACTATTGGTCTCTAGAGCGACTCTACCGGTAGTCTAGTAGTCTAGTACAAATACAGTATTTTGCCTGATATCATATCATATACTTCTCTGGGCCACCTAAGAAACAACACTCTCCTTAAAACCTCAATTTGATGTGACCCACACATCTGCTTTAATTGGACATAATAATGGTTTAAAATCATCGATTGGACAAAAGTATTAGCAGTGCGCGAGCCAAACGAAAATCGCCTCAAAAGCCTCAAATTCCAGCGAGCTATATCAACGTCTCTAGTATCTCTACAAACCCACCAGCTACATATCCGTGAAGAGCCCTATTAAGGCTTCATGTACATATATTTTTGTGTAATATCGCTGAAAATTTAAAAAGTTACGCAAAAAAACCTAATCGTACCCAATTTAGCGAATTGAAACAGAGCTCTATTATCTTTATTTTTGCTGTTTAGAAGCAGCCAATAGGAGTGCTGGAACAGGCAAAAGCTCAGCTTTATTTTGCACTATTGCTCATTCTAAACAAAAAATTGCTCCTCGAGTTATGCCCTGAAAACCGAGGTGTTGTTTCTTAGGTGGCCCAGAGAAGTATATATTTCTGGCGCCCTTAGCGACTAAGTACGATCCCTTAACTATGGGGCACCGTGCCCACTTTTTTAGAGGGCTGGCAACAAGATGTCACGTTTTGACGTATGATTTGTATTGGACAAGTCACGTGGCCTGAGGGAACCCTCCATATTACAAGAACGTGTGTGGACCACACACCGCCGAGTCAGCGAGGCGGCAGGCTTGGCTTCAACTTTCGTTTAGAGCCCCGCTCGAGGGGCTCCGCTTGGCTTGTACATACAATTTCCAAGTATACTAGTTGAGCATACGTTCGCTGCGCTCCATGTTGCTTTAGGGCCGACACCTCAAACTATGTGTACCACATAGTTTTGGCCGACGTCCCCCAGCTGGCAAGGATGGCGAAGATGAAGTCGGCAACCGGCACCCGGAGTAGGCGGCAGCACGCTAAAGGTATTTCACGAGAGAAAGGAGGGCGGAAAAATGAGGATAATGATATGTGTTACTTGTTGTATCTGTCACTACCTGTATTAAGCTCGGCCAGAGAGCATGGCGATGATCACCGTGGGCGCATTCTCAACAGGTTTGTTATCATGCAAGGTTATATTTTTTTTTTGGTACTGCTTCCTGTTCTTCTCACTCACCCTTTTCTTTCATTCGCGCTCCCACTCCTCACGCTTAGTTAGAGGCAAAGCGGCCTTGCATCCAGCATCAGCATGCTTCTTCAACCCACCCTTTGTTCCGAAGGGGTTGTTGCAGTACGGATACAGGAGCTTCACTGCGGACGTCCCAGAGCTTGCTCGAGCAATAGTCGCTCGCAGTGCAACGTCACCATCTCGCGCAGGCGTTGACAAAGTTTGGCGTGTCGCGAGTGCCCTGGATGGGACGGTCAAGCGTTGTGTGGAAGCTGGACCGGTTAGGCAGTAGAACACAGAGCGAGAACAGAGCTAATATCAAAAGCTATCAACTTGTTCTCTCCAGTGCAGATTCACGACTGACCCTACTTCCTTACCGCGCACGGAGCCTGACGGCCCGTGCTTCCTTCTTCTTTCGGCTCTCTGTCGGCTCACGTGTCGACTTCAACTCGTCACCGGCTCACCTGGCTCTCACCTTACCCCTTCTCCTCTGGCTCACCTCACTGATCACGTCCCGAGCCACGCGGTGCACGTGACCTCCGTCCTGTCCTTCGCGTCACCGCTCACCCATCGCTCGCGTCACTGCTTCCATCGCTGCCGTCAGCGCCACCTAACCAGCGCGTCGCCAGTCGGCGCCTCCCCGAAATGGATGACTGCCCGCTCCCACATTGTCAACCAGCTGACCCTCCCAAAGTAGATCGTGGGTCGAACGGTCGTCCACGGGGTAGGAACGGTGGCGACCGTCCCTACTCGGGACATCCTCCACGACTGAAACTCGACGTCCCCGTCTAACCGCTTCCAGCTTGGATCTTGACCCGCAGCTCTCGCTGCTCGGCGCGCAACCCGGTGAGCGTCCTCACGGGTTTCTTCTCGCCTATGCAGCCGTCCGCAAACCAGAATGCTTCGCTCAACCGCTCAGCTTGATCTAGCTCCTCCAAGTCCTTCTGCCACGCAGCGTAGCGGTCCTCCGCCATCTTCAGGGGCGACCGCCCACCCGAAGTCGCCTCATACCACTTCAATAGGTGACTGGTGCCACACAGGTCATCACCACATAGCAACTCCATAGCGCCACCGTGTCGTCGGGCACCAGTCTCTTGTCGGCGACCAGACCCCCGTCGGCTAGCACGTAGTTTAGTGACAGCAACAGCACGGCGACGCCCACCATTCCTTGGCACACCTTCTCCACGAAGTCGTACACATACACAACCGTGTAGAAGACGGCGTACGCCATCAACGACGAGAACGACCAGAACCCACGGCCCACGCAGCCAGCACGGTCGAACGACCGTCGGCACTCGGCCTTGGATCCTGTCCAGTACTTGACCGTCGTCTTGTAGCTCAGCTCTAACACGTCGGGTAGGAACACGCACCACAGCGCGTGATAGACTTCTAGCCACTTGTGCATCAGCCGGCCCAGGCCATCCGTGTGTTCACCACGAGCCTCCAACACGATCATGGGCGTAGCCCAGATAGTCTCGAACGCCTTCCATCTTCGTTCCGCCGCCGGTCGGCCTTGCACGGCTAAACCGTTCACAAAACGACGGTAGCGCCTCAGGCACACTCGCGCCAACATGGACCACTTGTAGACGAAGGCAAAGACTGCGCCGATCAGTCGACCAGCAATGCTCCACAGCGGCCTCGTCACTACTCTGCCAACCGCACCAATCGCCAACAAAGCGGTCACCCACAAGTACTTGCACAATGTTCTGAGCGCCACACGCCCCACGAGCAACGAGCTCCAGAAGCACCACTCGATCACCGCTATCGCTGTCTCCATCTCCACCGTGCAAAAGCTAAAATGCCGTAGGGTAGCCCGAGTTCGCCGTTCCTGCACGCTAGCGAGGTCTGCAGCCATCGCCCCCGGCAGTCTCGGTATACTTCGCAACCCACCGTTACTTCTCATCAATTCACCGTGGTAGACGCGCCCGTGTCGCTCGCCAACCGCACCTCTCCTTTCTTTGAAAGGCAATCACAGACCTTCAACTTCCAACGGTCGAGTCATAGTCCATCAGTAGCTCCCGCTCATTGGCTCCTTGCCCCCATTTCAGCTTCCGCCGAGCCGAGCACAAGACGTCGCCACCATGGCCAAGTCTTGCGAAGAGAACAAGGCCGCGATCATCCGACGGTTGCGCACGCGCTTGGAGCGCAAGACGCGCGGTGCCAACGCCGAGGCCGACGCGCAGCTACGCGCTCAAGTCGACTTCTTTGCCAGACTCCGCGCCGCCCTCTACGTCAACAGCGACTCGCTGTGCGCCACGGCACTCGACGACTTGGCCGTAGCTGTGCTGGCCGACGACGCAACCTTCCCCGCTGAGCTCGGGCGCGTGTTGGTGCTGTTACCCGCCCCCGATTCGATGGACCTGGAGTCCCCGCCCGCCCACGATCTCTTCGCCGCTCAAGATGCCCCAGCTCCAGCCGTCAAGCGGCCGGCAGCTCCGAGCGCCGACACTTCGAAGGGACCAGCCGCCAAGAAGCAGCACAAGAACGCGCGCACGACGAGGTACTCGCTGGACCTGCCCGAGACCTGCCCCCGTGACATCCGGCGCGACGTCGAGAAGCTCGTCGAGACGGCCGCCAAGCAGGGCAAGACCCCGCCGCGCGTCGCGTATCCTTGGGTCGGGCAGCGCGCCTGGTACGACCCGGAAGAGTTCCCGGAGCTCCACCTGGTGCACTGGCGCTACTACATGCGCCACCGTGCCACGTTCTTCGGCTGTGCGTTGTACGCGCCAACGGACAACTCGGACGCTCGCCGCCGCGACAAGCTCAACGCGAACCAAGGCCGCCTCGTGCTGGTGAGTGGGAACGTCTGCCTCTTCGGCTGGTACGGCTTCCTCGACCGCTTCGAGAACACCGTCCACGACAATCTTATGTGGCTCGGAGGCAAGGCCGCCAAGCGTTCCGTGTCGGCTAAGGGCAAGGCAAGTTCGGCGACGGACCTCGTCACGCTATGGCGCCACGACCGTTCCCGTTATGACAACTTGATGGCGCGCATATTGGACCCGTGTCGCGTCGACGAAGACGGTTATCAGAGCATCCGAGAGCTGCTGGAGCAGACGGAAGCTCTGGACCCGACTCGCCCCCCGCACCTCCGACTCAGCGACGAAGCGCTGGCGCGCGCATCGCCTCGACGCCGGTCGCACGCCGCCCAACCCGGCCTGGGTCGGCAACAAGAGCAGCGGCATCTGGAAGACGTTGCTGACGAACGGCCGGATCCGCGCACTCCAGGTCAAGATCGCCAAGCAGCTCAAGGACGGTTCGTACCGCGTCGTCATGGACCTGAAGCCGTTCCAGAGCAAGGAGCAGGGCGACGACGACTCGGACTGCGCCGACGGCGACGACGAGCCCACCGCGCAGCCGCCGACCCCGTCCATCGATGAAGAGCTCGAAGATGTCGACGGGGACGAGTCCGAGGAGAAGCCGCTCGCGCAGAGCTCCACGCAGGAAGACGATCCCGACGACCAGGACCAAGACGACGCCGGCCAAGATGATCACGCCGAGGAAGACGAAGGCGGCCGCAGCCCGGACACCCCCGATGCCCCCGACGATGACAAGAAGAGCAGCTCGGGCGACGACAAGGGCGACTCGTCGGCCAAGTCCAACTCCAAGAAGAAGAGCGCCGACTCTTCGGGCTCCAAGTAGTTCTCCGTGAATTAGGGACGCTCCTGATCGTTCATTCTTTCCGTATTACTCCATGCGTCCCCCCAATTAATCTCAATAACAACACGTAACCCGTTTCCCACTCGTTCCGTTCCTGAGTCTTGTAGTATGACCGTTCTTAACACCACTCCACGACTGTTTCCTCCAAGACCCGAACATTCCCACCGTCGACCATGCTACGCCATCAGCAGGTCGTCATCCTCCACTTCTTCATTGGCATCGGCCAGCCGCGAGCTTCGACGCAACTCGGGCAGCCTCAACTTCTTCCTCCGGGCTTGTTCAAAAGCCGTTACCAGGGCCTCATACTCAGGCATCAGCTCTGCCCGAGGCACCCAAAACGTTTCATAATCTGCAAGCAACACCAGGTACTCCACAGAACGGTCCACCGTTCGTTTCCCACACACAGCCAATAACGGCGAATTGACACCCGTGAGAACCGTGTCTCCCTTGCCAACAGTCCGCCGCTCCGTGAAGCTCGACACCGGGAGATCGGACTCTTCCAGAGGTCCATCTTCTGCGTCTCCTTCGCCGTTTTCGACGCCGTCCGGCACTTCATCCATGTACGGCCGAGTCCACTTGCCGCGAAACTTCTTCAAACTGTTCACATTGACCGTTACCACCTTGTCAGGATGCGACGGGATGTCAATCCGGTACGCATTATCGCCCACTTTCGCCACAACTCGGTAGGGCCCATGTCACGAGAACGCTAGCTTCTTTGTCTGCGCCTCTCCTCGCTTCTTCCGGAACAATTGGTACACCCACACCGGGTCCCCAACCTCGTACTCCACGGCTACACGGTCGCCCAACCGTTTTTCATGGCGATCTTGAGCCTTCACCAGTTGACGTTCGACCAGGTGACGAGAGTCACGCAGCGACCGGTACAGTTCCCGTCGATACAGCGCCACCTCGTTGCTCTTCCACTTCTTCCCCAGGTTCAGGAACGCGACGTCCAGCGGCAGCGTCGCATCACGTCCGTAGAGAGAAAAGAACGGTGTGTCACCTAATGCCTCGTGATAGGACGTACGGTAGGCAAACAACACCCGAGGCAAATACAGATCCCAGTCCGTTTGCGCTTCACTCACGTGCATCTTGAGCATTCCCATGAGACCTGGAGTCTGCGGGTGATAAGCAGAACCGAACAACTTCTTGATCCCCAGTGTTTGATAAAAAAACTTAGCGATTTCCGACGTGAAATTCCGACCGTTGTCACTCAACAACCGTGAAGATACACCGTGTCGGGACACCACCCCGTTCACCATGACATCCACGAACGTGACGGAGTCCAATCGGAGAACTGCGAAGGCCTCAGCCCACCTCGTGAAGTAGTCCACGAACACGAGGATGTACTTGTTGCCTCGCTCAGTTTCCGGTAACGGTCCGACAGCATCGACCACTAGCAGTGAGAACGGTCTCGTGAGATCGGCTACGGGCATCCGCTGCATCTGCCCCGCCTGTCACGGTCGCGACTCCTTCCCACTACCACAACGGTTGCACTCTCAGACGTACTCCGTGACATCTTTACGCCATCCAGGCCAGAAAGAGCATGTCTTCTCACCTTCTCCAGAGTCTTCGTCAAGCCCAAGTGAGAGGACAGAACGTCAGAATGACAGTAGTGCAGCACGGTTTCCACATACGGTAACGGAACCACCGGAACGGTCAAGGACCGTGCAGGTCCGACCCGAGCTGGTAGATTCACACGCCGCATTAGCAAACCGTTCCTCACTTCATATCTACGCGCCATCTTGACCACAGTCGCTCGCAGGAAGGGGTCGAGGGGCAAGGCACCGTCCAGCAGGAAAGCCACCAGCGCCTTGATCCACGGCACATCTTGTTGTGCTTCGACGAACTGCTCCGAGTCGAGCCCGAACTGGTCCATCGGAGAAATCGGCGCGCCCGGTTGAGGGCCGCCGCCAACATCCTCATTAGGACGGTCAGGTTCTTCATCGTCCACATGCAGATCTGCATGCTCGCCAGCAACCTCCTCACCGTCCCTAAGTCCACCGTTCGTACCAGATTGCTCCCCGACTGAAGCCGGAAGCACGTCTTCGACCGTGCTTTCAGGATTCAGGAGATCGCTCATTGTCAGAGCTGCCACCGTATCCATCGGCAATCGTGACAGACCGTCTACATGGCCCAAAGAAGTTCCAGGCCTGTGATGAACATTAAACTGGATATTCAAGAGCTCCATCGCCCACCGTGCAAGCTTAGCGTTCGTCGTACGGTTACCGGGGCTGGACACCCACGTCAGCGCCTGGTGGTCCGTGCACAAATCGAACTCGCGCTTGTCCAGGTAGCAGCGGAACTTCCTCGTGGCCCAGACAACACCCCAACACTCTATCTCCGAAATTCCATCTTGGTTGTTGATCCAACTCCTCTGCGATCCAGTCAACAGCTTACTAGCGTAGGTCACCACACGGTCGCGACTGTTCACTTCCTGCATCAGGCAAGCGCCAACAGCGTACCGAGAAGAGTCCACGTACAACTTAAACCGTTTCTTGCCGTCAGGATAGACCAGTATCAGCGGCTTCAAGAGCGCACGCTTCAACTGTCTAAACGCAGCTTCACAGTCCTCGCTCCACACGAACGGTGCGTCCTTCACTTTCAACCGTTCCAGGGGCGCAGAGATCGACGCATACCCCGGGATGTAACGACGGAAGTAGCTCGTCAGACCCAGAAAAGAGCGGATCCCGTGCACGTCCACAGAACGCTTCACGTTCATCACGGCCTTCACCTTCTCAGGATTAGGCTGGATCCCAGTAGGAGTCACGATGTGCCCAAGGAACGCAACTTGGCTGCGCCCCCAGTGACACTTCTTCATCTTGAGCTTGAACCCAGCCTGCTGGAACCGTGTCAGCACTTGGCGCACGCGTACCAGATGCGTAGGAAAGTCCTTACTGAAAATGACGCAGTCATCGAGGTAAACCAAACAGATTCGCCACTTAAGGTCCACCAAAACGGTCTCCATCAACCGTTCGAATGCTGGAACAGCGTTGCAAAGGCCAAACGGCATCACTAACCATTCGTACAGACCGTATTTGCACGTGAAAGCGGTCTTGGACACGCTGTCCGGGTGCATGGGCACATTCCAGTAACCAGAAGCGATATCAACCGTCGAAAACAGTTGAGCGTCGCCCAACACGTCCAGAGTATCATCAATCAACGGCATAGGGTAACAGTCCTTCACCGTTACCGCGTTCAATTTACGGTAGTCGATGCAGAACCGGATCCCACCGTCCGGTTTCCGAATCGTCAGGACCGGGCTCGCCCACGGACTGTTTGAGGGTCGAATCAGGTTCAGCTCCAGGTACTGGTGGATCTCCGCCTCCATAACCTCACCTTCAGCCAACGATACACGGTACGACTGCTGCTTAATCGGAGCACTGTCACCGGTGTCGATCTCGAACTGCAACCGGTCCGTCCGTCCGGGCTTCTTCGAAGAGTCCACGAACATACTGTCGAAACCGTTCAGCTCTGCTTGGAACAGTTCCTGCTGCTCCGGCGACAGCTTGGACCCAGAGAAATCGGCCTTCATAGCTTCCGCTTTGTCGGGAGGGATGTCCGGCTTTGTAGCCTTCACCTTCTCACCGACATCCACTTCACGCGCCTCAGACACGGACGCTGCACGCTCTTCCGGGGATTCGCCACTTTCGGCGGGCCCCGGTTTCTTCGAGCCAACCGTTTGGGGCTCCTCCGCTTCCGGATCGACCGTTGGCGGCTCGAAAGCCGACTCCGGGATCACCGAGGTTCACGCAACGACCGTTCCTTTCCTGATCTTCCTTTCCTGATCCAGTACTCATCCGTAGACGCATTGCAGACCTCGACGATGACTTGGCCCTCTTCGACCGTGCACAGCGACCGAGCCACACACAGCGTAGGAGGCAGACCCAGCGATCCTTCGACCAGAACGGTCGCCTTGTCGACCACCGCACCGGCAACCCGAGTCATCACGAGCGCTTGGCCACGGGGCGGCAACCGTACCGGCGTCGCCATCGTCGTCATGTACGACTCCTGCACCATGGTGAAGCCTAGCGCCAATACCTCGCCCGTACTCTTCAGAGTCAACGTCCGTTCTGGTACGTCGATCACAGCACCGGACGCCCCTAGGGCATCGACACCCAGGATCGCATCGACGTGGAGACGGTCGGCGACCAATAAGCTCATCGAGACTTCGACCGTTCCGAGACGGAGAGAGAGAGTAATCCAACCACGGATCCGCAGCTTGTGCCCTGAGGAACTCCTTACCCGGCCTTCGTACGGTTCCAGCGGCTCGGACGACCGTCCTAAACGCTTCAGCACGCACCGATCCACGAGTGGCGCCCGTATCTGCTAGTATTTGAGACGGTAGGCAGTCAATATAACCGCCCGAGAGAGCCTCAAAGTTGCCAACAGCACACACCACCCGTCGTCCGTCTTTGACAACGCGATACGCATCACACTCATCTCCCTCGTCGTCACATAGCCCGAATCCGTTAGGTAAGTTGACCGTGACAACCTCCACGAGACCGGACCTTGGCAACGGTGTCCGAGCAGGACGCTCGCACCGTACCACGTCCACGTAATGAGAAATGTCCTCTTCACGCTCAGGGTAGAACTCCACATCTCCCAGGACCTCCGCATACGGCTTGTACAACGACGAAAAGTCAAAGCAACCCTTCTTCCCCGACTGACGGCGACGTCGACGCCGGGCACTCGGTGCCCTCGACCGTCCCGTACGGTTCCACATTTTCGTCCACACCCGCTCAGCGTTCTCTTCGAAATACGACTTGATCCACGGTTCCAACCGTTCCCAGCAATCTCCCTTCAGGCTGTACAGTTCCGCGACACGGTTAACGTGCTCGCGTAGCCGTTCTTAATCAGGATCAGGCACCTTGTCGCGAAGAGGGGGAACATCCACCGTTCCTCCGTCACCGTTCAGGGCTTCCACAGGACTGTAGTTTCGACCTCCGAAGTCTCTCGCTTCTTTCAGCACCCGAAACACCGCTTGACGCGCGATCGCTCTCTTGGTCTTCGGATCGACGCGCCGCTCTCCACTTAGAGCAGAAACTTCTCCTTCCACCGTGACCGTTCCTCCCGGATCATCAGGAGGGCGCAGGACGTTCTCGCACACGAAAGACTCAACGACCGTGTTAACCACGCTGGTGACCGTTTCATCTTCTGAGCTCGACCGTTCGGAGGAGACATCGGAGCTGCGGGAGTCATCACCGGCGCCCGACTGCTTCGAGGTCTTCTCCGCCGTTCCACAGGACGCAGCTTCCTCACCATAGACGACGCTCGCCACCGGAGTCCGGAAGTCCCGGTTCGCCCGCATGGCTTCCTCCGACTTCTCCAGCATGTCTCCGTACCAATCCCGCCAGTAATCGGGCGTTCCAAAGGAGTCGGAGGCGGCCTGGCGCGTCCGTTCCAAGACCTCCAGGGAGATACCCAGGAAGCGAGCCAGCTCCTCCGCGGACGGTTCAGCCTGGGCTTCAGCCGTTTGCTTGACCCGCTTCAGCAACTCGACCTCGTCTAGCGGATACAACCGGTCCTCAAGCTCCTTGTCGTACTCCTCCGGCTGGGCGGCGACATCTGTCCCTGCAAGAACGGACGCTTCCATCCCTGGCTCGCACTCTTCCATGGCATCTTGCTCTTCATCCGTAAACAAACGGTCGTACTGCGAGGCTCCCCTGGCCTCGACCGTGCCACTCTCAACCGTCTGGGTCTCGACCGGACCGTTCGCATCCTTGCCCTCGGCCGGAACAGTCTCTTCCTCCGTCCACGCTGCGAACAGGCAGTCCGACACGTCGTACTCTTCGCCTTCCCACACGTTCGAGGGCGCCACCACTTCCTTAGGCGTCGTCACGTCCTCCATAACACTCCGCTCTTCGCTCCCTTCCACCGAAGATGTCGCCACCGTGTAGACCGCAGGGGTTAATGCGACCTCATCCGCCTCACCGTTTTCACCAACTTCGTCGGCCGCGGCGACCGTGTTCGCAGCTACCAGCTCCTCGCGAACCACCTCGACCTCGCCTCCCTCGACTTCAGCTTTCAAACCCTCGCCTTCTTCATCCGTCCCGCCCACTCGAAACCCGACCTTCTTTTTCTTGTTTTTCTTTTCACCACACGAAGCCACGCACGGGGCAGCCACCGTTTCACTCTGCCTCTCAGACGAATTCACGCAAATATAAACGGTGGTCACCGTTCCTCATTCACTTCCACGGCCCCGGTCGCCACCCTCCGAGCCATTTATTAGACAAGAGGAAGGAGTGACTCTCTCCTCCCCTTCCTCCCGCCTCCGTCATTGGTTCGAAGGGGTTGGCGCGGACCCGGCCAACAGGCCCTGGGCGACACCACGGAGCGCCTCAATGCTTGAACACGAGTCGACAGAGTGACCTTCTTGCTTGCAGAATCCACCCATCGGCGCGTCACGCCCACCGTTCCGACTGACCGTTCCAGCGCCGCGTTGGTTGTTGCTAGGTCCCGCTTCACACTCCACCGCGATATGACCGTGAACACCACAGTTGTGGCACGTCATGGACTGGCGGCGGCAAGTCTCTCGAGAGTGACCCACATAGCCACACCGTCCGCACACCGGCGCACCTTCTTGCGTCCGGCTGTCGGCTCCCATACGGATTCCTCGGACCGGTCGACCGTTCCCTCTGGGTCCCTGACCGTTCATTCCAGCGCCCGGACTCGAAGTAGTAGCCGACACGTTGGGCATGCGGTTCCGCGGCGAGCGAGGGGGTGCCAGCGGTTCTGCATCATCTGCTGCTGCCACTGCTGCTGCTGGGTCATGAACGTCGTCATCTTCTCTGCAAGCACACCCACAGCCGCCATCGGGTCGTTCGCGGGCGAGGCCTCGCTCCCGCTCGACTTCTTCTTCTCGTCCGAGAACTCGTCGTCTTCTTCAATGGGACGCGACATCTCCTTGGCCAATAGCCATTCGCAGGCCTCCGGGATGTCTCGCGCAGGTCCCGAGTCGAGACACGCCAATATGCGCTTGTTTCTGAGCCCGCTACGGAACAACTGATATCGCATCTTCCTGTTCGGACAGTCCAACGAGTCACAAAGATCCGTCACACGGTCATCCCACTCCTCGACGGACTCGCCACGTTCACGGTGGGCGGACTGCAACCGTTCCCAGAGTTGATCAGCCGTTCGACTGGTCCTTTCTAGTCTGCGTTAATTCATTCATTACATTGCTCGTAAATGTCGACTAAGGAATTGCATTATCCCATTCGATTATAGTCCTGTTGGGCTGATCTCGAGCGTTACAGCTCTGCCTTTATACCCTGCTTGCATGTCTGATGGTACGATAGCGGACTCAACTACATTATTTTGATCTCGTCATCGTGAAGTATATATATCCTTATTGTGCTCAACGTGCGTGAGTATGAGGCTATCTACCTACGCGTGCAGACTCATCCACAGTTTTTTTACAGCCGCGCATGCCACATTCGCGACAACAACATTGACCGTTGCGGCTGTGTGCAGATGACAAGAACTTCGCAATAGATCGCGAAAGCTTGCAGTAATAACTCGCTCGTATTTTCACACTGAAAATGAACAGACCACGAAATTGGCACATCTAAACCATGTCGTTAACCCCTCACTCACTTTTCGTTGTGCCAGTGTTCAGTGCGCATTCGGCTATTACACTTTAGTAAAATACAAGTGTGCCGGCATTCGAACCACACAGAGGTGCCAGCCTATCGTTAACAACGCATAAGAAAGAGGGGGAATGTCAAAGTGAAGTACTCAAATTCCTCGAATGGGGACGTCGTCCAAAACTCTGTGATCAACATAGTTTTGGAATTCGGCCCCTGAAGTAACATGAGCAGAGCGAACGTGATGCTCCGCTACTTATCTTAATCTCGCGACAGATACGTAGCTGGTATTCTAGCCGCACCAGGCCTCTCAACGCGTGTAAGTAGGATTCCTACTAGGAACTGTCCAGAATATATTTTAATTCTAGCGTGGTGCGTAAATTCGGTTCGCTGAGCGCAGCTTTAGATCGGCGCGGAGGGGCACTGCACCACCCACCCAGGGACCCTTCATCCGCCATGAATCCACGCGAACGGACGCCTTGGAAGTATGTGGGCCGCCCAATTGCTCTGGCTCGCACTGTGGTTCGACTTTGCAGATTTACCAGTGTAGGTCACCTTGACTTTTCCAACAAGCAACGAGTCATTCTGGACGATATGCAGGAGTTCGCTTGATGCAGCGGTTTTAGATCGTCGTGGAAGGACGCCGCCGACCCATGACTTTAGCAAGAATCTTCGCTGTGAACCGCACGATGGCCTCCCACGGGTCACCTCCAACAACGGCCTCGTCCCCTCCAGTGCGCCGTTCATCCAGCACTGCGCCAGCCACGAGTGAACTCATTCACTTTGCAACTCGCCTCGCACGCCTCAAGACCTCCACCAAGTCCTCCAACCGAAGCCCTTCACCTCCCTCGATCATGCGCATCGCTGCTGTTCTGGCCGTGGCGGCCGCGTACGGCGTCTTCGTCGACGCGCTGAGTCAAGACGTCCCTGATCACCCGATGCTGCGCAACCTCGCCTCGGCGGACGAAAACCAGTCGCACCTCGTGCCGGCGCTCTACCTCCTGGCGGACAGCGCCAACGTGTGCACTTCATGGGGATCCGACCTGTCCTGCGTCTTCGGCGACCCTGTCAACAGTCTGAAGCTGGGAGCTAGCGAGTGTCAACACGTCCCCATTCCGACGGACAACTACGTCTCCGATGGCCGCAAGAACAAGTTTGACGGCGCCCTGACGTCTCCGTACACGGGTCAGCCGTCCATCGAGGTCACAGCCACCAAGCAGGGCACGACGGACAAGAAAACGACCGGGAGACAGACCTGGAAGGACTACAAGGCCAACGCGCTCGCGATCCAGCAGAGCGCCATTCAGTTCACGACGCCCGGTCTGTACGACACGTCGATCACGGCGAGTGACTACGGCGCGTCGGTCTCGTGCCCCGGGTGCATCGCGGTTCTTGACACGTTTCGCCCGCACTTTGGCACGGTATGCCCATTTACCGGCGCCAAGTCGTTTGCATTGGACCACGCTAGTCTCCAGAAGGCACAGCAGGCGGATGCTCTTTTCATCGCGGTCACCACTGGCTACGAGAACAATATTGAGACCGAAGCTGCGCCAGCGGGGACTACGTGCGGGAGCTCTTCTGCGCAGTGGCAACCTTTCCGTGCGACTGAGCCGAGCGACCGCGATACCTGCTACGCTGATGCGGACTGGTTTGAGAACTTGGACACGCTCAAGAACTTCGACTTCGCCTCGGTGGTCACCCAGCAGAACCTGAACGTCGGCTCGTGCTCATGGAAATGCGAGAAGCATAAGGACTTGAAGGAGTGGTATGTCCCGTACGCGTGCTCCAACCCCGCCGCCTCGGGAGCTTGCGTTGGTCGTGAGAACGACTGGAGCGACTGCGATATGAGTTGGACTCTCACGGCTACTGGAGCCAACATCGCTAAAACCACGGTGGCACTATCCCAGACTGCGAAGGACAACTCGGCGACGGTCATCGCCTCGCTCGGATCACCCGCTGGTGCGGACAAAGAATCCAATATCTACCGCACGATTCCATGCACCGAGTTCGCCAGTGCGACCAACACGGATCCATCCTGCGTGTACAACCAAAAGCTTTCCAAGCTGCTGGCCACCACGACAGACTACGCTACCAATTTCCCGTCTAGTCGCAATGGTGTCAGCGCCTCGGACGTGGTTTTTTGGCGCTACAAGCGCTCGGGTGAGGATTGGGCCGTGTGGGATCCGACCGCCGACAGCGCGCTCACTTTCACCCTCCCGGAAACGTCAGTCAGTATCGCGGCTTGGACGGGGTGCGGCAAGGTTGGAAGCACCTTCAGCTTCAAGGTCAAGCTCTACCTGCACACGTCGTTGGTGTGCGATGCATTCGCTGGCCTGTGGACTGCAGTGAGTGGGCCAACACAGCCGGGAAGGACGTTCTGCAACGTGCCGGGTGGTGACTTCAGCGTCGTGAAATTCAAGTACGCCACGACCGAATTTTCCCACTCGATGCGCTCAAGTCCAAGGTGACCGGCACGGCCACGAACGTCAAGTGCACGATGGCAGTCAAGGAGACTGGAGCAACCGCCACGCAGGCTGTAACGATCCTGGAATCGGCCGACGCTGCTATTGACAAGGACTTCTCTATCGAGCTCGTGCACGACCCGAACACGGCGCCGTCCACCGCCGTGGATGTCACGTGCACTTTCACGCGCACGGCTCATACCAATGGCGAAGATGATGATGCGGTGATGCTCGCGGACACTGACCCACACACGATCGACTGTTCCGACGCGTTCACTCTCGTGGACTGCGACGGACCGGAGATCTTTGCAGGTTACGCCGAAGGCGATTTCTGCGAAGATAAGTGTGCAGGCAACTCGGCTCCCAACATGGGTGAGGCATGTGGTGGCTACATCGTCACCTCGTCTGACACGGCTACAAGTTTCCTCGAGCGCGTCAGTCCAAACGATCGAAAGTGCTGCACCAACTGTCGCTTCCTCACTTGCCAAGCTACGGAAGGGTCATCAACAGCGATGGCCTGCTTGCCGGACGGAGGCATTCCAATGCAGCCTTTGCTGGCTCAGTTGGCTGCCGCCGAGGAGAAGGTGTTCGCGAGCGAAACGACGACGGCGCTGCTTGGTGCGAGTGCCATGGTCGCTGTAGTGGCGCTGGTTGTCGTGAAGCGCCGCGCTGACGCTGCTGCGCGCGAGCAGGAGGCGGAGGACGCGTACTACCCGCTGCTGGAGTAAGCTGTGTCTTCGATGGTCGTCAAATGTGGTCTACCCGGACAACAAGTGATGCACGCGTCAAGGGGGTGTATGAATTCACTGGTGTTTGATTGCTGCTTCGAGTGTGTTCAACACACACTGTGTTGGTAGGTAGTTGTACGAGCGAGCTCCCTGATAGTCGTAGCAGCGAACACAAATATACGGCCTTTGATGGAACTACATAGCCGGAGAAGGCAACAAGTTCCTGTAGCAGTATTGGGTATGTGACATACAAAATAAGGTAAATGAACCCAGTAGACGGTTCCTATCGTCCCATAGCTCTGTTGTACTATTATTTGAGCGCTTTCAGCATTTAGAAAGCGTTCTCTTCGTTGCACTGCGACGCCAAAAGCTAAACATTTATCATTCCGTAGTATAAAATCTTCTGCTTTTCACGGGAGTATTTGAGATTTAAAAATCGGAAATCTGGGAAAATCCGTGAAAATCCCATGTTTAAGGAGGCCTGGGTATGTCTGAAACCCGGAGTCTCGTTGATGGCCTGGTCGATAATAGCGCCTATATTCATTGAACTGTGGATATGAGTTGAGTCTATATGCGATGGATGTCCAGTAGTAAAACGATCGAGCGCATATTCACCTGGCGGTTTTAGATCGTCTTGGAGGGACACCGACACGACCCATGCGAGCGGACACCTAGTACCTCGCCATGTATGGGCCACACAATAGCCTCCCTCCCCCCTCGAGTGCGCCGTTAACCCAGCACTGCGCCAGCCACGAGTGAACTCATTCACTTTGCAACTCGCTCCGCAAGCCTCGAGACCCTTCTGCCCCCACCAAGTCCTTCAAGCCGACGCGTTTTCGCCTCCTGCTCGATCATGCGCATCGCTGCTGTTCTGGCGGTGGCGGCCGCGTACGGCGTCTTCGTCGACGCGCTGAGTCAAGACGTCCCTGATCACCCGATGCTGCGCAACCTCGCCTCGGCGGACGAAAACCAGTCGCACCTCGTGCCGGCGCTCTACCTCCTGGCGGACAGCGCCAACGTGTGCACTTCATGGGGATCCGACCTGTCCTGCGTCTTCGGCGACCCTGTCAACAGTCTGAAGCTGGGAGCTAGCGAGTGTCAACACGTCCCCATTCCGACGGACAACTACGTCTCCGATGGCCGCAAGAACAAGTTTGACGGCGCCCTGACGTCTCCGTACACGGGTCAGCCGTCCATCGAGGTCACAGCCACCAAGCAGGGCACGACGGACAAGAAAACGACCGGGAGACAGACCTGGAAGGACTACAAGGCCAACGCGCTCGCGATCCAGCAGAGCGCCATTCAGTTCACGACGCCCGGTCTGTACGACACGTCGATCACGGCGAGTGACTACGGCGCGTCGGTCTCGTGCCCCGGGTGCATCGCGGTTCTTGACACGTTTCGCCCGCACTTTGGCACGGTATGCCCATTTACCGGCGCCAAGTCGTTTGCATTGGATCACGCTAGTCTCCAGAAGGCACAGCAGGCGGATGCTCTTTTCATCGCGGTCACCACTGGCTACGAGAACAACATTGAGATCGAAGCTGCGCCAGCGGGGACTACGTGCGGGAGCTCTTCTGCGCAGTGGCAACCTTTCCGTGCGACTGAGCCGAGCGACCGCGATACCTGCTACACTGATGCGGACTGGTTTGAGAACTTGGACACGCTCAAGAACTTCGACTTCGCCTCGGTGGTCACCCAGCAGAACCTGAACGTCGGCTCGTGCTCATGGAAATGCGAGAAGCATAAGGACTTGAATGTCACACAAGCCGATGCGAAGACCCGAAGCTTGATGAGCGCAGTGGCGAGCGCTCGAAGAACACTTGAGAGGAAGTTGGAAAGTTGAAAAGTGATTTATTGATCCGTTAGTCTAACGTCGGTGCGCCGCCGCCGCGCAACCAGTAGTTCTTGGTGACTAGGACACACAAACAAGTATCCATGTCCCATCCTAAAGTCTATCAATCTCAAATCCTAGATCAATCCTTATCTACCAATGAAAACCTACTAATCCTATTCGTAGCTTGGCCAAAATTTGCGACTTGCGTCCCATAATCAAACTCTGGCTGGAAAACTGGATTGTTGCACATCTCAATGATTTACAACCAATGAGGGCGCTCGAATGTCCATGTTTACGCGTCCCATAATCAAGTTTACTTTTCAAACCAGCCAATAGGATAGCATGTAATGAATATAAACCATGCATCCCCGTATTACGCTGTACAGCGTAAACTGAAGTCTGTGCAGCAGCACTTGACGTGGGAGTCCTATGCCATCTCATTGGCAGACGGACGTCCACGTCACATGACCTCCCTTCCAAGAAGGCCCCACTACTTCGAAGTCGCGCGTTGCTTCTTCTTTGAGTCCCAGTACTTGTCAATGAGCCCTGGAATCTGACTCAGGTTCTCTACGGGTTCCCATGTAGCGTCTTCTCGGGGTTCACCAAGCCACCAAATCCGATATTGGAGCTTCTTCTTCCTGCGACGGTGGCCGATGACTTCTCGTACAAGTTGTCCCTCAGAGCCATCCTTCAAGATCACCTTGTTCACATTTTGGCTGCGAGATTCGTCGCTGTGATACGGCTTGAGCAAAGAAGTGTGGAAAACGGGATGCAACTTGAGCCCCTTCGATAACTTCAGCTCGTAGGAGTCATGATGAACTTGC
The DNA here is from genome assembly GCA_016169955.1 of Phytophthora vignae f. sp. vignae. Taxonomy (NCBI): domain Eukaryota; phylum Oomycota; class Peronosporomycetes; order Peronosporales; family Peronosporaceae; genus Phytophthora; species Phytophthora vignae. The sequence goes on along the minus strand of JABJUM010000092.1, from coordinate 95,884 downwards.
TTCACGACCGAGTAAGGACCAATATACCTCGGCGCAAGTTTCTTCGCCTGCGCAAACCCCTTGTGACGAATGTCCAAATTCCGTCCATCCAGGAGTACCATATCCCCGGGTTTGAAGTCTTGAGCAAGTCTGTTCTTGTCATAATACGACTTCATTCGAGTTTGCGCCTCACTCATCGCGTCTTGTGCCATTTTCAAAATTGCGTCTTGCTTGAGCAGGAAATCTTGTGCTGACTTCTGCAACTGCTTAAACTCTGGGTCTCTAGCCACCTCATCTGGCATGTAGGGCACATAACCCAGATCAGCCTCAAACGGTGACATACCGATCGAGGAATGGACACGTCTGTTGTACGCGAATTCCGCGATATGTAGGTAATCATCCCAATCATTCTGGAATGGGTTCACGACACCTCGTAGATAGTCTTCAATAAACCGATTAGTACGCTCGGTCTGACCATCCGTTTGCGGACGGAAGGCGGACGACAAGTTATGAGTCGTCTCTAATGTCTTAATCACCTCCTGCCAGAACTTTGATGTGAATTTCGAGTCCCGGTCTGAGACGATCGACTTCGGCACTCCATGGTCTTTCACATAATTGGCCATGAATAGCGCAGCAGTCTCTTCTGCTGTCGCCGCCGTGTTCGTCGCAATGAACTTAGCACGTTTCGTCAACCGGTCCACAATAACCATAATGGCGTCTTTTCCGGCTGCCGTCTTCGGTAGTGCAACCATGAAGTCCATCGTCACATCAATCCATCTGCCTCCTGGAATCTCCAACGGTTGAAGCAGTCCCGGCGGCTTGGTTTGGCGTGCCTTGTTTCGTTGGCAAAGCTCGCATGTGTTCACATAACGCTGAATGTACTTCGACATCTTGGGCCAGTAATACTTCTTCTGGACACCTAAGTATGTCTTGAAGTATCCGGGGTGACCTGCCGTGACCACATCGTGGTTTTCACAAATAACACGGTTCTTCAGATCTTCATTGTCCGGAATTACCAGTCGAGCATCTTCATCATTTCTCGTTTGGTAATACAGCAGTCCATTCTTCACAGAGTAGCGTGGTACCTCTTTACCACTAGCGATACTCTGCAACAACTCCTGAACTCTTCGGTCTGTAGAGTACAGTTGTTTGGCCGAGTGCGTCACAGTTGCACTGGTCGTTTGGACGCTAGCCACAATTTCACGGTTTCGAGCAGCTTCGATGAGCTCACTGAGGCTAACCTGAGCGGCTTTGTGCTCAAAGAGTGGGTTTCGAGACACTGCATCCGACACCTGGTTACTGTCGCCTGGAATCCATTTGAACTGTGGTTGGAACTCGGCTAGTTCATTAAACCAGCGAGCCACACGACGGTTGGTTGTCTTCTGCGTCAAGATAGTTTCAATACTCTTGTGGTCTGTCTCCACCGTAAATGGCCGATCGAGCAAGTAGACTCTCCACACCCGAAGCGCATGCATGATCGCCAGCAACTCCTGCTCGCGCACTGGGTAGTTTAGTTCCGCTGGTTTCATTTTACGACCAGTGAATGCGATCGGATGCTCGAGCCCTCCCTCGTTTTGAAACAAGACTCCCCCTATGGCAAAGTTCGAGGCATCCATACGAATTCCGAACGGTTTGTCGAAATCAGGAAGTTGCAGTACGGGAGGGGTGGAGAGACGGCGCTTGAGTTCATGAAAGCATTTCAATTGGTGCTCAGACAAATGCAGTGTTTCCTTTGGGCGCAAACCCTTAGTACTCTCATGCAATGGTCCTGCGAATTGCGCGAAGTCGGCGCAAAAGCGCGAGACATAGACCGTAGTACCCAAGAAGCTTTCCATTTGCTTCTTTGTCCGTGGAATCGGCCACTCGCGAATCACACGTACTTTGTCAGGGTCCATTCGAACACCGTTGCGGCCCACAAAATCACCAAGACAAGGGATCTCCTCGACGCAAAACTGGCACTTTGACAACTTGACATACAGCTGTTGCTCTTGACAGCGTTGGAGTACTCTGTCCAACGCCTCGACATGCGTCCGAACATCTGTGTCTTGAGTGAAAACATAAATGTCATCAAAGTAGATGCGCATGACATCGCGTAGATCTCTAAACACCCGCTGTAACAACCGATTAAAAGTACCAGGACTACCGCTCAAACCCATAGGGGTGACCAGATACTCAAACAGCCCATCGGGCGTCGAAAAAGCAGTAAATGGAATGTCCGATTCACGAAGTTTAACCTGGTAATATCCCCACAAGAGGTCCATGCAGGAGAACCAGTAACTACCTCCCATTGCGTCGAAAGTGTCTTCCTTCCTCGGCATGGGTATGGCCGGCAAAATGGTAGCGCTGTTGAGCTGGCGATAGTCGTGCACAATACGCCAACCCACGGGTTTCTTGACGCAAAAAGTTGGGGCACTGAATGCCGAGGTGCTAGGGCGAATGATTCCAGCCTGCACCATCTCCTTCGTCCAATCTTGGATGACCTTGCGCTGCTCTGGACTTTGGCGCCACTGTTTCACCGAAATCGGTTGCGTTCCCGGTTGAAGCTGAATTTCATGTTCAATCCCTTCGCGGACAGGAGGTGTGGTACTCGGCAGCTCAGTGCGAAACACAGTATCGCGGTACTTGAGCAAAACTTCATATGCCGGGTTGTCTACTAGCGCCTCCCATCCTTGTTGCTTAAAACGCTCAGCCTTTTCTGAGTCGTGCGGGTTGACAACAAAAACAGCTTCAATACCCTTCCCTTTGCGAAGTTCTTTCATGAATTGCTTCGTCGAAATCAGTTTCGTTTCTCCGAACGCACCCGTGTGGCCATGTTGCCGGTAGTAATGGAATATTTCACGGTTCTGGTTGGCATTCTTAAAACGACGGCCTCCAATCATACGCGCGGGAGATCGGCTAGGCACCACCAATTGATGGGCCGAGGGTTCCTCAGCCCAATCACGTGGACGCAGCAGTAAGCGTTCCCAATCGATGTCAGGGTTATTCTCCCGAAGCCACTTCATTCCGAGGAGTACGCCCTTGTCTTCCGGAACAGGCATGACCGTAAACGTCTCGCACGTCACGGGGAAATCCGGAATCTGTAGCATCATTTCGACGGTACGTCTCGGTCTTTGCACGATTTGGTTGTATCCTAGACGAACTGTCATCATGTCGTCGGGATGCTCCGTGATTTCCAATTGTAGTCGCTCGGCTAACGCTTCCGTGACACCGTTAAGGCTGCTACCATTGTCGACGAAGATTGAAACTTCTACGGGGGTCTCCTCCTGCTTGAAAGCTAAAGCGCTTACTTCCAAAATAGCATAGAAGGATCCGCCAACATAATGGTTCATCTCCTTGGTGGACGTACATTGCGGCTTGATATGTCCGAATTGTCCACAGTTGTTACAAGTGGCTGACTTTCGCCAATCCTCTTTCGGCCCACGCTTCGACGGTGGCTTTCGTTCCTGTGGCTTAGCCGTACTGTTAGCCGCAGGTTTCACAGACGAAACTGCTTTCGACGGAGGCTGATGACTCACTGCAGATTTTGCCGATAGCCCTCCATAGTGAGCAAACTCAAAGTTCGTTGCAATCTCAATGACCTCATGTAAGAACCTTGGACTGAGTTCCTTCACCTTCTTAGCCGTCTCCGTACGAAGCCCATTCTGGAAGTAGAAATGCTTCTCCATTTCCGAAATGTCCAACTCGGATTGAGACATCAAATCCTGAAACAAAGACACGTATTCATGGATAGTTCCGTGTTGTTTCAGTTGAAACAACCGCTCACGCAAGTTGTATTCAAAGTATTTCGGGCGAAAGCGCTCGCGCAACTTTGCCTTAAACAGCTGCCATGTTTTCGGCATCCCCGCCGCCTCACAATCCGACGAAAAGGCGCGATACCAGTTCAGCACAGACTTGCCTAAACTGCTTGATATCATGGTCACAAAATCGGACGTATCGGCCTCCATTATTCCTCGTTTGTTAGCGTAGTACTCCTCCGTAGCAAAGATCCAAAGTTCCAAGTCTTCGCCAAATTTCCCTTCATACGTGGGAGGATCCTTCTTCCGTCGTTCACCTTGCGAGGCCAGTAGTTGCTCAAAACGACTGTTGGCCTGTTGCATTTGCATCTGCAACTGGGTCTGCATCTGATTCTGATACATTTGCTGCTGCTGTGCAATCCACATCATCAACTGCTGCATCGACATTGAATCAGGCGCAGGGGCTGCCGTCCCCGCTGATGAGGCTTCACTTTGAGCTTCTTGAGGTGTTGCCGCCTCCGCTTGAGCCGTCCGCGGCACTTGACGCTGCCGTGGGTTAGGCGATTCACTCTCACCCGCCCTACTCCTTGTCACAGGCATTAGGTCTCGAGCAGATGGACTTTTCGGTGAGTGATCCGTAAAACGGTACAATAAAACGGAGACGAAGTGAAGCTAAAAGTGTGTTTAAAGCTTAGTGTTTCTGAGGCTTAAGGCGGATAAGCCCGTTAATCTTCGCAGCAATGTTGTCCTCGCAGCTCTTAAAGTCGAGAAGAGCCAAGTTGAGTTGCCGATCAACCTTGCCTTCGATGCTGTCGTCCTTGATACCCCAGACCTCTTTGCGGAACTTTACCAGGACCCTCTTAGCGGTTTTGACCTGCTTGAGAAGATCCGATTGCAATTTCGCAATTTTCTCCGCCTCGACCGGCGAGAAGAAGAGATCGGTGTCAATAGCCGTAACAGAAGGAGGAGCAGGCGTCGATGACACTTTAACGTCACGCGGTTGTTGGTGCTTCCTCTTACTGCTGTGGTTGTGGCCCTTTTTGTACCGGGCCATGGACCGACTCCAAAGATCGAAAAGAGGCAAGGGACTACTACCGGGTAACCAGGGACCGTTATACTTCTACAATGTTCCGCGTTAGCAGACACAAAGCAGGCGCCCTGTTACTGAACCGACTTCTAGTAAAAGTCCAACACAACCCCGAAGGTTAGGTACTGTCCGATCTAGGCGTGGGCAAAGCCCCAATGTGGTATTTCCACCTGCCCACGGCGTGATGTACCCACTTCTTCGAAGTGTGCTCCTCACAGGAAACTGCACGTTCGCAACCTAGACCGTCCCCACTATGTGGCTAGATCCAATAGTCACAGGTAAACTCGCTTCGGAAGGTATCCCCACGAGCAACCTAGTCTTGAACTTGAACCGAAGCTTGACACGACAAGTGCTACTATGTCACACAAGCCGATGCGAAGACCCGAAGCTTGATGAGCGCAGTGGCGAGCGCTCGAAGAACACTTGAGAGGAAGTTGGAAAGTTGAAAAGTGATTGATTGATCCGTTAGTCTAACGTCGGTGCGCCGCCGCCGCGCAACCAGTAGTTCTTGGTGACTAGGACACACAAACAAGTATCCATGTCCCATCCTAAAGTCTATCAATCTCAAATCCTAGATCAATCCTTATCTACCAATGAAAACCTACTAATCCTATTCGTAGCTTGGCCAAAATTTGCGACTTGCGTCCCATAATCAAACTCTGGCTGGAAAACTGGATTGTTGCACATCTCAATGATTTACAACCAATGAGGGCGCTCGAATGTCCATGTTTACGCGTCCCATAATCAAGTTTACTTTTCAAACCAGCCAATAGGATAGCATGTAATGAATATAAACCATGCATCCCCGTATTACGCTGTACAGCGTAAACTGAAGTCTGTGCAGCAGCACTTGACGTGGGAGTCCTATGCCATCTCATTGGCAGACGGACGTCCACGTCACATTGAAGGAGTGGTATGTCCCGTACGCGTGCTCCAACCCCGCCGCCTCGGGAGCTTGCGTTGGTCGTGAGAACGACTGGAGCGACTGCGATATGAGTTGGACTCTCACGGCTACTGGAGCCAACATCGCTAAAACCACGGTGGCACTATCCCAGACTGCGAAGGACAACTCGGCGACGGTCATCGCCTCGCTCGGATCACCCGCTGGTGCGGACAAAGAATCCAATATCTACCGCGCGATTCCATGCACCGAGTTCGCCAGTGCGACCAACACGGATCCATCCTGCGTGTACAACCAAAAGCTTTCCAAGCTGCTGGCCACCACGACAGACTACGCTACCAATTTCCCGTCTAGTCGCAATGGTGTCAGCGCCTCGGACGTGGTTTTTCGGCGCTACAAGCGCTCGGGTGAGGATTGGGCCGTGTGGGATCCGACCGCCGACAGCGCGCTCACTTTCACCCTCCCGGAAACGTCAGTCAGTATCGCGGCTTGGACGGGGTGCGGCAAGGTTGGAAGCACCTTCAGCTTCAAGGTCAAGCTCTACCTGCACACGTCGTTGGTGTGCGATGCATTCGCTGGCCTGTGGACTGCAGTGAGTGGGCCAACACAGCCGGGAAGGACGTTCTGCAACGTGCCGGGTGGTGACTTCAGCGTCGTGAAATTCAAGTACGCCACGACCGAATTTTCCCACTCGATGCGCTCAAGTCCAAGGTGACCGGCACGGCCACGAACGTCAAGTGCACGATGGCAGTCAAGGAGACTGGAGCAACCGCCACGCAGGCTGTAACGATCCTGGAATCGGCCGACGCTGCTATTGACAAGGACTTCTCTATCGAGCTCGTGCACGACCCAAACACGGCGCCGTCCACCGCCGTGGATGTCACGTGCACTTTCACGCGCACGGCTCATACCAATGGCGAAGATGATGATGCGGTGATGCTCGCGGACACTGACCCACACACGATCGACTGTTCCGACGCGTTCACTCTCGTGGACTGCGACGGACCGGAGATCTTTGCAGGTTACGCCGAAGGCGATTTCTGCGAAGATAAGTGTGCAGGCAACTCGGCTCCCAACATGGGTGAGGCATGTGGTGGCTACATCGTCACCTCGTCTGACACGGCTACAAGTTTCCTCGAGCGCGTCAGTCCAAACGATCAAAAGTGCTGCACCAACTGTCGCTTCCTCACTTGCCAAGCTACGGAAGGGTCATCAACAGCGATGGCCTGCTTGCCGGACGGAGGCATTCCAATGCAGCCTTTGCTGGCTCAGTTGGCTGCCGCCGAGGAGAAGGTGTTCGCGAGCGAAACGACGACGGCGCTGCTTGGTGCGAGTGCCATGGTCGCTGTAGTGGCGCTGGTTGTCGTGAAGCGCCGCGCTGACGCTGCTGCGCGCGAGCAGGAGGCGGAGGACGCGTACTACCCGCTGCTGGAGTAAGCTGTGTCTTCGATGGTCGTCAAATGTGGTCTACCCGGACAACAAGTGATGCACGCGTCAAGGGGGTGTATGAATTCACTGGTGTTTGATTGCTGCTTCGAGTGTGTTCAACACACACTGTGTTGGTAGGTAGTTGTACGAGCGAGCTCCCTGATAGTCGTAGCAGCGAACACAAATATACGGCCTTTGATGGAACTACATAGCCGGAGAAGGCAACAAGTTCCTGTAGCAGTATTGGGTATGTGACATACAAAATAAGGTAAATGAACCCAGTAGACGGTTCCTATCGTCCCATAGCTCTGTTGTACTATTATTTGAGCGCTTTCAGCATTTAGAAAGCGTTCTCTTCGTTGCACTGCGACGCCAAAAGCTAAACATTTATCATTCCGTAGTATAAAATCTTCTGCTTTTCACGGGAGTATTTGAGATTTAAAAATCGGAAATCTGGGAAAATCCGTGAAAATCCCATGTTTAAGGAGGCCTGGGTATGTCTGAAACCCGGAGTCTCGTTGATGGCCTGGTCGATAATAGCGCCTATATTCATTGAACTGTGGATATGAGTTGAGTCTATACGCGATGGATGTCCAGTAGTAAAACGATCGAGCGCATATCCACCTGGCGGTTTTAGATCGTCTTGGAGGGACACCGACACGACCCATGCGAGCGGACACCTAGTACCTCGCCATGTATGGGCCACCCAATAGCCTCCCTCCCCCCTCGAGTGCGCCGTTAACCCAGCACTGCGCCAGCCACGAGTGAACTCATTCACTTTGCAACTCGCTCCGCAAGCCTCGAGACCCTTCTGCCCCCACCAAGTCCTTCAAGCCGACGCGTTTTCGCCTCCTGCTCGATCATGCGCATCGCTGCTGTTCTGGCGGTGGCGGCCGCGTACGGCGTCTTCGTCGACGCGCTGAGTCAAGACGTCCCTGATCACCCGATGCTGCGCGATCTCGCCTCGGCGGACGAAAACCAGTCGCACCTCGTGCCGGCGCTCTACCTCCTGGCGGACAGCGCCAACGTGTGCACTTCATGGGGATTCGACCTGTCCTGCGTCTTCGGCGACCCTGTCAACAGTCTGAAGCTGGGAGCTAGCGACTGTCAACACGTCCCCATTCCGACGGACAACTACGTCTCCGATGGCCGCAAGAACAAGTTTGACGGCGCCCTTGCGTCTCCGTACACGGGTCAGCCGTCCATCGAGGTCACAGCCACCAAGCAGGGCACGACGGACAAGAAAACGACCGGGAGACAGACCTGGAAGGACTACAAGGCCAACGCGCTCGCGATCCAGCAGAGCGCCATTCAGTTCACGACGCCCGGTCTGTACGACACGTCGATCACGGCGAGTGACTACGGCGCGTCGGTCTCGTGCCCCGGGTGCATCGCGGTTCTTGACACGTTTCGCTCGCACGTTGGCACGGTATGCCCATTTACCGGCGCCAAGTCGTTTGCATTGGACCACGCTAGTCTCCAGAAGGCACAGCAGGCGGATGCTCTTTTCATCGCGGTCACCACTGGCTACGAGAACAATATTGAGACCGAAGCTGCGCCAGCGGGGACTACGTGCGGGAGCTCTTCTGCGCAGTGGCAACCTTTCCGTGCGACTGAGCCGAGCGACCGCGATACCTGCTACGCTGATGCGGACTGGTTTGAGAACTTGGACACGCTCAAGAACTTCGACTTCGCCTCGGTGGTCACCCAGCAGAACCTGAACGTCGGCTCGTGCTCATGGAAATGCGAGAAGCATAAGGACTTGAATGTCACACAAGCCGATGCGAAGACCCGAAGCTTGATGAGCGCAGTGGCGAGCGCTCGAAGAACACTTGAGAGGAAGTTGGAAAGTTGAAAAGTGATTGATTGATCCGTTAGTCTAACGTCGGTGCGCCGCCGCCGCGCAACCAGTAGTTCTTGGTGGCTAGGACACGCAAACAAGTATCCATGTCCCATCCTAAAGTCTATCAATCTCAAATCCTAGATCAATCCTTATCTACCAATGAAAACCTACTAATCCTATTCGTAGCTTGGCCAAAATTTGCGACTTGCGTCCCATAATCAAACTCTGGCTGGAAAACTGGATTGTTGCACATCTCAATGATTTACAACCAATGAGGGCGCTCGAATGTCCATGTTTACGCGTCCCATAATCAAGTTTACTTTTCAAACCAGCCAATAGGATAGCATGTAATGAATATAAACCATGCATCCCCGTATTACGCTGTACAGCGTAAACTGAAGTCTGTGCAGCAGCACTTGACGTGGGAGTCCTATGCCATCTCATTGGCAGACGGACGTCCACGTCACATTGAAGGAGTGGTATGTCCCGTACGCGTGCTCCAACCCCGCCGCCTCGGGAGCTTGCGTTGGTCGTGAGAACGACTGGAGCGACTGCGATATGAGTTGGACTCTCACGGCTACTGGAGCCAACATCGCTAAAACCACGGTGGCACTATCCCAGACTGCGAAGGACAACTCGGCGACGGTCATCGCCTCGCTCGGATCACCCGCTGGTGCGGACAAAGAATCCAATATCTACCGCGCGATTCCATGCACCGAGTTCGCCAGTGCGACCAACACGGATCCATCCTGCGTGTACAACCAAAAGCTTTCCAAGCTGCTGGCCACCACGACAGACTACGCTACCAATTTCCCGTCTAGTCGCAATGGTGTCAGCGCCTCGGACGTGGTTTTTTGGCGCTACAAGCGCTCGGGTGAGGATTGGGCCGTGTGGGATCCGACCGCCGACAGCGCGCTCACTTTCACCCTCCCGGAAACGTCAGTCAGTATCGCGGCTTGGACGGGGTGCGGCAAGGTTGGAAGCACCTTCAGCTTCAAGGTCAAGCTCTACCTGCACACGTCGTTGGTGTGCGATGCATTCGCTGGCCTGTGGACTGCAGTGAGTGGGCCAACACAGCCGGGAAGGACGTTCTGCAACGTGCCGGGTGGTGACTTCAGCGTCGTGAAATTCAAGTACGCCACGACCGAATTTTCCCACTCGATGCGCTCAAGTCCAAGGTGACCGGCACGGCCACGAACGTCAAGTGCACGATGGCAGTCAAGGAGACTGGAGCAACCGCCACGCAGGCTGTAACGATCCTGGAATCGGCCGACGCTGCTATTGACAAGGACTTCTCTATCGAGCTCGTGCACGACCCAAACACGGCGCCGTCCACCGCCGTGGATGTCACGTGCACTTTCACGCGCACGGCTCATACCAATGGCGAAGATGATGATGCGGTGATGCTCGCGGACACTGACCCACACACGATCGACTGTTCCGACGCGTTCACTCTCGTGGACTGCGACGGACCGGAGATCTTTGCAGGTTACGCCGAAGGCGATTTCTGCGAAGATAAGTGTGCAGGCAACTCGGCTCCCAACATGGGTGAGGCATGTGGTGGCTACATCGTCACCTCGTCTGACACGGCTACAAGTTTCCTCGAGCGCGTCAGTCCAAACGATCAAAAGTGCTGCACCAACTGTCGCTTCCTCACTTGCCAAGCTACGGAAGGGTCATCAACAGCGATGGCCTGCTTGCCGGACGGAGGCATTCCAATGCAGCCTTTGCTGGCTCAGTTGGCTGCCGCCGAGGAGAAGGTGTTCGCGAGCGAAATGACGACGGCGCTGCTTGGTGCGAGTGCCATGGTCGCTGTAGTGGCGCTGGTTGTCGTGAAGCGCCGCGCTGACGCTGCTGCGCGCGAGCAGGAGGCGGAGGACGCGTACTACCCGCTGCTGGAGTAAGCTGTGTCTTCGATGGTCGTCAAATGTGGTCTACCCGGACAACAAGTGATGCACGCGTCAAGGGGGTGTATGAATTCACTGGTGTTTGATTGCTGCTTCGAGTGTGTTCAACACACACTGTGTTGGTAGGTAGTTGTACGAGCGAGCTCCCTGATAGTCGTAGCAGCGAACACAAATATACGGCCTTTGATGGAACTACATAGCCGGAGAAGGCAACAAGTTCCTGTAGCAGTATTGGGTATGTGACATACAAAATAAGGTAAATGAACCCAGTAGACGGTTCCTATCGTCCCATAGCTCTGTTGTACTATTATTTGAGCGCTTTCAGCATTTAGAAAGCGTTCTCTTCGTTGCACTGCGACGCCAAAAGCTAAACATTTATCATTCCGTAGTATAAAATCTTCTGCTTTTCACGGGAGTATTTGAGATTTAAAAATCGGAAATCTGGGAAAATCCGTGAAAATCCCATGTTTAAGGAGGCCTGGGTATGTCTGAAACCCGGAGTCTCGTTGATGGCCTGGTCGATAATAGCGCCTATATTCATTGAACTGTGGATATGAGTTGAGTCTATACGCGATGGATGTCCAGTAGTAAAACGATCGAGCGCATATCCACCTGGCGGTTTTAGATCGTCTTGGAGGGACACCGACACGACCCATGCGAGCGGACACCTAGTACCTCGCCATGTATGGGCCACCCAATAGCCTCCCTCCCCCCCCTCGAGTGCGCCGTTAACCCAGCACTGCGCCAGCCACGAGTGAACTCATTCACTTTGCAACTCGCTCCGCAAGCCTCGAGACCCTTCTGCCCCCACCAAGTCCTTCAAGCCGACGCGTTTTCGCCTCCTGCTCGATCATGCGCATCGCTGCTGTTCTGGCGGTGGCGGCCGCGTACGGCGTCTTCGTCGACGCGCTGAGTCAAGACGTCCCTGATCACCCGATGCTGCGCGATCTCGCCTCGGCGGACGAAAACCAGTCGCACCTCGTGCCGGCGCTCTACCTCCTGGCGGACAGCGCCAACGTGTGCACTTCATGGGGATTCGACCTGTCCTGCGTCTTCGGCGACCCTGTCAACAGTCTGAAGCTGGGAGCTAGCGACTGTCAACACGTCCCCATTCCGACGGACAACTACGTCTCCGATGGCCGCAAGAACAAGTTTGACGGCGCCCTTGCGTCTCCGTACACGGGTCAGCCGTCCATCGAGGTCACAGCCACCAAGCAGGGCACGACGGACAAGAAAACGACTGGGAGACAGACCTGGAAGGACTACAAGGCCAACGCGCTCGCACTGCAGGGTGCTATTGAGTTCTCGACCCCCGGTCTGTACGACACGTCGATCACGGCCAGCGACTACGGCGCCTCGGCTTCGTGTCCCGGGTGCATTGCGATTCGTGACGAGTTCCGCCCAAACTTTGGGAAAGAGTGCCCAATCCCCGCTGACGTCACAGTATGGGTGCCCCTGAGTGAGGCTTCGCTAGCAAAAGCAGCAGAGGTGGAAGCTCTTTACGTCGAAGTTACCTCTGGCTACGAGAACAATGCCGAGTCTGAAGATCCGCCTGAAGGAATGAGTTGTGGCTCTTCCTACTCGCTATTGGAAGCCCCCCTCACGTTTGACTTGTCCGAGCACGCGACCTGTTACACTGCCGATGACTGGCATGACAATCTGAGCAGGTTCAAGAGCTTTCCCTTCGCCTCGATCGTCACCGAAGCACTCGACACCTTACCTGAGTGCCATTGGAGGTGCCAAAAGTCTAAAAACTTGGAAGAGTGGTATGTCCCGTACTCATGCTCCAACCCCGCCGCCACAGGGTCCTGCGTTGGTCGAAACGACAAGTGGAGTAGATGATCTTTGGCCTACATGCTCACGGCGACTGGAGTCGATATAGCTAAAACCACGGTGGCGCTCTCGCAGACCGCCAAAGACAACTCGGCGACAGTCATCGCTTCGCTCGGATCACCTGCGGGTGCTGACAAGGAAACGGACGTCTACCGCACCATTCCGTGCACCGAGTTCGCTAGTGAGACCAACACGGACCCGAAGTGCGTGTACAAGCAAAAGCTGTCCAAGCTGCTTGCCACCACGACCGACTACGCCGACTACTTCCCGACTGATCGCAACGGGGTGGGGGCATCCGAGCTTGTCTTTTGGCGTTACAAGCGCTCGGGTGAAGAATGGGCCGTGTGGGACCCAGCCGCTGACACGGAGCTATCATTCTCTCTCCAGAAGACTACCGTCAGCGTCGAGGCCTGGACGGCGTGCGGCCAAGTCGGAAGCACCTTTAGCTTCAAGGTGAAGCTCTACCTGCACACGTCGTTGGTGTGCGATGCGTTCGCAGGTCTGTGGACGGCCGTGAGTGGGCCTGAAAAGCCAGGACGATCCTTCTGCAACGTCCCGGGCAGCGACTTCACCGTCATGAAATTCAAGTACGCCTCGACCGACATTTTCCCGCTCGATGTACTCAAGGAAAAGGTGACAGGCACGGCCACGAACGTCAAGTGCACGATGGCCGTCAAGGAGACGGGGGCAGACGCCACGCAGACTGTGACGATCCTGGATTCGGCCGACACCGCGATTGACAGGGACTGCGCAATCGAGCTCGTTCACGACCCGAACACGGCGCCGTCCACCACTGTGGATGTCACGTGCACATTCACGCGCACGGCTCACACCAATGGCGATGCGGTCATGCTAGCGGACACGGACCCACACACGATCGACTGCTCGGACGCGTTTACGCTCGTGGACTGCGACGAGCCGGAGCTGATGCCTGGTGTCGCGGAGGCCGATGTGTGCGCGGACAAGTGCGCTGGTGACACGGAACCGGGCCTGGGCGAGGCGTGTGGCGGCTACATCGTGACTGCGGATGGCACGGCAACGAGCTTCCTCCAACACACGGCAGACGCGGATCAAACGTGCTGCGACAAATGTGGCAACCTCGCTTGCAGTGCTGCCGGCGGCTCGTCGACGGCGAAGGCTTGCTTGCCGCAGGTTGTTGCTGCGCCAGTTTTCCAGAACACCCCGTCGGTCATCATCCCCACCATCCCAGTCATCCCCACTCCGCCAGTCGACCGCGACCCATTCTATGATACTTTTATGATTATGAACAACCCGAACAACATCGGCGGGATGTTGTTGGCAGAGACACAGAAGGCGTATTCAAGCGAAACGACGACGGCGCTGCTCGGTGTGAGTGCCTTGGTGGCTGTCCTGGCGTTGGTTGCCGTGAAGCGCCGCGCTGATGCTGTTGCGCGCGAGCAGGAGGCGGAGGACGCGTACGCGCTGCTGCTGGAGTGAGGTGGTCCATGGTGACTTCATCGGTCGACGATACAGGTGACGATGGAGCGGCTGCAATGTTGCTGCGTGGTAGTCGACCTTGTATATGACCTAAGCTTGTGTCGGATCGTTGGTACGAAAGTGAGGGTGGTTGTGCGACTTGCCCGAGCTTTTGTAGCAGCGCATCAAGACAAATACATGTAGTACTACTTTTGCATTTTGGCTCTTGTCAAGTTGGTTGATCGCACTGGAGTTCGTGTCTGTCAAAACCTCTGTCGACAGGTTTCTGGGTCTCGCAGTACCTCATTGCCATACGACTTCAGGTCGCATTTGAGAGTACGTTTGGCTGCTGCGGTAAACTGCGTTGCAGAGATCCGAAAATACAGTACTATATTGTATTGAGCACAAGATTGGACCGTAATAAAAATTACAATTCAGCAAGGAGCAATAATAAAAATTGCCGCAATATAAATATATTGTACTTCAATTGCAGGCATTGCAACAGAAAAAATAAACACTGTGAACAACTTTATATGCGAAACATGATTACAGAGTCACAGTTTTTAGGAGTATTGCTATAGAAACTTCACATGTTGAGTGCATAAACAACCTAGTAATACGCGAGCGAGAAATATCTGGATCTTACGATAAAACGTAAATCTGGTGTACTTAGTACTTTAGTGGATTCCAGGGTTTCTTCCACCTTGTTATCACCGCAGTTAAGGGTATAGCGGTTCTACAGATTAAGAATTTGTATGATCAACTCCTTCGTATCCAGTGACCATTGGCCATTTCACTTTGACCTCTGCCTCAAAAGGCGTACACACTATATCAATAGATTAAGCTCAAGATCCTGGAGGATCACCGTCCCCTGATGTGATGTCTTCCCCGCATTGTTGTTCCGACCTGCGTACATATTGGTTATTAAAGATGTTGATTGCCAATTACGGCTTTTACTACACTTTGATCGCTGGGTATGTAGACCTTATTATCATTTTAGTGACGTACTTTGGTATATCTGGCGCCCTTTTTTTATTAATTGTCAATAATTGGTACAATAATGTATTGTATTGGAACTGTTGATCTCCAATAATAAAAATTAGAATTGCAAAACACAATTATTTATTGGATCGCAATTATTATTTCGGACCTCTGCTGCGTTGGCACTCCAAATACGAGCAGGTTCAGCGGCTGATCCATTTGTTACCCTCCAGCTTCTCCAGGACGTAGCTCGATTTGGGCGGCTGCTGATACGACATGTAGGGGTCCACTGCAACCTTGATTTCCTTCTGCGCTTCGTTTTGGACCACCTACAAAGCAGGCAGCGTACAAGATGGATGAGTTCGTACCCAATGATAGGCAATCGACTAAATGCACCACCGACCTCTTCCTTGACTCGATATCGCGCGAATTGACGAAACTTCTCCTCCGTCATCCGTCCATCGTCACAGCGCAACTCGAAGTGATTATCCCGTGGACGCTCAAGACTGGCCTCTTCCGCACAATCAGCTATTCGGTAGTACAGGTTCCCTTGAACTTTCAGCAAACTGTGGACGCTCTTCCCAACGCGAAGGATTTCCTCCTCATCCGCCAAGCATGGTAGAATTAAGCAGCACTTCAGAACTCCCATAGGGGAAAGTCCAAGTGATGCGGCACGAGCCGATGCAGCCGAGCTTTGAATGTGGAGCAGTTCGTCGAAATCTTTCTTGATAAACCTTACACAATGACAGCAATATCACGGGTTAATAGCCTAGAAACAAAAAAACTTACAGAAAATGTTGCAGCGCTAGAACGTACGGCCCACCGCATGCGGTGTGGAATTCAATCGTCTCTCCAAACCGGTTTTTGAATAAATGGGCGTGCATCACCGTGCGCCAGATCGTATCCAATTCCCCCACGGGGAAGAAGTAGGCCTGCCATGGTACCAAAAAGCAAGCAGTGAGATATCTAACTGAAAACTGACCCCCCCCCCCCGGTAATCCCCAAGCACGCACAAAGAAACCTTGACGTGGAGACTTATCAGATTCGTCAATCCTCTTCCGTTTTTGACCAAGCGGGGCCTCTGGAGCTGAAGTTGTGGGAGGATCTGAGGAGATCCAGCTCTCTTGGTGAGTGGCTGCTCTGCTTTGATTTAGGAGCCGCGATAGAACAACGCCTGTTTTAGCGCACCCACCCCGGCGAGACGGCGGGTTGCCGTCCTCAGCTCTTTCGCCCTTTTCACCCGAAGGCATTATCGCTCGGAGTTTGACGGTTGCCTCTGCCTACACACGTAGCCACAGTGATCAAATCAATCTCCGCACAACCACCACCTAACGCTTACATAACAAATGACCTCGTCAAGCTCCTTGGCAGGCTGATTCAGCAGCACCACCTTACTGTGCGCCAGCTTGCTCAGCGTCGTATTCAACAGCTCTACCCATCCACAACAAGCAAATGATCGTCAGCTCTCTCACATCGCCCACAGTATCCTTCCTCTCCACTCAACGTGCCGATCATGCTCTTCATCACCACTTGGCCATCAAACGCGACCCAAAAGTCGTCGACCCCCGCTTCCCTTCCCTCGTTCTTACTGATCTTCACCCTCTTCACCAGAGGTGGCACGACACCCGGTCTAGCGCCCGCGTCATCCCCCGATTCGTCGTACATCTCGTCCTCGTCTTCGTCCTCGTCATCTTCCTCCTCCGCCACTTCGTCTTCTTCCTCTTCTCCGTCAAACTGCTGCTCGAACTCAAAGGCCCCAGCTGATCGTCGCACCACGAACGGAGGGGGCTGAGCAGCGTTTTGGTCCGCATTGACCCCGTCAGTTGCTGCAACGTTGGCTGCAGGTGCAGCAGGAGCGGCAACCTCTACAACTTGATCGTCATCACCATCTTCTTCATCCTGATGCTGTTGCCCCTCTTCTTGCTCTTCGTCTTCTTCGAGCATGAGCTCCTGCCAGTCGTTCTCCAGCAGCCACGTTGAGGCCACCGCCACGCTCTGGTCGCAGACCTCCAGCTGCAACAGACAGGCGAAGAAGAGTGTTAGCTAGTTGCTGCTGCTGCTGTTTCGATAGCGCTACGTACCACGCGCAGCAGCGCCTCCGTCGGCACAGTTGGGAACACGCCTCGTAGAGTCTCCATGGCTTTTGGATCAAAGTCTCTCTTTGACTGTTGAAGTATTCTGCATCGTTTTGAATAGGTGATGGTGTGTACCTATATCACATTAAGAAGGTCTTTGAGAAGAAAATGTTTTTGCTCCATGGAGCAAAGTTTTTTTTTTTCGTGACAGAGCAGTCTCCGAAATGGTATCCAATGGATATTGGTCGCTGCCGATGGGTCGAGCACACGTTGATCCGATATCGGCTGCGAATGTTGTTGGAAGTCGACGCAGCAGTCGCGCCGACGGCAACTTGGTTTGATGCGCTACCCTATTTACTAAAAAAAACAATTGCTGTTTGCTGGCAACAAGAATACATGCGTCGAAGCCAAATTTTGCGCCTTCCATCTGCGGACATGTAGCATGCTACGTGGCTCAAAGCACCCAGAACGCAGGACTGGCGCAACTACGCTGTATTTGTCTGCTGTGCTCAACAGAGCGCGAGCCAGTCCGCGACGTGGCTTGACCCACCGAGCACTCGGCAACCCTAGCACGTTCTTGCAGGTGTGCGTATTGCGTACTTCCTGCAGCCAAGAACTTGATGCTCAAAAGACAAGCTGCGTCGTTGGCGTATACTGTACATGTAACTTCACCGAAAGAAAAGTGTCGAAGGAAGGGCCTCCGCCGCATTATTTATCGCCAAGGGCATCGTTCGCCGAACACTCCACCGCCTTGGCCAGCCTGTTCATCATCGAGTAAAAATCACTGGAAAACGCCCCTTTATCCAGATAGAAACGCCGCGTTCCAGCCATCTGGCCGTCCCAGCTGCACTCAAAGACTCAAAGAACACAGTCCCTCTCGCCCGCATCCACAACACAGACAGGCACAGTCTCAATTCACTCGGACCTACAGACCTCCAGCCCCCGATGAAGTCGAAGCAGCCCAAGTGGAAGAAGTTCCACTGCCCGCCGCTGTCGGCCTCTCGCCAGGAGCAGATCACGCACGAGGCCAACCGCGCGTGCGACGAGCTCCTGCGCTTCTCGGCGGGCGAGGCCTTCAGCAGCGGCAGCAGCTCCAGTCTAATAGACAGCGACGAGGAGCAGTTCCAGGACGGCCTCAAGTGGGAGTACACGGAGCAGATGGAGAGCGTGCGCGTCGAGAAGGTCAAGGTCAAGTCCGAGAGCAAGAAAGGCGTGTACTACTTCCGCGGCATCACGCAGGTCGAGGCCGCGCTCGAGGAGATCATGGAGCTCTACGAGGTGGACATGGCGCACCCCAACATGCAGCTCGAGAAGAAGCTGTCGCCCGACATCCTGCACTCGGTCGTGCTCTACGAGATCCTGCCCTACCGCCCCGAGGAGAGCACCGTCTTCATCGGCATCCGCTGGTCGGCCGTGCGCTCGCCCTACGTGCTCGTGCGCAACCGCGACTTCTGCTACCTCGAGATTCAGCGCCGCTTCACGCTGCCCGACGGCCGCCGCGGCTTCGCGCGCTGCCTGCACTCGGTCAAGATCAAGAGCTGCCCGGACATGGAGAAGTCGCATGGCTTCGTGCGCGGCAGCATGTACCGCTCGGGCATCGTCTTCATCGAGAGCAAGCGCGACCGCAAGACGCTCGACCTCGTGCAGGCCGTGTACACGGACCTCAAGGGCAACGTGCCGCAGTGGGTGGCCGCCAAGGGCCTGCGCCAGCGGCTCATGAGTCTTGAACACCTCAAGAAGTACGTCAACATGAAGCGCGTGGCCAACCAGACGTTCGCGCGCCGCAGCCAGCTCATGGCTCCTGGGAAGGTCAAGACGTGCTTTGTCTGTGTGGACGACATTGGCACGTTCAAGAGGAGATACAACTGCCAGAAGTGCGGCGAGGTAAGCAGAAGACGGAGACGGAGCAGGCCGAGGAGGGTGAAGGTGGACAGCGGGGAGGCTAGCACAGTGACGGCAGCTGAGGCGACGCACCTTCGGCTGCGCTGCTCGTTGCTGCTGGGGCTGTGCCTCCTCGCGGCACTGAGCTTGTATGGAACGTTGGGCCTTTATTAACGCAACGCTTTGTGTGTGTTTTGCTCTTTACTGTCTTGTCTGTTGTGTGCGTGCAGGTCATTTGCGGCCGCTGTAAACTAACTATCAACGCGGACATCCCCGTGGTGGGCAAGATGAAGCTCACGATCTGCAGCTTGTGCTCGCTGGCCATCAACCGCAGCGCGCTGCCGGACAACAACAACAGCGACGACAGCGGCGGCCTGGGGCATCGGCCCTTCTCGGCCACGCACCAGCCGACGTACCAGCACCGCGACTGCGACGACGAGGCGCCTGTACGCAAGCGCGCGCTGAGCCTCAACTCGTTCCACACAGCCAACTTCGACCACACTTCGCTGCAGAGTTCAGTGCTGGCGCGCGAGTTCTAGTAGTGGGCAGTTCAGCAGAGCGGAGGCACCGAGATTTGATGCGCGATGCAGCCAGCGTCCAGAAATCGCGTCCCAGTGTTCAGCGCGCCATTGGACGCGAATCGATTTGGCAACCACGCCGAGGTGGATTCGGTGGGAGTCACCTCCGCGGCAAAGCGGTAATTGGGGCAGTTTTGCCAGTCATCCCCCGCGTCGACGTAGCTCGGATCTCTGCAGCATGTAAACAGATTCAAGCATGTACGAAGGATGTTGTAGCTCCATCGAGAGCGGTAATGTGATTGAAAATACACACCGATAGTTTGTACAAATACTGAAGTGAGTTCAAGTGCTCTAGTGGTGACAAGGGAAAGAGATCAGACTACTGAGTACTTCTCCGGTCCGGAAAAGAATTAACAGTTCACATACCAATGCATATCTGAAAAAGTAATGACTGTATTGATGCTGCGAAACCTGCATTCGAAAGCTCTAAGTGCGGGCTTTCCAGGTATATTTTTTACGAGCGCTTAACACGACGCAGTATCTAACTACCACGCTCGCAATGGAGGTATCCACGACCCCTCTAAGGTTTTTTTCGCTGTGTCGTTGCTAGTTGGAATTACGCAAAACTAAAATAATCATTCTAAAGTACTTTAAACAGTTGTTCCATACAGCCCCACAGTTTCGTTAAAATAGCCCTCCCTTTCGGTTGTTTTAGCAATCGGAACCACGAGGTTTTTTGCTGGTTAGATTGATATGCGACAAATCAGTGTTCGAATCCCATTGATTTCAGCCAATAGAACAAGCCTCAATGTTAGAGCTATGATTTATCAGATGATGTACTATGAATTAGAGAAACTGAAGTGCTCCACACAAAAGATGGTGAATCCCACTTTCTACCGCAGCTGGTTCACATGTCAGCGCTGTCGGAGATGCACTTGACGAGAGTCCACGCCGCTGCTTGTAGTGCGACGAGAGCTTGTAGTCGTTGTGTCCGTGGTGCTTGATCACTGTTTCCATGACGTTTTGAAGGGTCAGGAAACAGTGGTCAAGCGTGTCGACGCTGCCCCACGCTTCAAGCGGCCGCCCACAGACCGCTCAGCGAGGAACAGCGCGATGGCTTGCCGCGTTTCCTCAGGGATGTCGACGGTGCCCTTGGCCCGCCCCATTATCGTGTTGCTGGCTCGTTTTGTTGTGCCGATAGGGGCTGGCTCCTTTTGTTGTGTCGACACCTTCATATTGGCGCTGGTCGTACATCGTAGTCGCTATTATTTTTATCCAATAAAATAAAGAGAGGTTTTATTAGAAAAACCTAACTGTTAATTCTTTTCCGGACCGGAGAAGTAGATGAAAAAATGGATTATGTTATGAAGGTCTGCTTCCTCGAAAAATGAAGCACAAGCAGTAACACGACTATCATAGCAGGAACTACTGAAGTAAAGGGAAGGGAAAAACACGCCAACGTGAGCGAAGATTCCTGAGCTCAGCCAAGGAGCGGGTAGTAGGCATCGTCCACGACCGGAGCACGCGCGTTCCGGCGCTTGACGACCACCAGCGCCACACCAGCAACCAGAGCCGTCACGCCCAAGAACGCCACAAGCACCGACGGTGTCGACGCGGCCTGCTTCCACTCGGCCTCGCCCCGCAGCGCCATCACCAGAAGCTCACGCGCTGTCGCTGGCACGCACCGCTGTACACCATCAGTCTCACTCGATTCAGGCAGCGGCTCACACGCCAGCGTCGTGCTACACTCGGCACAGCACTCGCCTGCTAGCGTCCTCTCTTGAGTCACCGAATTCACAGTCGTGAAGACGCTGCCCAGGCAGGCCTCGAACGGTCCGGGCGTTCCCGACGGCGACAGACACTCGCCAGCCTTGCACACCTCCTCTTCGCCGTAGGTCTCGACCACCGGTCGATCGCACGCCGTGATCGTGAACGAGTGTGGGCACGTCTCGACCTTATCGGACGAGCCATCGAAGAACGTAAAGGTGAAGTCGCACTTGACCTCGACGTCCGTGTTCTCGGCCGTATCCGCGTCGTGCACCAACTCGAGCGCCAGCTCCTTGGACACCTGGATGTGGCCGTTAGCCCCCGGGGTCCACGACAACCGTACCTGGCCCGCCGTGACGGACTCCACCGCTCCCGACTCGGCCAGCGTCACGTAGCACTTGACGTCCGTGTACTTGCCCTGGACGGTTCCCTCGTCGTGGGTCAGACCCGAGTGAAGTTCGTTGTCGTACGCGAACTGCATCAGCACGAAGTCGCTGTCGGGGTACGCGCAGATGTGCGACTCGACCGTACGCGGGTACTCGGTGAGCTCCGACCACAAGCCGTTGAAGCCCGAGCAGATATCGCGCGGGCTGTGGGGGTGCAGGACCACCGTGAAGGAGTCTGCGAGCACCCGGCCGCAATGCGTCCACGCCTCCACATACACTTCCGTCGAGGGCTCAGTGAATGTCAGCACCGCACCATCGTCCCATGACGTCCACGATTCCGTTCCAACAGTGTAACGCCAGAATACGTAGTCGTCAACGTTGTACGTGTCGGGCACCGACACGCCCCAGTCCGACGAGTGCTCGTAGAGCTCTCCCAGGGTCGGAGTGTACTCGCAACCCTGGCTGAACGACGTGCACGTAATGCTGTGGTGAATGTCCTTGGGGCCGGGCGTAATTGCGGTCGGCAGCCCAGCGATGGTCGCCGTCGTCTTCTCATTCGCGGTCTCCGTGATGCCGGCCGTGACCGTGACGAGACTGGACGCGGGCATCTGGAGACAGTGGCTGAACGCGCACGAGTCCGACGTCGCGGTCTTCTTCTCGGTCTCTTCGGCGGACGTGCCGCACTGGTAAGCGTAGTAGTATTCCTGAAGCGTGATCGACTTGGAGCAGCAACGAGTGCACTGCAGAGTGTTCCTCTCCAGGTCCGTGAGCGAGAGCGGGCTCGCGCTCGGGGCACCATCCAGCAGATCAGTCACGAAGTCGCTGTCGAAGCACGTGGTGCCGATAGACGCCAACGCCGACGGGGACGACGCGAAGAAGTCCTGCATCGAAGCGGAGCTCTCGTCGCAGCGCTCGTTTGCTCCCGTGACGGCGTCGTACTCGCCGTTGTTCCCGACATTGTCAGCGCTGTGGAAGGCCGCGAACTTGGCCTCCTCTGCGATCGCAGCCTCAAGGTTGGCCGTGGAGTAGAGCGCCGGTGTGTCTTGCTCATCAGTCGTCTTGCACTGGTCCTTGGCGGTGGGAGGGTAGTCGTCGACAATGGCGATGCAGCCCGTGCATGAAGCAGGGTAGCGGTAGTTCGTCGCAGTCAGCGACAGGTCGAAGACACCAAAGGAGCTGAAGGTGACCTCGTTCTCGAGATTCTCAGGGGTGAGCGCGAAGTCCTTCCATGACGTCTTGTGGGTCACGCCGACGAGATCGCCCTCTCTGGTGGCGGTGATCGACACCACCGGGTCGACCTTAGTTGCGTCGTTCTCGTTGTTGCGTCCGTCGTTTACGTAGCTGTCCTTGGGCACGGGGGCGTGGACCTTGCAGTCCTCCTTGAGCTTCAGGTAGTCCTTCTCTGGGTCGGTCCAAGCGCACACGATACCGGCGTTGTTCTCCTTCCAGTAGCACGTAGGCACACACACGCCGTCCTCAGCGTGCTCTCCCTCGGGGCACGAGCAGACACCGTTCACGAGCGACTGGTACGGCGGGCACTTACATTCACCATCGACGAGCTCCTGGCCACCAATGCATTGGCACACGCCAGCAGAGACTTCCGTTCGACCACCGTCGCAAGTGCAAACTCCATTCACGAGTGACATCAGCGCCGGACATGCGCACTCGCCATCCTCGAGGGTCTGTCCACCGGTGCAAGCACAGACGTCGCCCACGATCGACTGACCGCCGGTGCACTGGCAGTCACCAGGGGCGACTTCAGTTCGACCTCCATCGCAGGAGCACACGTTGTCGGCAAACGACATGAAGGATGGGCATACGCATTCGTTGTCGAGAAGATGCTGCCCACCGACGCATGCACAAACGTCGTCCACGACTGCCTGGCCGCCGGTACACTCACACTCGCCAGGTCTGACTTCCGTCCGGCCGCCGTCACAAGTGCAAACGCCGCCCACGAGCGACATATACGCCGGACATGTGCACGTATCATCGACAAACAACTGGCCCCCGGTGCATGCACACTCTCCGTCCACAATCTCCTTGCCACCGGTGCACTCACACACACCAGCAGAGACTTCAGTGCGGCCACCATCGCAACTGCAAACGCCGTTGACAAGCGACATCAAAGCTGGACAAGTGCACGCTCCGTTCTCGAACACCTGGCCGCCGGTACATGCGCACTCTCCGTCCACGATTTCCTTACCGCCAGTGCACTCGCATATGCCGGGGTTAACTTCCGTTCTGCCGCCGTCACAAGTGCATACTCCGCCTACGAGCGACAGCAACGTCGGACAAGTGCACGCACCGTTCTCGAACACTTGTCCACCGGTGCACGCGCACTCTCCATCCACGAGTTCCTTGCCGCCGGTGCACTCACAGATACCGGGGTTTACTTCAGTCCGTCCACCGTCGCAAGTACAAGCGCCGCCAACCAGCGACATCAGCGTCGGACATGCACAAGCGCCGTTGTCGAACAACTGCCCACCGGTGCAAGCGCACACGTCGTTCACGATCTCCTTGCCGCCGGTACATTCGCACACTCCAGTTTGCACCTCAACTCGGTCACCGGTACAGACGCAGACTCCGTCCACAAGCGCCATATACTGCGGGCATGTACAGACACCGTCTTCGAGAGACTGGCCGCCAGTGCACTCACACTCACCGGGTCGGACTTCGGTTTGGCCACCAGTGCAAACACAGGTATCATCGTCCAGCACCTGCTGAGTGGGGCACGAGCATACGCCGGCGACCAGAATCTGGTTGCTGGGGCACGTACACTCTCCATTGGTCAGTGACTGGCCACCCGTGCAAGTGCAGGAACCGTCGACAATTTCTTGGCCACCAGTGCACTCGCAAACCCCAACAGACACTTCAGTCCGACCACCGTCGCAGGTGCAGGTGCCGCCCACGAGAGACATATACTGAGGACAAGTGCACGCACCGTTCTCGAACAACTGCCCACCGGTGCAAGCACAAGATCCATCCACGATTTCCTTACCGCCGGTGCACTCACACACGCCAGTAGATACTTCAGTCCGTCCGCCGTCACAAGCACAAACATCGCCAACAAGTGACATTAAGGCCGGGCATGTGCATGCACCGTTCTCGAATACCTGGCCACCAGTGCACGCGCACTCTCCGGCGACGATCTCCTTGCCCCCAGTGCACTCGCATACACCGGTAGACACTTCAGTTCGTCCGCCATCACAACTGCAGACGCCGCCTACAAGCGACATAAGCGAGGGGCAAGCGCACTCTCCGTTGACAACCACCTGGCCTCCGGTACACGCGCACTCTCCGTCCACAATCTCCTTGCCTCCGGTGCACTCACACACACCAGCAGAGACTTCAGTTCGGCCACCATCGCAACTGCAAACGCCGTTGACAAGCGACATCAAAGCTGGACAAGTGCACGCTCCGTTCTCGAACACCTGGCCGCCGGTACATGCGCACTCTCCGTCCACGATCTCCTTACCGCCAGTGCACTCGCATATGCCGGGGTTAACTTCCGTTCTGCCGCCGTCACAAGTGCATACATCGCCAACGAGCGACAGCAACGACGGACACGTGCACGCGCCATTCTCAAATACTTGGCCACCGGTACAGGCGCACTCTCCGTTGACGATTTCCTTGCCACCAGTGCACTCGCACACGCCAGGAGATACTTCACTTCGACCGCCCTCACACGTGCACACGCCACCGACAAGAGACATCAGCGTCGGACATGCACAAGCGCCGTTGTCGAACAACTGCCCACCGGTGCAAGCGCACACGTCGTTCACGATCTCCTTGCCGCCGGTACATTCGCACACTCCAGTTTGCACCTCAACTCGGTCACCGGTACAGACGCAGACTCCGTCCACAAGCGCCATATACTGCGGGCATGTACAGACACCGTCTTCGAGAGACTGGCCGCCAGTGCACTCACACTCACCGGGTCGGACTTCGGTTTGGCCACCAGTGCAAACACAGGTATCATCGTCCAGCACCTGCTGAGTGGGGCACGAGCATACGCCGGCGACCAGAATCTGGTTGCTGGGGCACGTACACTCTCCATTGGTCAGTGACTGGCCACCCGTGCAAGTGCAGGAACCGTCGACAATTTCTTGGCCACCAGTGCATTCGCACACGGCCGTACTCACTTCAGTCCGGCCACCGTCGCAGGTGCAGGTGCCGCCCACCAGCGACATCAACGCTGGACACGAGCACTCGTCATCCTCGAACAATTGTCCTCCAGTGCATGCGCACTCTCCGTCCACGATCTCTTGGCCGCCGGTGCACTCACACACGCCGGTACTCACTTCCGTTCGTCCGCCGTCGCACGTACAAACGCCGTGCTCGAGCGACATGAGCGTTGGGCATCTGCACACGCCGTCGACGAGCGTCTGTCCTCCAGTGCACGCGCACTCTCCGTTGACGATCTCTTGGCCGCCGGTGCACTCACAGACATCGGGCCTCACCTCAGCTCGGCCTCCATCGCAGGAGCACTCGCCGTTCTTGAGCGACATGAGCGCGGGGCACGCGCACACGTCGTTGGTGAATAACTGGCCGCCCGTGCAAGCACACACGCCGTCCACAAGCGAGCGTCCACCGGTACAAGTGCAAATGCCATTCACGAGCGTCTGACCGCCGGTACAAGCGCACACTCCGTCCACGAGGCTCTGACCTCCAGTGCAAGCACAGATGCCGTTGACCATTGTCTGGCCGCCAGTGCAGGCGCACGAGCCGCCGACGAGCGATTGTCCGCCAGGACAACTGCAGACGCCGTTGACGAGCTCCTGGCCGGACGTGCAGGCACACGAGCCACGGACGAGCTCCTGGCCGCCCGTGCACTTGCACACGCCGTTGACGAGTTGTCGGCCGCCGGAGCAGCCGCACACGCCTGGGGCAGTCTCAACTTTGAAGCCGGGGCACTTGCACTCGCCGTCCTCAAGCGTCATGCCGGTCGGGCACGAGCACACGCCGTTGATGTTCGAGAGCCCCTCGGGGCACGAGCACTGGCACTGGTTATTCTCGCGGCACGAGACGCCGTGTACGGGCGTGGGGCAGTCCACGAGGTTGCGCACGGATTGAGTCAGCGCCGAGCTGACCTTGTTGATGTTGGTGATGACGATGTCCGAGTCCAACACCTTGCAGTCCCGGGCCGCACACACGCGGATCACGATGGCTCCGGCCACCGTAGACTTGGTCTTGCCCTTGAGGATCTCGATCTGAGGCGGGCGCGCGAGCGGCGTGGCCGCGGCCGGGGCCTCCTCCTCCTCGTCGCCGTAGCTCGAGGGGCACGACTCGAACTTGATGGAGAACTTGCTCGAGTCGAACTTGGCGTTGGACACGGGCCACGTGGCCGAGTAGAGCTTGGACAGCTCCGTGGTCGTGAAGCACTTGGACGCGGTCACCGTGAGCTTGTACGACTCCGACACGGCACAGGGCCAGTGGTCGGCGGTGGCGAGGGTCATGAGGTCCCCGCGGCCGATCGTCGCGTTGCCGTGGTGCTTGGAAGCCGCCGGCAACGCCAGAGCGGCCGCGAACGCGCTCAGAAGGGCGAAAGCGCGCATGATACTGGACCAAGGACGAGTCTAACACTGGAGAGCAGGTAGGCAGGGGCTTGGTCGAAGATGTGAGGGGCAGAGCACGCTCAAGGCAAATTGCGGAATGGACGTATGAGTGAACGCTACGACGGCGGAACTCGGAGACGTAGAGCGATCTTCATGGCATGAAGCCCGACGGGTAGCAGGGGGCGCGTCACTTTGCCCGCCTTCCAGCGTGGAAACGCCTCAAGATATCGGAGCCTGAGAGGCATTAGAGAGCGATCTTCTTCTCCTCTTGCATGAACAGACCCGCGTCCGTCCAGGGGGGCGCCAGCGGAGACTCCTCGTGGACGAGAAAAGAGAAACTGCTATATCTACCCCTAGTTAGGTTCTGTGGGGTGGTACAGTGTACCGATATTGGAACTGAACTGCTTATTGAGGGTTTGAGGAATGGCGATCCACTGTCGACTGTTTCCCAGTCGAAGCAAAGTCGAAACCCCTGAAGATTTCGCGCTGAAGCGTCTTCCACTTTACCCTTGGATTTATCACTTTAATACCGATGCTATTGCTACAATGTAACCTGGGTGACAACTTTATGTCGTACTACCGCCCGTAAACTACCCTTCAGAATTACCTTCAAGTCTGCGTTGGCAGCACGCGGTTTTGCCGGTGCAGCAACATTCGCTGCAAGATGCTGGGGCTGTTCTGTACAATGGTATGGTTGGTAGTAGCAGCACTTGAGTGCGAGTCGCCTCCGCGTTCGTGCTGTCTTTTAGAGCTATTGCGACCGGATGGCGCTGCTGCTGCTGCTGCTGCTGTAGCCCCTCCACATTCCTTCATCACAAGACGCTCGAGGTCGGCGGACAAGTGTGTTCGTAGTACAGCCTCAAAATCACGTTTCTGAGCGAATGCAATAGCTCAGCAAGATTAGCACCAACGAAAAAGTTAGCGCAGTATCCATCTCACTGGAAACTCACCCCGAGTTCATCGCGTAGATGCCTGAAAGTTTTCTGTGCCGATATCCGCACGGGCGCCGTCTTGGACGTTAACGTCTTGGCCAGCAGTGTGAGCAACTGAGTGGACGACTGCGACGAGTGGGTCGATAGGCTGCTGAACTCGGACTTGCTCCAGTTGCGGACGCACTTTTCCACGTAAATTGACGCCTGAGTGGAAGCAGAATAAAGCTCTTGTCAGCGACTTCAACAGCCAGTTGAGTAACAAACAAACACCCGCTTACCAAGTTGTACAGACGCAGGTCTTCGTGTTTGCTATAGTCGTCACCCAGCTGCAGGAGCAGCAGCGCGAGCTTCCGCCCACTGCAGTGCAGGACGATGGCGTCCAGGACTTCGGTCGCCGTCTCGCACAAAAACCTCTTCTCCGAGTGGAAGACAGTGGGCATCACGACAGGAACGATGGTATCTGATCAAAGCACCACAAAAAGTGTGAGAGATATAGAATATCTAGAGTCGCCCACGCTGAGTCAAGACGCACCAAAGAAGGGAGCCAGGCGATGCTGTAACAAAAAAGCCAAATCTTTTATCAGCAGCAAGGACCCCCGCGCCTGGCCGGCTCCTGAATGCGCCGAGGTGTTTCGTGATCTTGGAGAGCGCGGCTTCCTGGGGCTGGTGCTTGCCAGAGGACCTTCCAGCTCTTGAAGCTGGGCCGCACTGTTGGCAAAACGAGAGTCAATCGTTTGTACTTATAGTACTGAAGTAGAAACAAGTATTATCCATGGGTAACCAACCAACACTTACATGTGGGCACGGAGGACGCCCGGGTGTTGGGCTGCAAACCGTTTTAGGGACTGGATGGTTGCGAACTCCTCTCCCCACGGCACCTTGATGCTCTCGATGCTTCCCGTTTGAGTCTGGAACAATCTTCGCTTGCGGTTTAAGAGCCAATCGACGTTCTTCCATTCGGCCACGTCCTCGGAAGAAACGGCGTCGGCGGTACGACACCGAGAGCGCTGAGAAGCAAAAGACAAGCCTCTGTCGCGTGAGCTCCTGCCCGATGCCGCTGATGCGAGTCGAATCTCGTCCATGATCTCTTTCCCGGATATCAGTGGGGCTGTATTCGGTACGACGATGCTTGGAATCTCCGGTAAATGTTCAACCTCCACGACATTATCCTCGACCTCCTGGTCAGCTTCCGATACTGACGGCTTATTATTCGCAACCGGAGCTGGTGTCGAACCAGCAGAGTTATGGTTCACGTTGATCTCAGGTCCTAATCGTTTGCCAGTGGGATCATTATCATCAGGCGAATTCAATCTGACACTTGACGAGGCTTGCTCAGGTTGAGCACCTTGACGTTGTCGATCGAAAGCTGGTAAACCGCTCAAACCGGATCCACCATGCTCACTATCAGCGTTGCTGCCATCGTTAGCTATTAGCTGATTGTTCAAAGCACCAATTGTCGGGGTTGCGGTGGAGCTGCTGCCGTTATCTTCTTCTCCCCACGTACGATCCCTGAGGGAGTCTCCATTGGGTGAGGCGGGCTCGGACGATCCGACTGCATCTAATTGGACGTCACGTATTACATCCTCTGGGTCTGCATGGCTGTCTCTGTCTTCCTCCACATTGGAACCGTTAGGCTTCTGCGAGGATTCGACCAACTGAATCAGCTCACGAGGAACGCAGGTTTCTTCCTCTCCGTCTTCGTACAGGACATCGTAGACGCCACTTGAGTGGCAAAAAATGACGACACCTGGGAACAAGAAGGGCCTCCCTTTGTAGTGAACCTCCACTCGATCCCCCTCGTGTAGCGGGACGGAAGAGGCGACATCGACAACAGAACTCTCCGAGGTTTCAGCGGTGCGCTCTACCCACTGTACTGGGCAAACTATTGTGCTTCGAGTAGGACTTGCTGTGGGGGTCCGGACTGGAGGAGCGACAACCTGGGACTTGGATTGTCGAGATTGAGCGGTAGGCCTTTGAACAGCATCATTCTTATGGGGTTCAGCTCCCCAAGAGTACACAAGTTCTGGTTTGTCGTCATCGGGGATCTCGCAGGGTACAATCTGTCGGTTACCAGAGCTCTCTCGCTCAACCAAAGCAGCGCCTTCCTCGCAGTTGACTCGACTCACTGGAGTGTTTCCACCACCAGCAGTTGTTGCGTGATTGAAACTCTCAGGTTCGGGTGTTTTGACGGCGACATCCTCGTCCGGTGGCTCGTCGCGCGCCTGTTTTGCTGTCGATGTTGCCGTCTGCTCCTTCGCCTCATGCTGCATCGCCGCCAGCTTACCGTCCCTCATCGCACGGTCGACAGCGTCGCTGGAAAATTGACGCAGTAAAACCATTTTTGCTGCAGACCGAGTGCCATCAAGCGGCCGTAGACCCGTCAAAGTGTCATTCGTCTCCACTTCCTGGACGTCCGTGTAATTTTCGACCAATTCACTCTGCGCCAGCTCCGCCTCCGCCTCGTCAAATTCTGTGGAATGGCCCAGCAAATCGTCCTCAGCCCGCTCTGCAGCGGTATCCTCGTCTTCCGTGGAATTACGAAGCATATCGTCATGATGAGCAGTCTCCGTAGTCTTGGTGACTACCGATTGCGTCGCTGTAGCTATCATCTGCTCCACCTCCTTGAAGCTTGTTGCGCGTGCTGCCATCAACTTTGCTGCTGATCGAGGGCGCGATACGTCCGGAGAGACGGTAGCGTCTTCGCAATCAACACTGGCGCGGTCTTGGTATCCAGTCTGGAGCCGCTCGTCGCTGTCTGTCTGTGCCACCGCGGGTATTTCATCAGGGCAGGGCGAGGTATCAAGTTCATCGTCTTCTTCCCCGTCGTCCTCCTCATCGTCTTCTTCTTCTCCACCTCCTTCCTGTTCTAGTGGAGGGTGAGATAATACGTCCAATGAGAGCTCAGGCAGAATGGGAACATCTTCGCCATCGCCACTGGTGGCGTCTTTCTGGAGCTGCTCTACCTGAGCTGCCACGGGTGGTTCATCATTGATCGAGTCATGAGAGCTGGGCGAATCATCGAGTTCGTAGTCTTCTTCTTCCTGTTCGGCGCGCATCTTCTCCAGTGGCGTCGAGACAATTTCAACTAGCTCTGAATTTGCAGCGTCCCGAGCTGTCTCCAAAGCTGCTTCAAGTGCCTCCGGACAAAACCCCACGTGATTCACCAAGAATTTCACCAGCGTTGTGTTTCCAGACGAGACTCCGCGCGCCAGTGCCGCTGCATCCCACATGATCAAGTCGCCCATGTCGTCATTCTCCTCTCCAACAACAACCGACAGCATCCCCGACGCCGCCGCTACTTCTTCTTCTTCGTCGTCTTCTTGCGCAGACTGTGCCACTTCCTCTCTCAACGTATCGATGAGCTCCATCATGTTGCAGAGCGTGCCTCGCGGGTCGCATTCGAGCAACATCTCCACGATCTCAAAGTGCCAGTTCGACAGCGCTAGCCGAAGCAGGCGGGGGTGGTGCACCCCACAAGAGGAGATGACCGAGCAGTACGACAGGTAGTGCGGCAGTAAGACGTCCGTGATGTCAGCGGCTCCGTTGGCGCAGGACACCTCCAGCGCCTGCACTACCGCGTCCCAGCGCGTCTCGTTGCCGTTCGAGAACCTCCCGCCGGCCAGAAGCTCCTTGACAATCTGGAAATGCTGGTTGACTGCTGCTTCGATTAGGCACTCGGCTTCCACCGCGTCAATGTTAGGGGCTGGGTCGTCGTC
This sequence comes from Phytophthora vignae f. sp. vignae, assembly GCA_016169955.1. Lineage (NCBI taxonomy): Eukaryota > Oomycota > Peronosporomycetes > Peronosporales > Peronosporaceae > Phytophthora > Phytophthora vignae. Next base: position 63,924 of record JABJUM010000092.1, on the reverse strand, counting down.
AATAGCGATGTCCCTCAGCAGCAGCGTCACCATGGGGGTGTGGCCGATAATCGACGCTGCCAGAAGGAGCTGCGGCCGCAAAGCACGTGGAGACGTCGTGAAGCTCGCAACGATCCTGGTTAGCCACTCGATCCGCTCTTCGTCCTCCTCCTGGTCTGTCTCACTTGCCGGGATTTCTGAGGCCAGCAAGAGGAAGCTCCTCGCTCGGTCCTCTGCAGAGAGCTCGGTCAAGTAGTTGAGGAACTCGTTTACTACCGGTCTGGGGCTTTGGGCTTCCAGCGCGTTCACTAGTCGGACATTTCGATCGCGAAGGTCTTTGAACGTGTCGTCCCGGTAGAGCAGGCGGACAAAACTCGGGTGCGCGTAGACGTTTGCTGGATCCTCAGTCAGAGTCACGACGTCCTCGTACGTTGGTGCGCAGAGCTGTGAGACCCACGTGATGTATTCCGATGCCCTGGCGTCGGCTTCGACCGCGTCGAGATAATACTGGACACGGTCGGGGAACCCAACGAAGCATTTGATGAGCTCCTCCGCCCTACGCGGCAACTCGGTGCCGCTCATTTCGACTCGAAGTGCCCTGTACGAACGAACACTCGCGCACGACCTCGTCTCCCAGAAAGGCCAAAATACAGTGGAGCTAGCTAAACATAGTTTTTTTTTTATTTGGAGAGGGGGTCAATCAAGCGCTTGCATCATTCCACCTCTGTGCTATTCCTTCGCCTTTGCGCTAACACACAACTAACCATTGCCCTGGACACTTGATACTCGCGTCTAGTGCAGCAACGGGTAGTAGGCGTCATCGGCCACCTGCGCAGAGTGCGAAGCCACCACGCGGCGACGCACGACCACAAGCGCCACCACAGCGATCAACGTCGTGACGCCCAGCAGAGCCACAGCTGCCGGGTGCTCCTCGGCCGTCTCCTGCAGAAGCACAGCCGCGTAATAGCCGTAGTCACTCGAGTAAGCGGTCTCGGCATTCGGCTCGCAGCGCATGATATCGGCATCGGTATCCGGCAGATCCAGCAGCGCCACGCACGAGATCTCCGAGTCACCGCAGCCCTGGCAGCACGGCTTCTCGCCCGTTTCAACGATCGTGCACTTGTCGTCGGCCTTAATCACGGTACCGCCGCACGCTTCGTACAGTCCGACCTGGTCGTCGCCAGCGCACGCGTCGTACTCGCACTTGGCGTCGGGGGCGTCGAATGTCGGGCCCTCGCAGGCCGAAATGGAGAAGTCGCGCTCGCACGTCTCCGTGCGCTCGTTGCCACTGTACAGTTTGTACGAGAACGTGCAGTTCACGTGGAAGCCTGTGGCGGCCTCAGTCGTGGCCTGGTTGAGCATAGTGACGGCAAACCGACTCACGATCTCGGGCGAGTCTTCGGTCACGCTCAGGATCGTCGCGGGGGTGCGGCCTTCCAGCGCACCGGAACACACGACCTCGGACACCTTCATGCGCAGTTGGTCGCGGGAGTACTGAAGCCCAGCGTTCGGGTGGAAGTCGAAGGTCAGCTCGGCAAAGTCGCTGCCCGGGTACGCGCACATGCCGGGGCCGATCGGCAGCCTGGACACCGACGTCTGGTACCACATGTCGTTGAACTTCTCGCACACACTCACGGGGCTGTTGACGTGCAGGTGGACGTAGAAGAAGAAGCGACGCACCAGGCCGCACTGCGTCCACGCCTCCAGCACGATCTTGGTCTCCGGGTTGGAAAAGGTCAGCATGGTGTCGTTGTCGTACACGACCTCGTCGTAGTGCGTCTTCTTGTCGGTCTTCCAGAGCTGCCACGACTCGTCCTCCGCGACGACCTTGAAGCGCCAGAACACGTAGTCGCTGGCGTCTACATCACCGTACGCAAAGTTGAGCTGCTCCGTCGTGTCGATGAGCTCTGACAAACGAGCTCTGAACTCGCACTCGCCGTCAGCTTCACCGAACGCAGTGCAGTCGAGGGAGCGATGGATTTGAGTCACGGTCTGGTACGCCTCGTTCTCCACTTGCCCAAGCACCGATTCCGATTCGGCCTTGGCTTCCTCGGTGATGAATGCAGTGACGGTGGCCAGTGTGTCGCCGTTCATGACGAGGCACTGCTTGAACGAGCACTTCTGATCAACGTCGCCGGCGCAGGAGCGCACGTCAAAGTCCGAGCCGCAGCGGTAGTCCGTCCACCACTCCTTGAGCGCCGTCTCCATCTTGCAGCACCGCGTGCACTGGCCGGCAGGCACGGGCTCCGCCGTGTTGTCGCACTCGGCGTTGTCGTTGTTGGTCGTGGTTCCCCTACGAGTGTTTCTGCGGTTGCTGCCCTTCACCAAGGGGTTCTTCTTCACCCTTTTGCTGTTAAGTAGATCTTCGAGTACTTTGGTCTTGTCAAAGCACTCCCTGGCTTGGCCACTTCCACGGTCCTTGTAGTCCTTGTCGAAGAAGTTGCGCCGACTGAACGACTCGGAGTCGCACCGGTTTTCCACGCTGCACGCGTCGTTGGTAGCCTTCTTGGCGAAGTCGAAGTACTGCGAGGCGAGCTCGTTGGCCTTGTCCAGGTTCTGTTCAGTAAGCTCGGCCGAGTCGGAGCAGTGAACGGGGTCAGCTACATCGTCGCAGAAGCTCTGCGGGCACGGGGTCGTGGCCTTCGGGCGGTTGCTGTCCACGATGACGAGACAGCCCGAGCACGTCGCACTCGAGAAGTAGTCGAACGCGCTCACCTCGAGCTGGTACTTGCCGAAGGATGAGAACTCCATGTCGTCGACCTTGGCGGCGCCTTCCGTCTGGTATTCCTTCCACGTGCTCACCTTCTCGTAAATGGCCGAGTCAGCCTGAGCTGCCACCAACGGAGTGAACCCTGATGCCTTGGAGTCGATACCCACGAGCTCCGCGAACGTTAGGGGTAACGAAGTACCGATACTGAGGACACTGCGGATGTCGCGCCCCTTGTACTCGGGCTGGTGCTCTCGCTCGGCCGACAACTCAATGCGCGGATTCAGGGTCCCCTCTACGATGTTGTCGCGCTTGTCCGCTACGTAGCCATCGCTTGGGAACGGCACGGGCAGCCCCCAGTTGGTGGCCACGCCCTTGAACGAGCACACCTCCTCCTCGGTCTCCACCTCGTGCTTGAAGCCGTCAACCTGAGCCCAGACGCAGGGGCAAGTCTCTTCATCAACCTTCTGGCACGCAGGACGGCCGTAGTCGTTCTCGCCGAACTCGTAGCCGGCGGGACAGTTGCAGAAGCATTGACGGCCGCCGTATGCATCGATGTACGTCACTGGGACGCCGCCGTCCAGATTCGCGCAGTGCAGGGACCGAGTCACCGTAAACGGGTTGTACATGAAGAGATCCACCGCCTCCTCCAGGTGGATGCAGTTCTCGAACGTGCCCTCGCAGTTGGTGCCGCCGTTGCAGATCTGGAAGTTGAACGTCTTGGACACGTGGGCGCTGGCCTCGAACTGCATCACCTCGCCGTACGACACCTCCCCCGTCACGAAGGAGATAACGGCGATGGGATTGACTGTCAGGGTCACGTCATCGTCGGCCAGGTTGACGACGGTGCCGAGACCGGGGAATGCCTGCAGACGCTGGAGGTCGTTCGGTTGCACCTGGTTGGCGAGCAGCACTGGTGCAGTGGTCTCAGGGGCGGTAGTATCTGGTGCGGTGGTGTCTGGAGCGTTTGTATCGAGTTTGTCCGAAGGTTCGGGCCCGCCTTGGTTCTCCATGGCCGGATCTTCAATGCCGCGCTTGTTCTTCTCACTGCGCTCCTCACATGCGCCGGGCACCATCGTCGACTGGAAGGTAATGGCAAGGTCGCCCCCGTAGTCGGTGGTAGCGATGGTCGACTTGACCTGATCCACCCACTGCTCCACGACACCCAGAGACGCATCGTCCAAACATTTGGAGAACGCCAACACCACCGCCACTTCGCCGTTGTCCTCGACGGATTCCGACTCGGTGCACGCGATGTGGCCGTCGGGGCCAAGGATGTCCGCGTAGTCGTCGTTCTTCAGAGCGTGAGCTGCTAACCCCTCGGAGATCAGCATGGGGCCCGGGAGGTCGAAGGACGCAGCGGCGAACGACACGCTGCGTTCTCTGCTCTCAGCCAGCAACGAATCCTTGACTCCCAAGGACGCGCGCATGGCCGATATCCCGAGCGGGAGCTGGAAAGCGCCCGAGGCGAGCACCCCCAGTAGTAACCTCATGACAATCGGGTCGAGCCGACAGCGATGGGGTCTTTCCGTTCACTTTTTGAACTCCTTCCGAGTGTGAAAGTGGCGGAGAGATGCCTCGTCCTCCTTCCTGCTCACGAGAAGAGGTATCCTCGTGGACGCCCTTCCCAAAGGACTCAGTGCCAGGGGTCTCCATGGAGACTCTTGGCGAAGGGGGCGGTCGTTTTAGATTGCTGGTGCCAGCAGTCGGCCAGCCAGCTTTGCGTTTCGCATTAGCATTTAGTGGCAGTGAGTTGGCGTAACTAAAAAGTTAGCCTAACTTAGAAAAATGTTGCTTGGAGGTGTGACTAAAATTGAAGAGCAATGGGTTTTTCACTTCAGATCAACACGACCACGCTCAACCTAGCTTTGAATGATACATCTATTACTCTGGCAGAGGCCAATTCACTTTAGGGCACATGTTAGTTGGGCGTGTCCATGCCGGCGCGAACGCCACCGCGCGCGAGCAGGTCGGCGATGTCGTCCTTGTGCGAGATCGACGAGGCGCGCACGTCCTGCACGAGGCGCTGCACCTTCTTCTCCTGCTTTAGGTACTGGAGGGCCATGTTGCCCAGGTTGCTGTCCGGCAGTGCCTCCGTGAACTGGAGGCCCTCGCGGTAGACGATCTTGCTGGCCAGGCTCGAGGCCACGATGGAGCGCAGGTAGGCCAGAGGCATGTTCTGCTGCACACGGTCCAGCGCGAGCTCGCGGAGCTTGGGCGGCAGGTGCTCCTCGATCAGCGTGAACAAGATCTGCTGGTCGGCCTCGCACACGTCGTCGAAGTGGGCCAGGACGGCGTCGTGCACGCGCGTGATCGCGCGACTGATGCGCTCACTGGCAGGAGGAAGCGCAGACGTCGGGTCCTTCTTGTACTCACGGAAGAGCAGCTGGGCCTCCACGCGCGCCAGAGCACGCAGCTTGTCGACCACCTCAACAACCAGCTCGTCCTTGACCGCCAGGAACTCGTCCGTCTCCAGCAGCATACTGGCCACAATCTCGTACGACGAGCACACCACACCGCACTTGTTGGCCGAACTGTCCTTGACGATCACCACGCCGGCGTTATCAAACAGCAGCTGACGAGCCTCGGGCGTGATGAACAGGTTGGCGCCCTCCACAATCAGACCCGACGAAGGCTTTCCGTCGGCGTCCAGGTAGTCGCGCCAGTTGTTCTCGTTGATGGTGTTGGGACGGCCGCCAGCGGGGATGAACAGGTCGCTCTTGACGCGGTTGTGCATCGAGTTACGGGCGCGGATGCCCTCCTGCGTGTTGATGTCGTGCTTGACACCAGTGGCCGCGACCTTGGACGCGTCGAAGCTCGACAACGGCAGCGACTCGTCCACCAGACGCAGCAGCTCCGTCATGTCCAGGCCCTGCGGGTCCTCAACCACACCCGTGCCGTCGCAAATGCCGACAACGCGCAGGTTGGTGCCGTACTCGCGGTGCAGGATCTTGATAACGTTGCCAGCAACGTCACCGTCGGTTCCACCCGTGATCTTGACCGTGAAGGGCTGCTTGGTGGGGTCGATGTTCTGCGCGCGCAGGGCAACATCAGCGAACACAGCCACACCCTCGCTGGTGACACCGTAGACCTTGTGGTTGAAGCCAGCGTCAGGCTTGGAGCTGATGAAGGCGCGCGGGATCGGGTAGCCGCGGTAGGCAGCACGGTTCGTCATCCACGTGATGTCCTCCGGGATGATGTTCTCGTCAGGGCCGAGGTAGATGAGCTCGTCCTGGCCGTAGTAGTCCACGATCTTCTCCTTCACAGCCTCGTCGGTGGTGTTCAGGTCGAGCAGCGCGTCTGAAAAGGCCTTGACACTCTTGCGAATGATGAAGTCGCGCGGGGCAACGTCGCCAACGGGTCCCACGATGGGGTCGCACAGCACCACAGCCTTGGAGCCTCCCTCCGGGATGTCCTTGTTCTTGAGCTGCTGGGCGAAGGCGAGGTTGTACGCCTCGTTGTACTGGCGAGCGCTCTCGAGGGCGTGAGCGTCCGTAGAGCTCGGGTACACCATACGCAGGCCACCGCGAGCAATGTCACGGAAGCGCACGTGGAAGCCCTTGAAGCGACGACCGTAGATGAAGAAGACACCATAGGGCGTGTCCTTGCCCACGGTGCCGTAGCCCATGACCTTGGGGTCCATGCGCAGCGACAGCGCGTAGCGGTCGCGCACGAACTTGTTGGTGCGCAGCGTGCCGCGCACAGCGTCCGCCATGCTGTTGAGCAGCAGGATAGCGTCCTCGTGCTCGCAGTTGCGGCGGATCTCCTTCTTCAGCTCGTCCACGACCGCGTCCTGCTCGGCGTCCGTCAGCGGCTGGTCACGCTGCGGGTCGAACTTGTCGAGGAAGAAGTCGGCGATCCGCGAGGCCAGCGGGAGGTGCTGCTCGTGCTCGAGCGTCTCCATGATGCGCGTGAGCGAGTACGCGAACGGATCCTTCTTTGCCAGCACGCCGTGCAGCATGTTGCCGTAGGCGTAGATGAGCTCCGAGCGCGAGAGACCCAGGTCCGGGTGCTGCAGCGTCAGGTGCACGGGGCGGTCGTCCACCCACTTGAGGTACTTGAGGTTGCCCGAGATCTTGGTCCACTCGAACTGGAAGTCCTCCTTCAGGGCCTCCTGGCTGGGCTGCACGAGGATGCGGATCATGGCGACGTGGCCGTTGTTCTTGGGGTCCTTGACCACGTCCAGGTGCGCGCGCATCACGTTGAGGTTGCACAGACCGAGGTACGTGGCCGCCTTCTGCATGAAGCTCTTGGGGATGACGTTGGAGGCCGCGATGGTCAGCATGGTCTGGGGCACGCCGCTGCTGGCGAGCTTGTTCTCATCGCTGCGGGTCTCCCACTTGTGCTCGACGTCCACGGCGACGCCCTCGGTGCCGCGCACGCGGCTGAAGAGCTCCATCTGCGACGCGAGGCGGCGCGGGTTGCTGAACTGCACGTACATGGTGTTGCTGTGGTTGAGGAACGTGTCCACGGCCTCGGGCTCGAAGTGCGGGCCCGGAGCCGGGTAGCTCTGGTTGCCGGCGTACTTGCCGGCCTGGATCTCGGCGCAGAAGCGCTGGATGGTGGCGCGCGCGAGCTTCTCGTCCTCCGTCTGGTTGAGGAAGGGCTCCTGCTGGCCGAAGCGGAAGATGTCAAGCCCCAGCGAGTCGTCCAGCGCCGTGAAGATCTTGACGCGCGCCAGCGTGGCACCGTCCACGGTCTGCGGCAGCTGCTCCAGCACGTTGGCCAGGCGGCCCGGGAAGTTGGCGCCCGAGCGGAAGTGCGAGAAGACCTTGTGGTCCACCGAGCGCAGCATGACCTCGGGCTGCTGCGCGCCCACGAGCGCCGTGATGGCGTTGAGGTGCTGGATGCGGTCCTCCTCGTGGATGGAGCGGAAGTAGGCGGGCGGCATGTTCTCCAGGAACCACGGCACCGTCTTGCCGGCCGACTCCTTCTGGAACTTGTCGAGCGCGCGCAGCATCTCGTCCTTGCACACGACCGCTTCGCCCTCGGAGGCGAAGGCGCGGGCCAGCAGCTGCTGGGCGCGGCTCGGCGCCGCCGTCGAGCGGCGCAGCGCGCGGAACTGGGACACTTGCAGCATCAGAGCCGGCGGGGGCTGCGAGGGCTTGGGGGGGGCGGCGGCGGCGGGGGAAACGCTGGCTTGGCACGCACGCGGCGAGAGGAGGAATGGCGCGAGGAATGAACCAGCGGCCAGCGAGCGATGGCCGTCGGAGCGAGCGGTCTCGGAGCGAGCGGTCGGCCCAATGATACCTCGGATAAACTGCAACCTGACGCGTTTTGGCTCGGTCAAAAAAGTGACTTGGTTTTTGTATGGTTTTTCGGCGTTGTGCGGTTCGGGTTGAGGCCACGCGCGTCGACGCCATTTTCCACCAATCGGCGGCGCTCGCGTCGCTTCGTCTGTCTCTGTTTTACAGCCTGTCAGAACAAATAGTATAAACAAGAACCGTAAAACGCGTTATAGAGAGGTGTTAAACCTCAGGCTGGTCAAATAAGGATATCAGCATAGACGAATTTATCGAGGATATGCGGGGTTGACCTGCCTGAAGCGATGCAGGATGGCTACACCGTCGCTTTCCGCGTCACGGTGACCAGGACGAACCGCAGCACCGGGAAATGATGGCGGGCGCCGATGGGAGGCTTCGTATCGCTGCGCCGCGGGCAGCACCGCCTCCACCCGATCGACTTGGGGCGGCGGCAGCCGCGGATCGGCGGAGCGGGCTCGCCGCTCGCCGCTCTCTGTCCTTGAAGTTGCCGCGTTGTTCAACCGCGTGTTGGCCATATATGCGACGCGGCAGCCTGCTCTCTTCCCAACGATCCGGACCGCAGTGACGTCAGCAAGCGAGGGCGACTAGTCCTCGAAGTTCCCCCTGGAACTCGAGCGCCGCAGACTAGAAGAAACCGACTGGAAGGGTGCAGACCTGGAGGAAGCGCATGCCAGCTCAAGCCAAGGTCGAGGTGCTGGAGGCGAGAGTGCGTGCGGCAGGACACGTGATTGTGGACATGGCGTTATTTAGCGTGGATACCGTGGGCGGGTGAGGGGCTGGCGGAGATCACAAGGACGTTGGCACGAAGTATATGCGCTGGCGGTCGGGAGCGCAATGGCCTATTGCGTGATGCAACCCCGTGGAGTGCAGGTGATTCGTGATTTCGTGTGCTGTCGGTTCCGATGCGCTGGTCGGTGGCTTCCGTATCGAATTGGCTCGGTTGATCGCGGTCTACAACGCTGCTGGAAACTTTCGTGTGTCACGAGAGCGAGGGTGCAGCGAAATCGTCGCAACGAGCAACAGGGGTCAGCGAGGGGATTAAGGGTTGCACCGTGGTGACTCTACCGTACTGTACTGCTGCGACGAGGGCAGCGGGGGCGGCGTTGAGATCTCGCACACATGAACAAAAGCTACCACGCAGCTCGGATGTGCGCGGCAGCAATGCATTGCTGCTCTCACGGCGCTCGCGCTGCCATTATATTGCATGCTCTTTTCAGCCAAGCCACGTTGGGTCGGTTGCATACAAAGGTGGATCTAGCTGGCCCATTCGAAGATCTGTAGGTTGCTAGGACGGCGTGCGCAAGCATTCGCAGCAAACACAAGATAACTGTGCGGCGATATAAGTTTAAACCATCCATGAATGAAAGTCGTTAAGCCTAACGCCGCACTATTCACTTCTTATACGGCCCGCTCCTTGAGCCACTTGGCCAGGCTTTCACGGTCACGACAGAAGGCGGCGCTCTTGAGACGCACTGCCTCCAGAGCCACATCGAGGCGGCGCTTGTACCCGGCCGTGTCCTTGTCAACCAGAAACGCCTCCACTTCTACGGCCATAGCTTCGCTCTGGAAGCGCGAGACCACTCCGCACACGATAGAACCCAGCGTCATCGCCGAGTACTTCTTGGACAAGAAGTCCCACTTGTCTTGCACGTACTGCCACGCGACCTGCGATCCAAGCTTATCGCTGGCCACGCTAATGAACGGGTAGTGGATGTCCTGCGAGCGAACGTTTTCCACCGCCCATTCTAGCACCTGGAGCTTTGCCGCTGCGCCAGACACAGATCCAATAGCGTCGAGACAGTCTCTGCGCTCCTCGGCGAAGTCACTCTTGTTGTGCAGTTCCTGCAGAAGCTTGGCGTTTGCTGCGTCGCCATACGTCACCTCGATGTCAAAGACAGCGCCACGCAGGTCACCCGAAAGCGCGGAGGAATCACCGCCGAGATACGCGTGGAAACGCTTGTTTGCCTCCTTGATCACGTCCTGGTCATTGGCGAGACCCAAGCGGTTAATCACCGTCTTGCGGAACTCGCCCTCGTCAGCGTCAGCTTCTTTGAAAGTATCAGCATCCCAGCCCAAACGTTTCATCACGTGCGAAAACAGCGAACGAATGTACCGCTGGAGCTCCGGGTAGAAGGGCTCTTCACGGAACAGGTTTGAATAATATCCCATGTTGCGCGAGATCTCCTTCCAGCACAACGAAGCGTGTTCGTTTACATAAGCACTCGTAAAGTCGAGGGCAACCGCAAGCTCCAGTACGCCAGCACGAGCAAACGTAAACACAGAGTTTAAGAGGCTCACACGGTCCGGGACTCCAAAAAGCTGCTCCTTCACAGGAATCTCAAGTCGCTTCCACAGAGCAGGCGAGTAGTTCACAAGATAGAAACTGGCCTGGTTGGGGTTGAGCTTGATCCAGCCATTGGGACCTGCAGGCAGCTGAATGTGCTTGTTAATCTCGTCTCCAGCGGCAAACGGAGTAGTGGGCGCTTTAGAGCTGTTCAGCGATGCAGTCTTAGCGCCCCAGATACCAAGGCGCTTGACCAAGCTCGGGTCTTCGGACGTGCAAAACGTAAGGGGCAAATCCCACAGCGTATTGTCACCACTGTTCAGGCTCGTATCTGCGAAGAAACGCTCCTGAACCAGAACGCACTTGCCATCCGCATCCTGCTTGACAGTCGCCAACGGGAATCCCACCTGCTTGGTCCAAGTATCCGCCATGTCCTTCAACTTTTGGCCCGACGCCTTTTCCAGCGCTTCCCACAAGTCCTCGGTCACAGTGTTCTTGTAGCTGAACTTCACGAGGTAGTCATGCACACCACGGAAGAACACATCGCGACCAAGATATTCCGACAGCATGCGCACCACGCTCGATCCCTTGTGGTACGAAATTGCATCGAAGATCTCGTCGGCCTCCTGCGGGTGGTTCACCACCACTTCAATCGGGTGTGACGACACCATGGCATCTTTCACGAAAGCAGATCCGAGCATGATATCCTGTACGAACGTCTCCCACAGCTTCCACTCCGGGAAAATGTGGTGGGCCGCCTCAAACTCCATGAACTGTGCAAAGCCCTCGTTGAGCCACAGCCCCGTCCACCAGTCCATCGTCACGAGGTTGCCAAACCACTGGTGCGATAGCTCGTGGCAAATAGCGCGCGCCGCATCAGCCTTGATTTCATGACTGCTCAGCTTTGGATCCACCAGCAGGAACGTCTCCGTGTACGTGACAAGCCCCCAGTTCTCCATCGCGCCGAGGAAGTCCGGGATCGATACCATATCCAGCTTCTTCAATGGGTATGGGATGCCAAAGCTCTCGGAAAAGAACGACAGCGCCTTGGTGGCTACATCCAGCGCGAAGCGTCCGCGTGCGCTCTGGCCTGGCGCCGTGTACACATTCACCACGACGCCCTCCTTGGTCAGGTCCGAGATCATGTCGAACTCGCCCACCACCATCGCCACGAGGTATGTGGACATGATGGGAGACTCGGCAAACTTCCAGACCTTCTCCATCGTTCCCCCCACGTCCGCGCGCGTCTTGGTGCGGATGTGCGCGTTCTTCCTGGGCCGCACAAGCGTCTCCACCACGTGGGCGTTGGACAGCGCCACGAGGTCCACGTCCGTGACCATGGAGATCTCGAACGTGGCCTTAAGCGCCGGCTCGTCCCAGCAGACGAAGGCGCGGCGCGCGTCGCACGCCTCGAACTGCGTGACGGCGAGCACGCGGCGCTCGCCCTGGTTGTCGTACTCGGTGCGGTAGAAGCCGCGCAGCTGGTCGTTCAGGAAGCCGTGGAACTGCAGCTTGATCGTCACGCGAGAGCCCGCGGCGAGCGGCTCGGCGAAGTGGAACGAGACCGAGTCGTCCTTGGCCTGGAACTGGATGCTCTGAGCGCGCTGCGTCTTCCACGCGGACGCCGCGTCCTCCACCGACACGTCGAACACGTGCAGCTCCACGGCGTGGCAGGTCACGACGCGCGTCGTTTCGGTCACGCGCAGCTCCACGCGCCCCGAGCCTTCGAAGCGGAAGTTGAGCAGGTCGATGAGCTCGTAGTCCACGTGGTACTGGGCTCAGGTATACACACAGAGAGGAGCGTGAGCACAAACGCATGACGCAGAGCACAGCAGAGAGAGCAGCAGGGCGGGCGGCACCTTCTCGGGCACGACGCACGCCGGCAGACGCTTGAACACCTCCGGCTCGGCCGCCATGGTGCAGGAGTGATGGTCAGTGCGCACTCGAAGGAAGATCTGATTGTGAAGGACTCGGCGACGAGGGGGAGACCACGTTGTGCTGATTTGATTGCGCATCTGTAGACGAACCCGAACAGCTGGCGGCTGTGCTCAACCGTTGTCGATCAAGTCTTTTGAATCTTTGATTCAAGATGCTACGCACGTGATACTCAGATATCGTCAACCCATCTACTCGCTCTGTCTTCGGGTTCCTTCGTCCTCGAGCGCCTTGATCAGCGACAGCAGCAGCTCGTTCGTTGGGGTGGGGACGCCGTGCCGCTTGCCGCCCGCAACGATGCGCCCCGTGATGGCTTCGATCTCAGTCCTGGTGCAAACGGAGTCAGCTACATAGGTAAATGAAGGATGCAACGGAGAACATGCACACGCCAACCTGGAGCCGCGACGGAGATCTGCTAGCATCGAGCACACATTGGAGCCCGTGTTGCGAGCCACTTCGAGGATGTCTTCCACCAGCTCCTGCACAAGGAGTCCAGTAGCACCAAGTGTTAGTGGAAGAAGAAAGCAACCATGCTGATACATTCGCGCCATTCGAACATTTTGGGTGCATTCGAGAGGAATCTGCTCTTGCTCAGCGACTGCAAGAGCTTCCTGCACCACCATATTCACACAGTGGCGGCTGCCTTCGCTATTCGCCACGCTCTAGTCAAACAAGCAACACAGAGTCAGTAAACTCCTACACAACAGAGAGTACACGTTAGAGCTTACCCTGTTGTGTGCATCTAGCAACGAGGCGAGCGGATTAATTGCTGCGTTTACAATCAGCTTGCGCCAGAGTGTCGCCTGCATCTTGCCTGCCTCCAGCACCTCGCAGCGTATCCCTTCACATTTTCAATTGTGAGCAAGAAACACTTCAATTTTACCAGTTCAACCCCCGTACCTGCAGCATTAAATACTTCAGCAAGCACCATCATCTTGGCGTCTCGTTCATACTGAAGATGTGCACGATCTTTGGCACCATCCCTGCTAGCATAACTCACTCCAGCAAACGGCGCTAGGTACGTCATGCCCGCGTCCAATCCGCTCGTCAACACATTTCCAAATCCAAGCACTCGTCCACCGATAAACGTCACTCCGTTCGCAAATTGCCACTGGTCTCCAGCTCCACGCATCTCGCTCCCGCATCTACCTTGTGGAATTTCACCCAGTCCGTTCTGAAGCAGCACACACAGTGCGTCATCCTTTAGCAAGTGTCTGTTCTTCTCCTGTAGCTCTTGGATCACCCTCGCACTATCATACGCCTTCACCGCGACTAACAGCACGTCCAATTTTTTGTTGCAATCTTGCGCCTCGGCGCCCTCAATGGATCGAACCCGCACGCTACACGCATTGACCCCCCTCGCCACCTTCTCGCCTGGCTCCAGTTGGAATTCCAACTTCTCCTCTTCGCCATTATTTTGCGCTTGAAGAGAGAACTGGAGCTTCGTGCTCCGAACCCATTTGTTGAACTGTACAGGCTTGATGAAGGCGTCCACGTTGAGTGCTGGCAATCCTTCCTTCGTCCTGGAATCGGTTGCTAATGTTCCTAGTCGAGTGAAAAAGATGGTTCCAATTGCCCCCAATCCAAGCACACCCACGCGCAGTTCGCTATAGCGATCAACGGTAGCTGCTTCTACTGCATCTCGGGATTGCAGCACAGAATATCCACGACGTCCAACTCGAAAGGCCCACGGATTCCTCACCGCGCAGTGGCGGCCCCAAATCCGCACCATGTCCTGGCAGAGACTCCCTGCGCCGGGTATGTAAAGAGTGAGCCAATCAGGTGTCACCAACGATAAGTGTCCAAATGATGAATTTCGGCCAAATTTGGACTTCTGGGGCGGTTCTTGCAATCGCTCCCAAATTGGGAGTCCCAATGCGTATGAAACGGTGATGTACCTTATCATTTCGTATAAGTACGGACCCAGCGCCTAAAATAGCCAAGGATAGTACCGGGGCGATTCGGGGGCGGTTGATTGAACCAATCGCCCACTCCAATTTTGAGTAGAACCCACAATATATTGCGAGAGCCAGTCAAAATGTCCACAGCTTGTGATCACAGTTCGTTGAGAGGCACAGATCGTTATGTTTACAAGTGTGGCTCGGGGAGCAATTTCCATAACCCAGTACATATGTACTCAGGGGTCGGCTAATGGGGTATTTTGTGTAGAAAAGGACGAAAAACCCATTTTAAGGTTTCCGGGACTGCCCATTTTCAAGCAAGCAAAACAGCGAAGTCGAAGGGGAGAGTATGGTATATGCGGCTCTCACGAGCTCATAGAATAGCTTCTAAGAGCCCATGCACATAATAAACAAGACAATGATCAAACAATGGCAGAAATGGCATTTACGTCGTCTAAACAACGTTTGAGGGAGGGGGGGGGCTAAACTGCTTGCGGCGGTCATTTCCTCAAACTACCAGTGTAACCCTGAAGTAGACTATGTATGCCGAGACGTATAGCACGAACAAAGAGTTTCAGCCTCATAACAACTGTACTGCATAGCTGCCATTGAAAGCGAGAGTGGTGCGGCGTAATTCACGCCCCATGATCTGATGGGCTAATGCTCGAGGGGAGCTGGGGCGTGCTCGCTGCGAGCGTTGCTTGAGGCGTTGCGTCACGAAGTACTGGGAGACCGAAAGCCTGGGAGGCGCGGTCGGTGCGCGCACCTGCGCTGGGGAGCTTGGGGGTTCGTGAGCACGAGGTGCTGAAGCGCGAGAGGAGCGAGGCTCCGAGATGGACCTCGCGAGAGGCTTTCTGCGGTCGAAAGACCAAATTGCTTTATGACTTAAAGTCATGTAAGGGCGCGTTGCGCCGGGAAGTTCTCAGAGACGTCCACACGATGTGGATTGACTCGTTCGAGAAGGAGGCTTGACGGAACAAGACCCGGTCGTTGACCGTTAAGCGTGAACACCGGTGTCCACGGTTTGGTGGAAGAGGGTGTAACGGGGTTACACGAATGTTACCCGAAGGGTTACGAAGTGTGGGACACACGGGCTTGTGTGGTGCACACGGTCTAACCTATTTCAGTAGGAGAATCAGTACATGGCTTCAGAGCCACAGATTATGCATATGACTAGGGTTCACTATGCTAGATAGTGAACCAGATACATTTACATCAAAGGCGGCCTCGCAGCGATAAAGAGAAATATATTCAGTTTGAGATTCACAGCTAAGAGTTAAGGGTTGACTCTTGGAGTCCGTAGGGAGTACGGACTCGTGCGTTCTGGTATTGGAACGGGCTATCTTTAGCCGCGACTCTGTGAGTCTATTACGTCTTCCTCTGACGCTAAAGCTACGGCAGCCCCGCTGCAACTGATCTGGTGTCCGTGGTCGTGTGAGATCGGGAAATGTGACGGGGCACACAGCACTTCTTAACAGAGGAAGCAGGAGTATACAAACTCCAAGTGAACTGCCGTTCACGTGTCCCTGGCCTTAAGGGGACGACTTGACTTGCTACAAAGGAGTAGGTTATAAGACTAACTGTATTTTGGTAGGGGTTAACTCGGCTCAATACAAACTACAAGTTAACTATACTAAAGCCCACACAAACTCAAATGGTTGGCTTGCGGAGCTACTGGTACCATGTACCATGTACCATGTACTCGAGAGAGTGACACCCGTCACTCTTCATGTAATGGGTACACTTGATTGTACCCCGTTACATCCTCCCCCACTTATCTGAGAATCACATCTGATTCTCCAATCAGCTTCGAGAGAATCCGAACTCCCAAAGGTCGGATTCTCGGGCGCCGCCGCCGCAAGGCTGGCGCGCCTCATTGTCACACCCACAGTGACTTGTGTCCGCAGCGGGCACCCCGCGCGGCACCTCCCTGCCCTCGGCGATGTAGGCCGCAAAGCCGACGCCTCTAGTGGCCGTATCCACAGCGCTAGCAGGCGCAGAGTGCCTCCGCACGGGATGCATGTGCCTCCAAACTTGCGGTTCCTGTCGCAGACCACCAGCAGTTGGCGTCACATGGCCCTTGAGCCCTGCTGGCACGTTCGTGCGACGGTACCTCCCGCAAGGGACGGCACCTTTCCGGTCAGCGCGAACCGTAACCATAGAGAGAGCGGTGCGGCTCATCTCCGGCCATGACAGCGGTCCGACAGGACCCCGCTTCGTCACAGCGCAGTGTGTCTGTCGTCCGAGTTCATCGGCACGACCCATGGGCTGAGGTCAAACGTTGACCAAAGCCAAGAAGCATCCGGCTTCATCGTCGCCATAGTCCCGGGGACCACGGCTGCTGCTCGCAGCCAGCTCATCGTTCAGAGCAACGCGGCGGACTTGTTCAAAGTCCTGCCCCGCGTCACGGCCATCGTGTCGCCGACGCTGAGGTGTCTTCCACCGACACCAAGGTACCGCGATGGTACTTCATCATGGTGCGAGGTACACTGGCCTCCGTCACCAGCGATCGCATCATGCGTCGCGGCGATCAACACCAGGTCGGTGCGCAAGCAAGGCCGCATGGCACACAGTCCATACCGGACCGCACGGTGTACGGGGCACCACCCCATACACCAAAGGCATGTCGTGTACCACATGAGCCACGACTGTCTTAGTGCCTCGCGCACATCAAGTGCCACGTGCACGACAAGTGCCGCGTGCACTGCGAGTACCTTGCGTACTCCAAGTGCCCCGCGCACAGTGAGCGTCAGGTGCCACGTGCACTCGTATGGCTTCGCGCCTTACAAGCACGGTATACACCGCGCTAAGTGTGAATGCCCGCAAAGGCAACACGTTCGGGCTCACCCTTCGTGGGCAACAACCAAGCTCCTTGCCGTTGACTACCTGGTCGGCAGACGTGTCGCGCCCAGCGTAGCAACAGCATGGAGCTGTCCCTCGGGTTCGTCCCGGTGGACAACACCCATGCTCGGGGCTGATGGCAACCTGGCCGGCAGACGTGCCGCGCCCAGCGTAACCACAGCCTTGAGCTTCAGCATGATGCTGATAGCTAACTGGCCGGTAGACGTACCGCGTCCAGTGTAGCAACAGCATCAAGCTACGGCATGGCGATGCGTACGCGCACATGCCTTCGTCCGCGGCCCAAGCCGCAGACCGGCTGCCATGTCCTCACCCGACAGATGCAGCCTTCCCGCAGCGAATGTGCGCGTCACCTTCAGCCCAGCAGCGGCAGTGACCACTGCCAACATTGCTGGCCATCGGTCATCAAGACCATGGGACCTAAGCAGCGACGCATCAGGTCCAGCACCTTCGTGCAATGCTTCGTGAGTGGTTGCACCATGCAGCCACTACACCGGCTTCTGTGAAGAAGCAAGTCTCATGCCAGAGACTTCGGGAGGAAGGGCACTTCCGATCTCCTCCCTCACTTACGATTAGAACCCCGGTGGGTCAGGCAGCAGCCGACTGCCTAACCTCGCGCCGCCCTGCAGCGCCGAGTCGCTATACCAGCAGACTCCGGTGGCGCGGGCAGCTTCCTTGCTTGGGCAACGGGTCAACATCGTCGACCAAGGCTTGGTGTGTACCAGCCTGTATGCAGTTTGAGTCTGCGTGACTTGACGTGGTACTCTGTTACCCACGTCTGCGGGTGAAGACACCCATGACAGCGTACGGCTTGTCCTTCCTTGAGAGTAGCTGCATTGCATGCACGCATACTCAGACTCTGCCATCTCGGCACCGAGTCCTGGATACTTGTTGCCCCAACGCCGCTCAGTGACCGCGGCCATCGCAGGCAGACCGAGCATGCTCCTGCATGTGGTCATTTGAGGTGTCGCCCTCCTGCAGACACACTCCAGGTCGTGATCGACCATATGCGCCGAGTCGGCGGCGACGCAACTTGCATCGCCGCAGGTACGACATGTACCCAAGCCACGTCTACTGTGCGCATGGCCACAGCTGCGCCGGCCGAACCGTCATCCATGATGACCGGGGTGCTAAGCCCTTGGAGGAAGGAAGTGCTTCCGGGCACTCCTCCCCCGCTTAAAATCAGAGCCGCGCGGAGCCTCGAAGAGGTCCGTGCGGCTATGACATCGTGACGGTGTCACGGGCCTCTTAAACTCCGTGTAGACATCCACTACACGCGAGGAGACCCAAGTGACCTGATCACTAGTCCTGGTCATACTGACCGTGCGTGGAACTAAGTTACCCACGCATGAGGTGCACCGCGCGACCCCCTTCCGGCTCATGCGGAGCCTTGTCGCATCGTGTGGAACTACGTTACCCACACAGGGAGCGCATCGTGCGACTTCCCCCATCAGTTTTGGTCTGAGTGACCTGGTGTGGAACTGGGTTACCCACACAGGAAGTGCCTGAAGCGCCTTCCTCTTCAGTTATGGTCTGGGCGACCGTGTGTGGTACTTGGTTACCCACACAGGAAGCGCGTGCAGCGCCTTCCTCTTCAGTTAAGGTCTGGGCGACCGTCCGTGGTACTTGGTTACCCACGCCGGAGATGCCTTGAGTGGCCTCCTCAGCATTACATGCTCTTGTGCGGAACTAAGTTACCCGCAAGTCAGTGGTCCTTGGTTACCCACCTGGTGGCGTCACCGAACACCACCCTTGTCAATGCTCATACCGAGCAATGACTCTCAGCACTGGAGTTGCTTCTTGAGGCAGCTCAACATGCCAGGCGTAACAGCCCTCGGTTGGTCATCATGTCAGTGATGCCTCCCTTCTTCTTCTTCGTCTTGTCCGACGCATCCAGCGTCCTGGCGGTCCCTTCGGACGCCCTTGTGTCTGACCAGAGGTGGGAACATGACTCGCCAATGCTCTGTCAGACACAGAGGGCCGACTTAGCCTCAAAGGCATTGTCGCGCTGCTCGACCGAGAGCCCGTGCAGCTTGCACAGCTCACTCAGGGCCAAGCCATACTTGTCCAGGCCAAGGGCATATACGGTTCCATGCCCAGGGCCATCTTCGGCACCATGTCCGGGACCATGTACGGGTCCATGTCCGGGAACATGTGCGGTTCCATTGCTGCCCGCGGCATCACACGCGGCAGCCAGGGTCACAGCGGACCCCAAGGTTCTTCTTCGGCCTGGCCTCAGTCAATGAGACCTGCCCTTGTGCTTCGACTCTCGCAGAGTCTCGGCACTTGTGTCGTTATTCCAACCGACACATCTGGCGACGTGCGAACACGCGCAACGTCCCAGACTCAATCATGTCAAGGGATACCATTACCCCCGTACACTCACGTGTACTACCGACAACCCATCGTTGTCCTTCACCAATGCGAGCATCAGTGCTCTCAAGGGACCCCGCGTCTCTGTGGTGTACGCCTTCCGTACACCCATCACAAAGACTCGGGCCAACCCCAGCAAGGCCCTCGTCCTTACTGGTGGTTGTGTCCCCCTTGAGCACCTGACGGTGCATGGCGTCGGCGCCCCCTTGACCCTCTGGTTTTTGGGTAGGTGTTCTTCCCAGACCCTGGCGATGGGCAGACACGTTGATAGTGTCCTAGTCCGCCGCAGCCGTAGCAGCGGACTGAGTCCTGCTCAGCCGAACTTAGATCCATAGGTTCTGGCTCGCTGTCAGTGATCACAGGCTGTACAACAGCCAGAGCACCAGCCTGCTTGTGGCTGTACTCCTCCTGGAGGGCGACTCGGATCGCCTCCTCCATAGTGCTGGTGCGCACGCGGAACAGCTGCGTGCGCACAGGACCGACCTTCAGGCCGTCCACGAAGACCGTCATCTTGACGTCTTCCGACAGTGGGCTCCCCACCAGCGAGGCTGCCAACGTGCGCATCTCCTGTACGTACGCGTACAGCTCGCGCTCCCCTTGTTTGCAGGCAAGGAAGCGCGAGCGCTGGCGGAACTCGTTGTTCGCCGGGAGAAAGGCGGCTCGAAGTTGCTCACACAGCTGAGCCCAGGATGTGAAGCATCCAGGCGACATCGCTTCGTGCGTATACGCCCAAGTCTTGGCACGCCCACCAAGATTGGAGAGCGCAAAAGCGACTCGAAGGTTCTCAGCCGAGATGAGACCTGCGCTCATTGCGATCTCGGTCTCCCGGATCCAGAAGTGAAGGTTCTCACCTTCCTTCCCTTCGAACGGAGGCACAGCTAGCCGCAAAGGCTTAGGCTGCACCCGTCTGGGCTCACTCATCTGAGCCAGCAAGTTTCCCTGCACATGAGCGATGAGCCCGCGTTCGTACTCGTCAAACGCGCTCACCCGCTCGACCTGCTCGGCTGGCGTCGCCGCCGCCAAGCTCCGGAGGGCATCTCTTCCGAAGATGCCCGCCATCTTCAGCACTGACTCGAACTGCGAGTCAGTCAAGTGAGGAAACTCACTTCGGTCCATCGTGGCTCACAGACCTGAGCCGCCGAGGATTCAGGTAGACCAATCTACCCGCGTAGGCGTAGGATTGACTACGAGTGCTACCAAGTGTGACGGGGCACACAGCACTTCTTAACAGAGGAAGCAGGAGTATACAAACTCCAAGTGAACTATACTAAAGCCCACACAAACTCAAATGGTTGGCTTGCGGAGCTACTGGTACCATGTACCATGTACCATGTACTCGGGAGAGTGACACCCGTCACTCTTCATGTAATGGGTACACTTGATTGTACCCCGTTACAGGAAATGCCCGCTGAAGAACAGCCCCGCGCCGAAGCCTAACGGTCTTGAACCTTCGAGTGACGGCTGAGCGAGCCCTCTGATTGGCTACGCACATTCCCCGCATTAGAGTGACAAATTGACAGTCATTTAGTGACCAGGCACGGCGGGTCATAATAAATCCCCGCCGTGCCCTCCAAGTAGTCATAGTGGGTACATGATTTACCTCTCATTAGGAATTCGGACATTAACCGAAGTGTCGTCCAGTCGTAGGATCGGCTCGAGGATTCGGCTGACACTTGATGTTTGTACAGTACGGGGCGTCTTAGAGAGCCACCTTATAATTTATGACCTGCTATCTCCTATACGCATTAATTATTCAAAGATAGAGGCCAACATACTGACAGGAGTGACATTTTGGCTTCTTCTGATTGGCTATTCACGCGGGGGACTACCATACAAACACAAAGTCAAAACCGTTTGAAAAAATTGAAAGGAGGCGGGAACACACCCGCAGCCTCATTCCAAAGCCTCCGTGTCATTCCGCAATTTCAAGATGGCCCAAGTCACCCTCACAAAGGCGCAGCAACTGCAGCTGTGTGACCAGCACAAGAAGGACCCGAGCCTGCAGTGCATGCAGTTAGCGGCGTGGTGCCAAGAAACGTTCAACCTGCCAGCGATGCCCGGGAAAAGCACCATCAGTCGCATTCTAAGGCGAGAGAGAGAGCTGCGCAGCATTGCTATCGACTACAGAGACCTTCGGCGCATGCGGGCACCGATACCGAAGAAGGTCCTCGCTAACTGTTGGAGGCATACAGGGCTGCTATCCAAAAAAGTAATGAATGTGGACCACATTCTAAATTAAATCAATACATTGTGTTTCTCTGCTACGGGGAGCTGTCCTATCAGATCGCAAACCCCGTCAAAATCGGATATATCAGGTGGCTCTCTAAGACGCCCCGTACTGTATAGGTATTAGGGATTAGTTATAGGGAAGGCCTCACAGCCTCTAATCACTAAATCAGAGCAGAATTTCCCCCCGAAGCCACACAAGGGTCAAGTCCGTCTACCGGTAAGTCTTCGCTTAGCTGTAGAGTCTGGATACGCTCGGCCGACACGGGGTATGTCTGCCGGTGAGCATAAGGTACATTGACCGAGTGTTCATCCCTGGAAAGGCCAAGAGTGAGTAGTGGCCGAGTGTTAGAGGTATTAGAGACCTCCCTGTACGTTTGTACGTTTATCTGGGTGTGTGGCGAGGCCCCCCAGTATATTTGACTTCCGGCCGAGACTTCGTCTCGGCGCCCCTGTCCGAGGCCTCGATTGGCCTGTACCCTTCCTTCTGAGGGACCACAGTGGGTTTAGCGTGAACGCGCGTGTATACATTGCATCCTAGCCGTTGCTCGTGGCTAAGGGTGCTCTTATATTTGATTTACGGGCTCTACCTACCTGACCGACGACTCGCATAAGGCACATTCCAGCCCGGTGTAAGGGATCGGATCTGGTCTTCAGATGTAATCCCAACAATAAGCGCCGACCTTTTAGGAGGGAAGCGTGTTGTTGGTAGGGGCTCGTCCCAAAGGCCTTGGCTAGAGGGACGAGAACTCACTAAATCGTGTTTTCCTACACAACAGTCGTATGCATCAGGAAGATGCACTATTACAGCCAAGCGTGGTCACCGAGAAGTTCACAGAGCTGATACCATCGACCGTGAGAAGCTCGGAAATCAGAAGGCATCACTTTCACAGAGCAAAACAAAGTACGTGGGGGCTGAGAGCACCGGACCTCCGAGAAAGAGTACTCAGTAGTTGTTAGGACAGGCTGCTTTAAGTGCATCTAAATTCACATTTATGTTTCCTGTTCTTACGTGCACGATCATCTGCACGGGGGGGTACTGTGCTTAGAGAAGCAGGCTCCCCAAGCACATGAGAACCGGGGCAACACAGTTTATCTTGGATGCTGTTCGTGGTCCGAACGGGATTAAGGTCGGCTAAACAGCTCCAGTTTGCGTAAGCCCACAATGTCACAGTAGCCCTTTACGTCAGACAGTCAGGAGCAAGTATTACATCAATTGGCTAAGCTGAGTAACCCCAGTCCAACAAAACACTTGAAATCATTAGAAAACGGTTCATGGTATCCTTAGCGTAAATGTACAAAAACTGCTGCTCTGTATCATTTGTTTGCCTGGCGGCGCTGCTCCCCTCCCCTCTGTGCGTGTATATCACTCGAATTGTGTACTAAAAGGTGAAATCGTAGAAGTTGCATCCTCTACCAATAGAGAGTTTTCGCAGGCACGATTCCTAGTCCCGTTTCTAAAACTTTAGGCGGACAGGGATGTTTTTTGCTGATTATCCCAGTATATTCAAGTTGGAAAAAGATAGAGTAAGTTTATCGAGTGAATCACATCTAACCCGGAAGTGGTGAGCTCATTGCTGGAACTGTTTAGCTAGGATGTGCCTTGTTAAACAGATACAACATCGTTTATTCGTTCTCGCGATCTTCTTTTCCTCATATGCGCTGTCAACCACATAATGCGACTGTTACGTCTGGCTAGCACGAGGGCCAGGTCGGAGCTTGTCTCGAACTCGTTGTTTGTCTTGAGTTCGGGTTTTGTCTCGAGCTTGTCGTTTATCAACGCCAGCAACACGTTAATCTCCTCGTCCAACAGGCCCTCAGCCTGCATGCTCGTGCTAGTTTTTATACGCATTTACATCGAACCGGACCAGGAACAGTGACTGAGAAAACTCTAACACAAGCTATGCCTCGCATTCTGTGCGGTCCGATGCAGTGACCAAGGCTTGGATAGTAACTTGCCGCCATAACTAGCAGCTGTGCAGCCCTCCCGAAAATCCCTCTCTAATGCATCTTTTCAACTGAAGAGTTCCGCGGACATCTACAGTATACCGTGTCATTTCCGTACTTAACCTAATGTTTTCCTGGTAGTGCAACGGGGTACACGTTGTACGGACAGCCCAATAGGGATTAATTCGGAATATGTGGACCACCCAACTCGTAATTAGGGGCTTAATACAAATTTGAAGTATAGGGCACTTATAATTTCACGATTAAGGATGTAAAGGAAGAGGTTTGTGTGATACAAAGGGTCATCAATATAACATTATACAGGTAGCAATGGTGTTCAAGCAGCAGGCTGCATTGATCGATTCGTGCTGGGGGACGAAGCCACTTGCATGCATTTTTAGGGAAATTTGGATTGTTGTAAGTCCCAACGGCGTCGTCATAAATAATGAAGCGTCAAGCAGGAATAACGTTGGTGCATTTGCGAGAAGGGCAGGAGCATCGCCACCTAGTCAAGCATCATGAAAAGCCTTTTAGTTATACAAATAAGACCCGAAACTAAGTGATTGCTCACACACGTGAGAGCGGGGGTGATGAATAGCAGCCACCCGAGGCCCCGTCCTCGCTGTTCGTGTCGTCTACATCTGTGGTAGCTCCTCGGCCGCCACCTTGAGGAAGCTGATTCACGGGTGCAGTGTGACCAGCTACCGCGCCACCACGATCAGCTGCTCTTCGAGAAGCCCACCGACGTCGCGCACGCTGTCCCCATCGACTGCGCCGCGATATGTCTAACAAAACAAGATGGTAAACCGAGCTGTAGTCACTACCCAGATGCGGGGTTGGCAATCTCTGCAACCGCGGCAGCGAATTATATCCCTTAAAAGGGTGGGGGCGGCCGCCGCAGTGTCAGAGCTCACCAAGAGCGAAAAATTGGTAGTGAGAGGGAAATGCACTCTGCGGATAAGTTGATAAAAGTGGGTCTGCGCAGTTCTATCGACTTTCTGTAGATATTCTAGTTCTACTGATTGACACTGTGTGACCCCCCCCCCACACACACACCATGCTGCACCTTTCTTTCAGCTTTGGTTTCCGATTATTGCTGTTTGATGTACTCTCCATATACGGTACGATGTGCTTGCTCGGTGCTGCATTTACAGGAAGCTTTCTATATCGAGGTACTGACATATAAAACTTGGCGGGTGCTAATGTTGCTGTCAGATACGTGCACCGTGATATGTGTTACTAGTACTGATTGTTGCTGCTTTAATGATCGTTTTGAATGGTCTGATGAACTGATCCAGTCAGCTTGTGATTTATAACTGTGATGGATTATCATGGCACGAAATAGAGCATCGATGTACTTTCGAAAAAGAAACGAAGTCCGCGCGACTGGGTGGAAATTTAGAATCGGTTACTTTTGAATTTAGAATCGGTCACTTCCAAAACTATATGTTCAATCGGATACTTTTGAATGGTTACACTGGTTACTAGTGACCAGGGTAACCATTCAAAAGTGACCAACTCAAAATGTATCAAGACACTCAGAAGCATTTTCAGTCGGTCACTTTTGCTTAAAGTATTGGTGACAAAAGTAGACGATTGAATATGCAAAAGTAACCGAGTCAAATTTAAAGCTCTTGCATGTTGCACCAGCTCCTGTACCCTGCCCTCCCGCTGCGCACAACTCCAAACAACTCTTACCAGCTCGTGTACCCCCACCCACAGCCTGTCAAACCGCAGGCACGCTCGCTGCGCTCGCACAGGTACAACACCACCACAGGTCAGCTCCTGTTCCCCACCTACGCGCTCCGCGCGACCCCAAACTACCCTTACCGGCTCGCGTCCACTGCGCCGACCCTGTAGGCGCTTTTCGTATTCTCGTAATGCGAGCTTCTCGTACCCTGGTTACACGTTGGGTTACACTGTAGACTATAGAATAATATCTGTATAACCTTAAAGGTTTTGTGAAATTGCAGATATAGCCACATGTGACCGACAATCTCCTAAAAGTAACCGAGTCAAAATCAAGTCCCTGCGCGACTCTCCACGTAGGTGTTTTTTAAACCACGAGCTGCTTTTAAGCAGCTCGTGGTAACAAATACTTTCCACCTTAAGTTTTAATCAATTCTTGTAACCTGACAAAGACAGTGTGCTTCGTCGCGCTGACGCTTCGAGGCAAAGTCTTTTGTATACTGGTCGTGGTCATTATTCTGGCACGCTAGTAGTTTAATTTCCGGATAAGGTATTTAGATTGCAAACGTTGCTTTCATAAAATTGGCCTACAGCAAAGTCCATACAGCGCTACCAGCGCAATCTCTCTAGTTTAGCACCACCGAACTTAACACCAAATCAACTGTAACTGACAGTGTTTCCCTGAATTAATTTTGGGGTTTTGGATACGGCAAGCTACTAGCCCAGGTTTTGTACAGCAGGTATTGTTCAGGTCTGACGGCAGGTATTATCCAGGTATAATTTATCACGTTTTTTATTACCGTCATTTCAGCTTTTGCCTCACAGCCACCAATTCGAGGGGGGCAAATCCAGCCACGTGGCAATCGACGTCCGGCGGTTGCTCGGCCCTGGAGACCCCATCACCATGGCGCGCACCCCCAAGATGGCCCATATCAAGGCGCAGATGGCCGAGCGAGCGCGGCAGGAGGAGGAGGCGCGCAGGAAGGTGGCCAGCGCGCGCACCAGGTCGCAGCGATCACAGGCGCTGCAGGATGCCCGCGACTCACGGGCCACGCAGTTTGGTCCTCATGCGACCACAGGAGACGCCGCGTCCACTGGCGAAGAAGAGGAAGATCAGGGAGAAGATGACGAAGAAGAAGATGCAGATGAAGAAGAAGAAGATGGTGAAGAGGACGACGGAGATGAAGAAGATAAGGAAGAGGGCGCGCAGAAGAAGAAAATGAAGAAAGGAACTACTACCCAGGTTCGACAGCGCCAAGGGAAGAAGCGCACGATTTCCGACTTCGAAGACGAGGACCTGGTCCATGTTCCAGCGTTCGAGGCTCAGCACGACTCGTGGTCCCTGCTCGACATCAGTCTGCAAGAGTACATGGAGGCGACGCGACAGAAGATTGTCATCGCGGAGGTGATTAACGTCGCTCGTCGCAATGCAGACTTGCGTAAGCAGGTTCGCTTCCAAGGGCTTTCAGACTCCGAGATTCCGCTCGTGCCCGACAAGTGGGAGCCGTATCAGCGCAAGTACATCTGCACTCACGGCTGGAAGGAGCGTGAGAGGTCGACGGGGAAGACGACGTCGCACAAGCTCCGCCGCACGGACTGTCCGTTTCAGATGCTGGCTCAAGTCGTCATGCGCCGAGATGTAACGTGGGGCATCGTCATGAAGCGAGACGTTTACAGCCACAGCCACCCCATTTCCGACGACATCTACAGGTCTTACCCAGGTATTCGCCAGGTTCCTGCCGAGTCTCCGCTCATGCCCGGAATCGAGCTCCTGGTCGACGCCCAAGCCAGCACTTCCAGCGTGTACAAGTACATTAGGGCGAACTCGAGTCACCGTGTCACGATGGACGACGTGCGAACCATGATCAGGCGAATGAAGACGCAAGGCAAGTGGCTATGCTGGTGTTCTGTATTATCTGTGCACTGACGCTTATACTACTTACGACTGCAGGCGTGGAACTGTCCGATGACGACGCGGTTACGGAGATGATCCTGAACTTCAATGGAGAGTCGCCCGCTAATGTAGCTTCCGTTCACGAAAGTCAACGAGGAGATACTGGCGTTATTTCGTTTACCAGTGGGCACATGCGCGCGATGGTCGACAACTTTCCGGAGGTTCTGCAAATGGACTGCACACATCAGACAAATCAGTGAGTCCCCCAACTCTGTTATGCGTTTCATCCACGTTTAAACCAGGTATTTAACCATGTGTTCATGTCATTTGTGAATAGATACAACTACCAGCTTTTCACGATTGTAGCTATGGATCAATATGGGCAAGGGCAACCGGTGCAGTACTCCCTCATCGAAACGAATGCCGATTGGCACATGTCAAAGTGCCTCGACCACTTCAAGCGTGCAAATGAGCACTGGCGGTTCGTGCGGATAGTTATCGTCGACAAGGACATGCGCGAGATCGATGTGATTCGCAAGAAATTCCCGGAGGCGCGGATACTTCTTTGCCACTTTCATGTCATCAAGTGGCTTCATGACACTATCAAGAAATCTCAGACCTATGGAGTCTACGAAGCAGTAGTTTTGACGCAGATGAAGCACACCATCACGAACATGACATACGCAAGAACTGAGGAAGACTATGCGCGGCATCGGGATGAGTTCAAGAGCCTGGCCTCGCGGAACGGTCGTGTGGAGCTATGGGAGTATTTCGACAAGAACTGGAATGCGTGCCGAGAGATGTGGGTGATGGCTTACCGTGTCGATTTGCCACACTTCGGGAATCACACGAATAATCGTGTCGAGAGCCTGTTTGGTAAGCTGAAAGGCCATCTAACTATGCGTGCTAGTCTGGAGGTGCTTCTGGAATATCAGCGCCGAAAAGAAGAAGCATATCGGTCCAAGGTCGGGATGCCGGGTACCCTGAGAGACGCATCGTACCCGGAGGAGTTGAACATCGCTTTGGGCATGACCACGCGGTGGGTAGCTGCTGCTCTGAAGACGCAATTTGACATTGCTGCGAATCCCGAGGTTGTTGTGGTATAGCGCCCCGCGATGAGAACGAGTTAGGCGGCGGGGAGAAGGCGCCGCGGTGATGTCACTCGACGCGACGTATGGAACGCGACGCGGTTGATGGGGCGCGACGCGCTGGAGATGGACGGGAAAGCCGACGAGGGTGATGGGCTATGGGACACGGCGGCAGAATCCAGTGCGACGCGTAATCACCGACCAGAGTCACGTCTCTGTGAAACGCGCCGACCCTAACCCCCGCCGAGCAAAACCCGCCGAGCAAAACGCGCCGAGCAAAACGCGCCGAGCAAAACGCGCCGAGCCCAGACCCCGCCGAGCAAAACCCGCCGAGGTAAGATCTTGATTACGTTACGCAAATCACGTTGAAGAACGGTAGTGCAAGCACGACAGACGCAAGGATAGGCGTAGGGTGGTAGGCTTAGCAAGCACGAAGTAGGGAGTAGCCAGTAGCAAGGACATAGGATAGGGTAAGGACTCAGTCCCGAAATTTCTCTGAACCACAAAGACCTCCAGTCTTCCCTCCGGTTCCAGGGGAACCATCAAGCGCCGGCAAGCAGAGCCGCCCCGATATCGCGGCCCCCCGTCGTTTGTTGGTTCGGGTGCTCAACCCCCCACAGACCCGTGCTGAGATAAAGGCACGTTAAACGTATACCGTTTAGGTGGGCGCCCGACAACGCGCTGCCTAGGCGAAGGACCGCACTGGCCTGATAACCGCCGTGCACAAGACCCCCGTGTAGGCCCGATAACGCCACACAAGCCCCAGGAAACGCCGGCCTGATAACGCCGCACGCCCGACGGGAACGCCAAGGAAACGCCGGCCCGATAACGCCGCACGCCCAAGGCTCGACGCCCTACGACAAGGAACAAGCGTCAACCAAGAACTCCCCAACTCTGAAGCCTGCGAAGACTTGGGCTCCACATTCGAAGATACGCTACTCCAACAACCGGGAAATTAATTGCTCGGCGCGACCGCGATCCAGACGCGCCGAGTTTGTGCGAGACCGGCTCCGCGAGATTTCTGCGAGGCCGCTACTCCACAATGGTGCCGCGACCCGGGAGAGCGACGCGGATACTGGAAACAATACGCGCCGCACAAGTGGTACAAGCAGGCCAAGATTCATGGGAAGCTGAACAACCGCCGTGCTGTGTTATTGCTCGACACAGGTGCCGAGGTGTCCATCTTGGACACCACCTTTGCTCGTGAGGTAGGCTGCCTGATCGACACGGAGATCACGCAAGAGTGTGTGGGAATTCGTGATGAGACATACTACACGGTGGGGAGAACCAGAGTCAAGATTACCTTGGCTGGGAACTTGGTGTACTACATGCACCTGTGGGTCGGCGACTTGGTCGGCCAGCACGCGATCTTAGGAATGAACTTCATGGTGCCTGCAGGAGTGCACATCGACACAGCGGACGGCACGGCGTGTCTCCCCGACGAGGTTCACATCCAGATGATCGGTCGAAGACCGCTGTACGGGGCGCGGATGCACCCGGTGAACTTGAAGGCGCCCGTGCAACTGGAGCCAGGAGACACACATGAAGTCCCGCTGAGGCCAGACCGGAATGCGCCGTTCCTGTGGGTAACACGAGCAGAGTCATGGGTGACTACCTATGTCAAAGGGACGTTCGGAAGGAAGACTTACCTGCGCGTCACGAATGTCGGAGACGCAACGATAACCCTCGATGCGCATGAGACGCTTGGGTGGTGGACGCCCGCAGACGGCCAGCCCCGGAGCCGCGGGTTTGTCCGACTAGGCTCCACCCGGTACCAGCAGTGGCAAAACCTGGCCTACGGCGCGACGCGCGACGCGGAGGAGAACTGGATCCCCGCCGAGTTCGACGGGCCGATGACAGACCGCCCCTCATATCCAACGCCCAAGGCGATTCTGCGCCCGAAACCGAAGCAGCCTGAAGCGCGCCGCGCTGTGGTTCCAGTGGTGGCAGCGATCGTGGAAGCGCCAAAAGGAGGCGAGGAAGAGGCGGTGAGAGCCGAACCCGGCGCGCTACCGGCGGCGGCTGGAGATGCAACGGGAGAAGCGCCAGAATCAGGACTCGACGAGCCGAAATGCGACGAGCCAAACCTCGACGCGCCGAGACTCGACGAGCCGAAATGCGACGAGCCAAACCTCGACGCGCCGAGACTCGACGAGCCGAAATGCGACGAGCCAAACCTCGACGCGCCGAGACTCGACGAGTCGAAACCGGATGAACAGGAAGAAGACGACGCGGTCCTTATCCATGAGGGGTCAGACCTCTTCGCAGAGGATCTCGAATCCGAGATGGCCGTGCTGCCGGATCTCTCGCTGACCGCCGAGGTGAAGATCGAAGACTTGAAGGTTGGCGCGCCGACTGGACTCCCACCCGAAGAAGCTGCAAGACAAGAGTCGCGGCTACGCCAAATCATCTGGAAACGACGGAAGTGGCTGATCGGCAAGGGCAATGCCCTACCTCCGGCCGCCCTGGGAGTGGTCTGCGACATCGACGTGGGAGACGCAAAACCCGTCGCGCAGCGCGTCCGAAAAATCCCGCCGCAATTCCGAGAGAAGGTCGCCGACCTGATCAAGGGACTACTGAGCGCGAGAATGATCCAGAAGTCGAAGTCGCCGTGGGCGTCGCCCATTGTCGTGATCATAAAGAAAAACGGCGTGGACATCCGACTCTGCATCGACTACAGGCTCATCAACGGACTGACACAGCTGATGGTGTACCCCATGCCGCTCGTCAATGACTTGCTCGAGGACTTGGACGCGTACCTGTGGTACTGCTCCCTCGACATGGCAAGCGGTTTCTGGGTCGTCCCCATGACAGACCGGGCCCGGCTCATCTCAGCCTTCATCACGCCGATGGGCCTGTTCGAATGGCTGCGCATGCCGTTCGGCCTGTGCAACGCGCCGCAGATTTACCAACGCTTGATCGACAACGCGCTCTACGGATTCCTGAAGCTGTCTCCGGATGGCAGCACGCGGGACGTCTTTGAGGACGGTGAGCCGGTGAAGCCAGGTGTCCACTCCGTTCTGGGACGGAGGTCGTACATCGACGACATCCTCATCGGAGGCACGTCGTGGGACGATCTGTGCGAGATGGTCGAGCGGTTGCTGGATGTCTGCGAACAGTGGCACTTGTCCATCAGTGTCGAGAAGAGCGAGTGGAGCATGTCCAAGGTCGACTACCTAGGCCATCAGGTCTCGGGACGCGGGCTCGAAGCGATGCCGAAGAATCTGGAATCGCTGGTCGCGCTCGAGTTCCCGCGCACACTCAAAGGCCTGCAATCGTTCTTAGGTAGCCTTAACTACTACCACCGATTCATCGCCGACTTCGCTGTGTACGCGACCGCGCTGTACTCGCTGACGGAGGCTGACTTCGACGAGTACGCCACACGACCAGGAGTCCGCGAGCAAGAGAAGTGGGTCCACGCGACGCGCGCCTTCGACACGCTCAAAGCAAAATTCGCCGAGACCCCGATGTTGAAGCATTTCGACGCGAATCGAGAGTCCGTCGTAATCGTGTATGCCAGCGACTGGGCTATCTCAGGGGTGCTCACGCAAGTCCACGATGGTGTGCACATGCCAGTGAAGTTCACCAGTCGCACGCTGAAGCCCAATGAGCTGAATTACAATGTCGTCGAGAAAGAGATCTTGGCCCTGTTGCGCGTCTTGAACGAGTGTTACACGATGCTAGCGGGGAGACCAGTCCGCGTCCTGACGCGCCACACGACGCTCGCCTGGCTGTTCCGATCCAAGGGACTGCAAGGCCGACTGTCGCAGTGGGCCGCGATCCTTTCGCCGTGGAGGCTGGAGGTCTGCAGATCCATGAAGGGGGAGGAGGAGCTCCTCGGCGCACTGGCCGCGAGCATCACACCGCGGGCCTTCGTCGACGCGGCGCTGGAAGAGATCGCGCCACGGAAGCGGGCAGCGAGAATCGCCGTCATACCCATCCCCGACGTGACATCCGACGAAGTCTTGCACGTCTTGAGCTTCGATGGATCCGCTAAGGCGAGGCGAGAGGGTGGTGCATACAGTGCGGTCGTCTGGAAGCTGCCTGGCTGGGAGATCGAACGCGCCGCATCAGGCTACGCGACGGACCTTACGGTCAACGAGGCAGAATACCGAGGGCTGCTGCTAGGCTGCTCTCTTCTCGAGGAACTTGAAGACGTCACGCGACTGATCGTGTGTGGAGACTCTAATCTCGTGGTCAGGCAAATGCGAGACGAGATGGACTGCAAGTCACCCGGGCTGAAGCTGCTGCGGCAAAAGACTCGGAACGCGCTCCAGGCATGGCCACGCCACGAACTCTTCCACGTGCGACGAGACTGGAACGCGAGCGCCGACATGTTGGCGGGACAGGCCCTGCAACGTCAAGGAGGCCGCAGCGTACACAGTCCCGAAGAGATCCGAGACCTGAAGACGCTGAATCGTTTGGAAGAGATCATCCGACCACGGGCGGCAAGTCCCGCTGCGAATCGTTTGGAAGAGATCATCCGACCACGGTCGGCAAGTCCCGCTGCAGAGCCCCCGGCGAACATCGACGCAACAAGCCTCGACGCGGAACACCTCGACGCGAAAAAACTCGACGCGAAAAAACTCGACGAGGTGAACAGTGACGCGAAGAAGTGCGACGCGGACGACCCTGCCGGAGAAGTCAGGAACGTGGGACGCGAGATGGCACAAGTCCTCGCCGTCACGACGCGTTCGGCTGCCGCACGCCCCGCCACGCGTAGAGGCCGATCTCCGGAAGTCCTGGAAGAGCTGGTCGTACAGCGGCTGCGCCTAGACCGTATCCGCATCGCCCAAGACGAAGAAGTCTGGATCGCCAACCTCAAGAAGTATCTCCGGGGCGATGTCGGAGAGCTATCTCGACGCGAGGTGAAGAGCTGTCAGAAGCTGGCGCCGCAATACGAGGAAGGCGAGGGTGGTCTGCTTTACTACCAGCCGAGAAGCGACGAGTCCGCCGAGGATCGCGACGCGCTGATGAAGTTGGTGATCCCGGAGACCCTTCGGGAAGATGTGCTCCATCACTATCACTCGAGCATGGAAGGCGGACATCAGGGAATAGGCCGCACGTACCAACGCGTAAGACGGCACTTCCACTGGCCGGGGATCTTCAAGAGCGTCCAGCGTTATGTCGGCGAATGCACCGACTGCGAGACCGGGAAGGGTCGGCCGACCATCCAAGGCGAGTCGCCGGGCAACATAGTCGCGACGTATCCCTTCCAGGTCATCGCCATGGACCACATCCCGTCACTACCAGCATCCTACAAAGGTAACACGGAGCTGTTAGTCTGGGTGGACCTCTTCACAGGGTTCGTCATAGTTAAAGCGAACGCGTCACGAACCGCGCAAACGGTGGCAGAGGCATACGAGGAGGCCGTGTTCAGACGCTTCGGCGCGAGCGAGGCTATTCGCCACGACCGCGAGCCCGGTTTCATGTCCGATTTCTTCAAGGCGTTCAACAAGCTCATGGGCCAGCGTCAGCGGGCGACGCTCGCTTACCGTCCTCAAGCGAATGGCGCTGCAGAACGCATGGTGCAGACAGTCACAAGAGCGATTAAGATGTACATCGCGGACGTAGACCAACGCGACTGGGATGAGTACGCCGAGCGTCTTACCTTCGCGCTAAACACGTCGCATGACCGGACGAGGAACGAGACTCCGTTTTTCTTGGTGCATGGCTGGGACCCCAGGTCGACGCTAGAAGCGACACTGGCCGTCGGGAACACGTCGACCCGAGACGCCGAGGCGAGACGCTGGAGGCTCCGTATCCAGCGACACTACAAGGTGGCAAGAGCACAAGCGGGGGAGTTAATACGTGAGGCCGTCGAAGAGAGAGCGCGTCGGCAGAATGAAACCGCGACGCAACACGAGATCGCGACGGGCTCACAAGTGTGGCTGTACCTGGACAGGGTGAAGCCGGGCTACGCGCGCAAGCTCGCGCACATGTGGCACGGCCCCTTCCGCGTCGCCGAAATTGTCGGCGCGTACGCCGTCCGCCTCGAGACGACGGGCACGCCCTATCAGCTCTACCCTGTCGTCCACATCTCCAAGCTGAAGCCCGTCCGGGAATTCCCGTCACGTCCCGCGACGCAGTTGACGGTGCCAGCCGAGGAGCGCTCCGACTTTGACGAGGAGCTCTTGCCGGCTGACAGCTGGGAGGCCACGCGCGAGCTGGACGACGACGTCTACGAGGTCGAGAAGCTCCTGAACATGCGCGATGGCCGCGCCACCCGATACGGCCGAACGCGACGCGAATTCGAGGTGAAGTGGAAGGGATATCCGGGCACGACGTGGGTCGACGAGCTCGACCTCAACTGCGGCGGGCTCATGTACGACTTCCTGCGAGAGCGCACGGGGCGCAACCGGTTCGAGGCGATACAGTCGCATGAGAACGTGGAGGTGATGGGCCCAGGTGGGTGAGCACCTACGGGTGCGACTAAGTTGGCAGGAAGGCTGCCGACGGGAGGATTGGTGGAAGGTCTCGACTCTGGGAATGGCCGGGTCGAGGGATTGGATGAGGGAAGTGAGGAGGACCAGCCTGTTGCTGAAGATGGGACGGCGGAGGGCCGTCTCATAAAAGATGTGAAAAAGTGGAAAGAATCGAAGGAGGAGAGTCAAGGCTACGTGTTGATGTTACGGCTACAACAACTAGGCGCTACGAACGCGGCGGGCTACGACGACCGGCTAACTTTAAATCTGCTGGACGAACTTACCTGCAAGGCGCGGTACATGGAAAGCAGGGTGATCGCGCGTCACCCGGCAGCGCACGTGGGCGTCCATCTCCGCCACGGTGAGCGGCGTCCGGTAGAACCGACGCCAGGGTTCCTGCGCGTCGATGTCGTCGAGCGCGGCCTGCAACATCGCATGCTGAAGGCCCGGGTACCACCTCCCGATTGACGTGTGCGCGGGCGGGAAGTGGAGCATCATCGGGTCCAGCAGGAGATCCATGTCGGCGAGTCCTTGGCGGAACAACTCTACCACCAGCTGTAGCACGCTGTTGAGGTGGTTGCCCGCGTGAGAGCGGCGCGAGTTGTGAGCTGTGCGCCACCTCTTCCACGCCGCACCCTGCACAGGCAGCTCGTGGGTGGACTCCCAGTAAGCCTGAGCCCAATGCTCGACGTGGTGCCGAAGACGACGCAGGAACGGGCGGAACGCAGCGTCGCCGGACGCGAAGAGGAGCGCCTCAGCCGTTTGGGCGAGGTACCGCCAAGGCCGAGTCGCATACAGCGCCTCGACGTTAGCCAGAGTCACGAGGGCCCGGTTCCAGTTCGTCGGCGGGGCAGGAGCATAGCGCGGAATAACCCAGCCGAGTGGTGGCAGGAAGAGCGTCCGCAGTTCCTGCACGGTGATCAGGTGGAGGCGGAGGCGTCGCACCCGCTTAGGCCAGGGGGCATAACGCGATTGCCCCCAGCCAGACGGAGTTCCGGCAGGTGGAATCACGGGGCTGAAGAAGGGCACCATCGTAGCATTCCCCGCCGGACCACTGGAGGCGGTGCTCGAGGACGAGGCGCGGGACGACGAAGAGGCGGAAGAGTCGTCGCCGCTGGAGTCGCCCGAATCGCTTGGACCCGGGCCGGACCCGGTTCCGGCCGCAGCACGATCTCCCCGTGACGAGCGCGTCGAGCACGAAGGCGACGAGTGACGTGAAGCCGCCGGACCCGCCGAACGCGCGGACCCCGACGAACGCGTCGACGCCATAGAGGGAGAGCGGGAACGCGAACGCGAACAGGAACGCCGAGGAGAACGCGCCGGCGAACGAGGACGCGACCCATGCTGCCGAAGTCGCTGTCGCTTGGGCCTCGGCTGTCGTGTTTGGGCATCGCTGTCCGATGACTCCGACCCGAATAGCGACGCGCCCGAGCGCGCCCGCGCTGCAGAGGTAGTGGCCGACGACGAGGACGCGGCCGACGACGCCTGGGCAGCCGCGCTGTCCGTAGCCGCTGTGCTGGCCACAGTAGACGGCCGTCGGCTGCGCCGTTGAAGAGGAGAGCGAGACGCAGAAGCTGGAGAGTTCCCGGCTGAAGACGGGGGGCTGGACGCGGAAGCTCCTCCGGGGGCAGCCGTGCGCGTTCCAGCGCCCGAGGCCGGCGCGGCGGGAGCAGAAACAGAAGGAACACCCGGAGGCGTCACAGGGTGGGGGACAGCAGGGGGAAGAGGGACGGCGGCGTTCACCTCAGCGGCGAACGTGGCCTCCAGCCGGCGAACCAAGGCGGCGGTGTCAATCTGCCCGCCGACCGACGCGACGATCCCGGCGAGTCGACTGGCAAGCTCGTCGCGCACTCGTTGGGCCACTTCTCGACCCCGACGCGCGTCTCGGATCATCCGACGCCAAGCTACGGCGCGTTCGTCGCGCTCTCGGATGGCCAGGTCGCGTTCCTCCTCCAGTTCGACGACTCGGACGCTGAGGCGGTGCGTCTGCGCGTCGACGGTCCCTTGGCGCCGCTGAGAAGACCGTCGCAGGGACAAACACCCCGCTCGGTATAGTGCCGCGCGAGACGTGGCTCGAAGCTCGCTCGCCTGAGCGCGCGTCATCTCGGACTCGGCAGCCGCACGGAGGGTCGTAGCGTTGCTCACGGACTCTTCCAGCTCGCGGATACGCGTCGCGCCTCGCCGGAGCTCCTCAGCGTGGGCCACCAGGAGGGTGTTGGCGCGCCGAAGGTCGTCTTGCAAAGGCGCGTTCAAGTTCTGGGCCGCCTCGGCCTCCGTGCGGCTCTGAGAGAGCGACGCACGGGCTACCCGAAGCTCTTCGTCGACCGGGGCACGCTGTTGCTCGAGGGTTGCCAGAGCCTGACGGGCTTGGTCTCTCTCGGCGACGGCCGAGTCTCGGGCACGCTTCAGGGCCGCCGAGGTTCGAAGCGCTTGATCTCGCATTGTCGCGAGCCCCATCGCGCTCCTGCTCGACGACCGCAAGAGTTCGACTCAGACGATCGCGCTCATGGAGAGCCGCGTCACGCTGCCGCTCGAGGGAGTATATAGCCGTAACGGGGCATTGTGTCCACTTTTAATTTCTCTCGATATAAGAACACCGACAAAGTATTTCTCCTTCGCTAGTTAATATGTTTGTATTTTTCACCCACTTCTCTTAATATCTTTCCATAATACTCCTTCTTTATCATTTCACCATCAAGCTTAAAATTTTACATTGCATCCAAATATATACTAAAATTAAACCCCTACTTGCTCACAGGCCAATAGAAAATTATTCCCACAAAGCTCTTCTCTTATTTTCTAAAATATTGGGGCATTGTGTCCATTTTTAGATTTTCTAAAATACTGGGGCATTGTGTCCATTTTAAGATTTTTCTAAAATATTGGGGCATTGTGTCCACTTTAAGATTTTCTTAAGTATCGGGTCAAATCAAAATATTCGTCAAGGTAGGTACCTTCACAATTTCAAATTTTGGTTAAAAAAATATTGAGCTGATGATCTATTAAAGCTCACTGAGTTCTTTCACTAGACGCGGACACTTTTGGATAACAAATTTATTTTGACGAAGCCAATCAGTATAGCTTGGATCCAGTTCATGAATAACTTTAAGTTTTCTATTTTTGTATTTGCCAAAGTTCATAATTTAATCTTCGTCATCATCAGATAGCTTGGAATCGAGAAACTTTAACATTTCATCATTTAGTAGATTTGGTTGATTCTTTAACCAGCGACAGTATCCTAGGTCACTAGCATATACCTGCTCAATAGTCTTCGATTTGTACTTACCAAAATTTAATGTAGTCATAGTTATCTATCTATATAGATAGCCTCATTATTTTTTGAAAAATAAATTAAATAGCGATTGAGAAGTTTTTTCTACTGCTCATCATCAGAGAGCTCTACAGAATATTTAAGTATGCTCCGACGCTCAGTCTGTTCTATGGATTTCACCAGTAAGTCGGTCTAATTCAAGCTCGCGCTCGTATACAACAAGAACGAGTAGATCCATGCCAGTAGCCGATCCATTAATGCCTGAAATCTGAATAGACTGCGGAACATCTCGTTGAGTAAGACGCGATGTATCCGCTACGAGAATGCGCTGAGCCATCGACCATTGAACCGAGTCGATCAGACCGTTGCTGACCTCTTGAGATAGATCACCGTTAATAGCTCCTAGCTTGCTAAATTCATGCTTAAACGATTCAAAATCGTAGTCATGGCTTTTGTCAAAAACATTGCTGTTGCCAATTGTAACTTGGAAATTACGAATTGAAGCACCTGGCA
Source organism: Phytophthora vignae f. sp. vignae (assembly GCA_016169955.1). Classification (NCBI taxonomy): domain Eukaryota; phylum Oomycota; class Peronosporomycetes; order Peronosporales; family Peronosporaceae; genus Phytophthora; species Phytophthora vignae. Next base: position 25,569 of record JABJUM010000092.1, on the reverse strand, counting down.
TGCATGTCCATGGGACCGAATCGAACGGTGATTGATACTGCGGAGTACCATGTAGCGTCTCAAAGTGTCTAGCTGATGTTTCAGCGAAAGGAATCAGAGCTACGTATTTGACATTCTTCTTATATCCGCTGATGTTCAGATCGAAAGGAGCATTCATTTGACCGACTGGATCGGTCGCTTGGGCAAGCGCTGCTGTGGTACCTCCAGCCTTGCGGAACATCTGTGCAAAACAGTCGAGGTAGCGAATAGTCTTGATTGGCTTTTGGATGATAGGAGTTGGATTCTTCAACTGATAAAACGGAATGTGGAGACGCGAATTGGTATACGGGAAATACTCGCCTACCTGAGTAGTAGGCGTGAAAGAATTTCCGAGCGGACCGAACGAGAACGATAGCTGACTAGTAGCAGTAGTCAGAACGTCATTCATGGGATTAGCTGCAGCTGCCGAAGCAATCATGATCGGAACAGTTTGACCGCTGGTCATGGTGACCGAATCAAGCTTCATTTGATTGACGTTGCCAGATACAGCAACAGTACCAGCATTTACGCGTAGTCTGATCTTTAGCTGCGGATTGGAGCATAGATCGAGTTCTTTGAAGATAGGGTGAAGATCGACAAGGCGGATTTTAAGCATATGAAACCACTTGCCTACAACCTTATCGATTGCAAACGAGGCGGCATCAGATTCCTTGAAACAACCACGCCCATTCTGCTGAAGAATTTGCTTGCTGGCCGTCGTTCCCATGCTTGCCCAAGAGAACGATCCAGTTGCCTCCGTAGAATCGATTTGAGGAGGGGTATTCACCAAACGCTTGAAGAATCCAGGATTGTGAGCATATGGCTCCTGTGTTTGGGAGAGAGTGTTATCAAGACTGCTCGCAATACCAATTTGATTATTGGAATAACTATCGCCAGCACCGGACTTTGCAGCAGTAAAGTTGATACTCGACCATGTATCCGGGTATAGATGCATGTCAGCTCCGTGCTTGGCAACCTCGTCCTGAGAAAGTTCAGTCATCGCGCGTAGATTGTTCCAGAAGCCCTTATACTCCGTCTCAGTGATTACTTTCTTACCGTTCAGTTCGACAGTAAGAGAATCGATAACGTTGGCAACATTGTATTTGAGTCCGCACGCAAATCGACTAATGGTCTTAGCATTGAGATCCGCCGTACCAGTCGACTTGGCCGTAATTACATACGGTAAGGTCAGATAAGCCTCCTTGAGAGAAGCATAGCCTTTTGCTCCTGTAAGCTGGCTTGTAGCATCGATTTGAATTAATCCTGAATTGTACGATCCCTGATTGCCATCATATACGACACTAACCGCTTTGCCTTTAGATACATCGACAGGCGATTCGGTCTTGAGGGCCGATTGGAGTAAATATGCGTCTGTTAGTTGAGTTACGTCGGACATAGTGATAAGTATATCAAATCGAATATACTCCATCTCAAAAATAATTAAATGGAATTCGTGAAGGGCGTTACATCTGATCACGATCTACTATCTTTGGCAAAACGTATTGGAGTCAAAATCGATGACATATATGAGCTTTCCGAGATCCGAGGGCCGCTCCCCACGAAGGGTTCCTATCTCATATTACTTCGTACGAGGCCTGGAGTTGGTCATTGGGTCGCTGTGTGTGATTGTAGTTATTTTGATAGCACTGGTATCCCCCCGCCGACAATATTAGGTGATTTGCCATACTTCCACAAACAAATCCAAGCTTCAACATCTGAATATTGCGGAATTTGGTGCCTCTTGTGGCTATACTGCCGCCAACACAAAAAAAATGCACCTAATGGATAGGTTTCAGGATTTGGATATCGAGGTCCTTTGAAAAGGATCGATTCGACGTGCATGCACGTCTTGATGTTATTTAATTTTCTGAGTTTTAACTCTCTGGCTAAATATACCATAAACGATGTACAAGGAATTATCTATCTCGAGTGCTATCCCCGAGAAGCGTCTTCGCGCTGCTGTGAAGAGCGGCAATCTATCACTGACTAAGGCTGATCTAGCTGGCTCTGAAGCAACGCTCCATCTGCATCCTGAAAGCTATGACAAGGTCATGCGTGCTAAGAAGGCTGGTCGTGGCTCTCGAGTCAAGATCACCCAACACGAGATTCAGTATCCGATGCAGGTCAAGAGCGGCTCTGGTATGCATGGAGCGAGTATCTGGGGAAAGATCTGGAATGGAATCAAATCGGCTTGGAAGTCCGTAATCAAGCCAGCACTATCGGCAGCCGCGGACGGTCTCGCTACTATGGGATCGGCATACGTAGCCAGTCATGGCAAGGATCCTGCTCTTGTAGGCGTAGCTCGTGGAGCATTGAAGCGCTTTACGGGCATCGGCGTAGCTGAGGCTAAACCATCTCGTCGCGGATCGCCGGCCAAATGTAGTCCTGAGATGAAGGCCAAGATGGCTCGCCTTCGTGCAATGCGCAAGGGTGGTAGCTCTAAGCGCGCGGGAAGCTTCAGATTGAGTTAAAAAAATATAAGCTAACTTACTTTTTTTGCCTCACGATCAGGCTGATCAGCATATTGGTATCATTGAGCTTCGCAAACCGACCCTCTTGATCAACGATCGTTAGCGTGATCGATGCGTACGATCCATTTGGAACATCAATCCAGCAAAATTCGTTCGGCTGATAACTTACGAGCTGACCAATAGTCGTCCCTGAAGTGTTGAACGTCGTCAATATATCATCAGGAATGCAATAAGGGTTAGATACTAGTGAGCATCGTAGCTGATATGAGCTTACGGGATTAATTTGAGGAGGAATTGGAGATAACACAGACTGGAGCGTGTATAGGCTCTGACTGGGAGTCGTCGATACTGGGAACCCAATTATTTTGCCAAATTCCTCGTTGTCGATGACCAATTTTGGTACATAACTAAATCCAAGCGGCAACCCGGATCCACTGCTAGAGTAGAGACCAGAAGGCGGTCGTGTCCATCCCGCGGGAAGGCTCGTAGGAACTGGCGACAGATCCACTTGGCAGCTGTAGTAAGTAGGATTCTCGCTAATATTGACATAAAATACATTGTCTCCATCAGAATTGATGAAGATAAGCTCCTGCGCTGATCATTGCTGACTGCATTGCGGAATTGATTGCACTATACGAATAGTATCCGCTCGGAAGTACGATTGATACGGTACTAGTGTACGTTCCCGGTAGGCATTGAGATCTTAAAGCTATTGTTTCCATAGTCACTAGAGTCGATATTGAATTGGCTGTTGTACATGTTTATGCTATGGATAGCAAGCTCGCTGTTATAAAACTCAACAGAACTTCCTGGGAATTCATAACGTAGCGTGTTGTTATAGCCGTTAGAAACGATATGCTGCGTACTAAGAGTAATGATATTCGACATGACCGATTATATACTACTATGTTGATATGTTTGCTTTATATTAATTATCTAAATAAACAGGCTTATCATTGAAATTGTATCTTAGAATGCTTCTAACGTTATCCACAGTCAGACACTGTCCCTTTCTCTCTAGTAGCCTCGTTGTAGGCTCTAATCAACTTTTCAAGCGTCAAACCGGGAATTGGAAAATCAGCAATGACCATTTTCAGATCCCGCATGCTATTAGCCTTGAGAATCCACAAATATTCTGAGTTCAAACGGATAAGTTTGTCAGTCGCAAACCATGAGTGGGTCAAGAACAGAGTCGATAGGCGCTTATGCCGACCGCGAATGAAGTAATGACTGAAGATATTTTTTTGGAGCTTTTTATCCGAGCTGTAGTCATCGATGATAACTAGCTGTAATCCGCCGCGAGGATCCTTCTGTATATCATCAACGCTAGGAGGAGTTGATGGATCATACACAGTTATATGACCCGCTAGCTTGTCTTTCATATAATTATAGAGCTCTTGATCTGGGTTGCGCGCGATGACGTGTAAATGGCTGTAGATATTTGGACTGCTCTTAATGATATGGAAGCATAGATTCGTTTTTCCGGCGTTTGAGGGCGCGAGGATAATTCCGCGGAATAGTTTCTTGGTTCCAAGTTGTTTAATATCACCAAGAGAGTCTGATCGGTACTCTTTTGGAAGAGAAGCTCCCCAATTGTCGATCTTTTTGGCCATCGTATAGTATATCTTCTGAGATATATAAGCTGATAACTAAAAAAATGGGTTTTACAGCACGGCCTCCCAGTCAAGAATCCAATGTATTCAATCCAAACTTCTTTGCAAGTAGTACAGATATTCTAAGCCTTGAAATGACTGATTCGTTGTATCTCAGCAAGTCTGACTATCGATTAACCTATATCAGTTCAGTTAAAATTGGAGAGGCATCTCCGATGAGTGCACTGGTCTTGGATGCAAATCGCGATATCACGGGCATCAATTCGATCAGTTGCAGTTCGTTGAAGCTGAATGGCTCTAATGTCGATCTGAGCAGTCTATCACTACTGAGTGCTAGTCCTGGAACCGCAAGCAATAATAAAGCTCTCATTGTAGGAGGATCTGGTCAAATCGGAGGGCTATCATCACTTACGGCTACAAACCTCACCGGCACGCTACAGACTGCTTCACAACCTAATATCACATCGATTGGTACTTATCGCAATCTAACCGTTTCCGGAGGCATCTCAGGTACGCTACAAACCGCGGCTCAGCCTAATATCACGTCGATTGGAACTTTATCTTCACTTACGGCTACTTCGATTACTGGTACGCTACAGACCGCCGCGCAGCCTAATATCACGTCACTTGGAACATTAGGATCTCTTAGTCATCGATAGCGTTTTCGCGAAAGGATTAGCTGTTCAAAATACTAGCACTACAAGCGCAGCAAGTATCAATATCGCAAGCTATTATCAGATGGAGCAAGGCGTTCGTGGATCGGCTAATGCAACAACCCCTAATACATATTTTTGGAGGTGTGCTCTCTCAGATCGTTTGCTGATGGATATCAATGGTAATCTAAATATTGGTGGCTCTTCTATCAACGCTTCATACAAATTAGATGTTAATGGAGCTATCCGCGGAACGTCTTTCGTTCAAGGAACGACTACTTATGATCTTTCTCTGATTCCTAGGCTATCGTTGACCACCTTAGGTACTGTAGAAGCAAGTAAAGCACTTGTAGCCAATGCATCGTATGGAATTGATGGCTTACGCAGTCTGACGATATCAGGATCGACGCTTAGTAAATCATTGGTAATTCAAAACGATACAACCTCATCCGCGGCAACTCTCAATTTTGTAAGCACATATCAAATGGAGCAAGGAGTTCGTGGGTCGTCTAACTCAAGTACACCAAATTGCTACTTTTGGCGATACGCTCTCTCAGACCGTCTGATTATGGATATTAATGGCAACGTTAATATTGGAGGATCATCGATCAATACATCGTACAAGCTTGATGTAACTGGCGCGTTGAACTGTTCTAGCCTAACGATCGGAGGAGTTGCTGTTTCTCCTCAAACGAATATCTTATCGATAACACCCGGAACTTCATTCACATCGACAACGCGTGCGTCTGATTTCAACTTAATCATCCGTAATCGAACCGCTACTACTGGTGCTCAGGCGGGCATATCGTTCACAGTTGATGATACTGACCTTACTATGATAACACCTTCCGTTAATCTATATGCTACGCGAACGGCTACTTCAACTCAAGCAGGGCTTGCAGATTTTGCGATATCAACAAGGTCAGGTGCTAATTGGCTATCACCAATGACTGAACGAATGCGTATTACTCAGGCTGGCTATATCAGATTCGGATCATCGTCATCGACCGCGAAGCTTGATATTACTTCTAGTACAAATCTATTATCAGGAAGTTGGCAAAGAGCCATGAGGATTACGAATGATCAAAGTACCCCAATTGAATTCGAAGTTCAAATTTACAATTCATCAGCTGGCGGTACAGATGGCGTGGCTCTAGGTACTACTACTTCCGATCCTTTACGTCTAATGGTAGGAAACACTACCCAATGCTATATCAACAGCTCAGGTCGTCTAGCTGTAGATCTATCCAATTGGAGCCCGGAAGGAACTATTCATGCATCAGGAGCCATTTGGAGCAACTATGGCTTCCATTGTAAATCAAGCTCAATTAGCCCTATGTATAGATGGGCTAATTCAACTACTTCTTATCCGTGCATAGGCAACCACGTCAACGCTAGCGCAGGCATTCGCTTCGCAACGTGCGATGGTAACTGGGTTTATAACGGCTACGCCCCTTGCTATGGGGGAGCTTACACGAACAGTTCAGATCGACGACTAAAAAAAGATATTGTTGATGTTCCCTATGGTCTTGATTCGGTTATGAAAATGAAGCCGCGTCAATTTACGTGGATCAGTGATGATAAGCGTGCTATTGGATTCATAGCTCAAGAAATGATTGGTATCGTTCCCGAACCGGTATATGTGCCCGAAGGAGAAGAGGCTGATGAACTGAATCCGGACGGAACTCCGAAACAGGATGGGGCGTTGATTATGCTTGTTTGACTTCGATTTTATGCAAAGCTATTCAGGAGCAGCAGCAGCAGCAAATAGAAGAGCTAAAAAAAGAGGTTGATAAGCTGACGCTAAGACTGGACGGCATCGACGCTAAGACTGCGACCCCACCGTAGGTGATGATCTTAAAGCATCCATCTCTTAGAGAGCGAATGTTCTACTTTTTTTAGGTTCCTTATAGGTCCAAACGCTAGAGCCTTGCTTGGCAGGTTTGAACACAGTGTCAGCCTCTGGAGTATCTCTCACTACCAGTTTCTCCATGAGCGATTTCAGCTCTTTTAGGTTGTTCTTAGCCTCGCGTTGATATGCGTTCTTTGTATCGATAAGTCGTGTGTTAATGAATATTACCATGATAATTATCAAGAGGTGCAATCGAAGATTGCCTGACGACCTTTGGTCTGTCGTCTTTAAGCTTTGCTCTATACAATAGCAACTAAAACCTCTTTGAATTCTTCATCGGAAATTAGTTTTGCTGAGTACATATCTACAAGTACTTGCTTAAGCTCACGGATCAGACTGGGATTGTCGTTGCCTAACATGACTTGTCCTTTTAATTTTATGTATTCTTGCTTTAGAACATCTCTAGGATCCTTAAGAGGCTCGCGTAGAGAGTGTTGAGTATGCGTGATACGAAGCAATTCATGAAAAACGCGCTTGTCGTCCATCGACATCGAATCATACAATTGCTGGTCGATATCGCCATCGAACACGAGAGTCTTGATCAGTCGAGATAGATCTTCACTGATCTTCCGCTGAGGACCAACCGTGCTGCGATTTGGGTATACAACTTTAAGAAGGCCTTCATTAAGTTTTGGCAAATGCACGAATTTGGTTCCAATTCGTTTGTAGGCTAATGCTGAGTAAGTACCAGTTCCTTCTAGCTGCGTGAGGTTGTATCCTCGATTTGAGTGATATTGGATCGGATTCCCATCCTTGTCTCTAAGATCCTTGTTTACATACCCTGCGCCCCTGATGCCTCTGCCAAAGTATTTTGCGTCGCGTTCTGGTTCAGAACCTTTTAGAGCAGAGCTTAGAGGGCGACTGGCAAAATCATCGATCGACATACTCAGATCGTCAATGTTGATTGGGCGACTATTATCTGGAATAATAATGTTAAACCTACGAAGACTTCTATGTACTTGTGCTAGCTTTTCCTTAAATCGATGTTCTCTGATTAAGTCTGGATTTTCTCCATAAAACTTAACAGCTTGGATCAGATAATCGATAACACCCTGAAACGTTAGAGGCCAACTAAGATTCATGCGATCCAATGCTTCAGGCGATGCAAGCTGATCTACTGCTAGATTCGGATTCTTGTTTTTGATTTTTCGGATTGCTCCATTTAGATCGATATAATACCCATTAGGATCGTATTGGTTGTTAAATTTTGATACAGCCGGCGGTAAATATTCCTGAAGGAGCCATGGATTATCCGTGTAGAGATCATATACTAGCTTCTTATAGTCACCAGCTGCTTCCATCATATTAACGTCTGTTCCGACTGATCGACTAAGCTCGTTTAGATTTTGTCGCTTCTGTTCGATATTAAGATTGGATACAGTACTATCCTCTAATGAGCGCTTGTTGAGCTGGCGCTCAGACTGCGGGCTGGCCGTTCGGATAGGAGTACCTGATGTATCGAGTACAATATTGCGATTCTTGGCAGATTGGAATAAGAATTGAAGAGTATTAGCCCATGAAAGACGCTCCTTTTCCATGTTATTTGATAGGCGATGATTACGGGTCTGACGAACCTTGAAATCGATCGGATCAATATAGTAGCCGTCAATAGACTCTGACAATCCTTGCAGATCATTGCTACGGCCTAAAGCGTAGAACCCTAGCTTGCCATTAAAATCATACAATAGATTTGCTTTGACAACATCTCGATTGTTTTTAACGATTTGAATAAAGATCTGTTTCGAATCGCGGTTAATATCATCGCTTCGCGAGTCCTTTGATAGATTATCATCAACGATTTGACCCACAATATTGTTAAGTGCAAATCGAGACTCACCTAGTCGTTCGCTGTCAAGCTTGTCTTCTCGTACAATTTCATCCTTGATCGAGTTGAGTGTTTGGTAGCTCGCAAATAGTCTCTTCATTTCAGCATTGGTCTTGAGTCCATCGAATGCCTTACGTTGAGTATCTAGTTTCTCTCGAATCTCTCGAGCTTTTAGATAGCCATCAATTAACTTAATTCGATTTAATATGTACTCAAGAGTCGATTCCCAGTCGATTTGCTCAATCAAATCCTCTTGTCTGTCTTTACGTACAGCTTGTCGAGAGTCACGATGGTATAGCTTAGCACCAGGTCCGAGAAAGTACAGATCGCGCATGGATTTGGCATTTCCGTCCTTCACGAGCATAGGATCGAATAGCGGATGAAGATCCCACGTTGCAATGTCTGGCATGTTAGTTAATAGATCAACAACAGCCTGATACGATTTTGCTTGTCTATCCTCACGCTTGGATACAGCCTCTTCCATCGACACATCCGGCCGATACATGATATGGTCGGTATCGAGATTAATCATATCAGAAGCTGCTGTAGATGATATCGTAGCTGGGATGCTAATATCTCTAGTTAGTTCGCTTGGTGGTGCCTGAGTTGTAGCGGCAGGTGCTGCTTGCGTGCCATCGGTATGCATGCCGTCAGTTTGTGTGCTGACTCCATAAGTAGTTTTGGCTACAGGGATCGTACTCGCTTCATTATCAGCTGCCCACATTGTCTCTGCATACCTATTGTTGAGATGACGTTCAATCGCTAAATCGCGTTCTACCTCGCGCAATAGCTCTTGTCGCTTGCGTTCTCGCTCGGATAGACTAGAAAGGGATGGAAACATGATTGGATTTCTATGGGAGTAGCGATCGTTTGATATAAATAAAAAATAAAGAGCTGACACTACTATTAAGCGAGCTTAGAGTTCTTGGCTCGCGGCTCGCGCCACTTGCCTTCGGGCTATTTGTAAAGATTTAGCAAGGTTCTTGGTTGTACGTATTTGTTAAAAATTGTACTTTGCTGTCGCTTAACTCTTTCTGGGCATGATCGTTTTTTTATTATTCCAACCATTAATGGTATATTTATGAACCAACTCGTTTCTTCTTTTAAGCATCCGATCATATGCTGGTAGCACTTCGTCGATCGGAAGGTCAAAAAGCTCTTCGATCTTATCTTTATTTTTTGGATCATCAATTATGTCTCGAAATGATTTACACTGGCCACCAATTTGAATAAGATGCAATCTTATATAATCGACGTATTCAATATCTAGAAGTCTATTATTCAGATCTGTAGATATTTCTATATATCGACGAATGCGTTCATGAAGCCTTGTTAGTTCTTTTTTGTACATTGTAATTTTTGCATCCTTGTCATGTTGTGTGCAGTATTCTGTTTTCTTAGCTTTACGGGAACACCGCGTATCATTATTCGTGATTGCTCTGCAAAGCTTGATTATTTTCATGGCTTGAAGCCTAACATATATAGACACTATCATAATTAAATTATTTTTGAAAAAAATCTGATTTAATATATAGAGTGAGTTTCCAAAAAGATACTTGCTCTATTTATCCAAGATGGACGCTAATCTTGAATTCATTGATGGTCATTTTGATGATGGATCTGTATACGATAACACGACGCTACTAGAAGATATTTCTAAAATTATACCAAAACGTAAGGCTGTTCAAGAAGGAATATTTAGACCACAAATCAAATTACCACTACCATCACTAAACGGGATTTAAATAAACCGCGTCCATTTATAAAAATATCGCGTACTGAGCTCTAGTTTGCAAGCAATTTTTTAAGTCCCAGTACTTACGCTCAAGGGTGCTCATTTGGTTCTTGTTGATCAAACGTAGATTATTTTGAGGCTCCCATGATGGATCATATCCTTTCCACTTGATGTAGTATTTGTACTTGCCGTTTGGCATTTTTTTGTGCTTCAGAACCGACTCTGCTTCCCAAATCTGACCATCCTCTAATGGAATGCCTTTACATCGAATATGAAATCCTTCAACATCATTACCATCACACGCCAACACGGCCAGGTAGCTCTTCTTGCCTAGGAAGATGCTCTCCTTGGCGTAGATATTGCCTTCTGACCCTTCAAGACTGAAATCGACATGGAATTGCCCCATTTGCTTTCCAATAAGCTCCTTGCTGTAAGCGCTTCTGTAGGCATCAGCGAGTCTAGGAACAGCATCGTAGTCAATCATCATTGAATCGGTGTCCTGGTACCAAATACGAGCGTCAATGTCCTCAGCCAAGCACATAACGCGATTCATGATATGCTTGCTGGAGTCGAGAATCTGAATGCCTAGGTGGATCGGACTGAAATGCTGCGATAGAGCTTTGTGCTCTTCAAACAGAGCTAGATTGTCGCTGATAGGAGTTCTGGCAATCATCTTGTGAATGTTCTTGCGAGTATATTCATCAATTTTCTGCTGACCCCCGCTGACAAAAACTTTCTTCTTAACAATGGGCTTCATCAGAAGCTTGCCATAGGAAGAGTTCATCATCAGTTTGAGTACATTCTGAAGTGGGTTGCCTTCGGCCTTGTACTTGAGACGAGCTTTGAACGTCTTTCTGATTGTCTTAGTGATTTGATTGTTGAATCCCTCATTCCAATAGACACCTTCGATGACAGTGTATTTAGCTTGCTGAAAACGCTGGATATCTTCGAGAGCTTGCTTGCCAACGATCATCGTTCTCCCGGCAATATCGTTAGTGAAGTTTCGAGACCCATCCTGATAGTAGCTCAGCAGAGGGAAGTGGCGATTGATGCCAATAGAGTCAAAACGAACACGAGCTACATAATAGTCAGCGTCAGATGGAATGGAGCCCTTGAAGAGCTTTGCCTTGCCTTTGACGTAGCCCGGGAGCTCACTCATAGCGGAAGGATAGAGGCTCACCGCATCGAAATCAGACACCTTGTGCTTGGTGTGATGCTTCTGATTGTCGCGAGTCATAACACGACCCCCAACAGTGCCTTCGCGGAGGAAACCAAGAAGTACTGAGTTCATTTCAAAGCATTCATCAAAGCATCCTTCATTGTGCTGATATGCTATAGATAATGAAGAAATACTGAGGAAACGATAAACATCAAGATTAAACTCATTATAAACAAGTTTCCTGAAAGCTTCAAAGCATGATTTTAACACATCAACATCACGATTACAGTAGTGAGTGGCATACATCTCACAGTTAAATTGATTATCAGAAATAGCTCCGATCCTTGAAGCATTGGTGATGAGAGTCTCCTTATCCTTATACGATTCAAGATACTCGAGAGGCCAGAGAGATTTAAAGTTGCTCTCATTGATCAGATTGTGCGGGAAGCACTCTTTCTCTAGTGAAATCGATTCCGATGCTCTCTTTAAACATCTTGGGCAGGCTGCTGAGTCCTCCAGCTAGAAATGACATAGCATCCTTAATAACGATCTCACGACCCTTGAAGAAACCATGCGCTTGCTTGACTTTAGTGCCGTGATCGATCATGTTAGTGTCCTTGGAACTGTAGGTCATATGCTTTAGGAGAAAACGAGCATCGAACCCAGCGTTGTAAGCCCAGAGAAGATTCTTGCTGTTGGGCGGGAGCGATTCCAGAAATTGCTTTTCGCAGCCAAAGCCATAGATGTTCCTTGTCTCACTGAAAGACTGAGAAGATGGTGTATTTTCGTCGAACTCCGAAATGCAATATGATACGCAATATGGAACGTGAATGTTGTCAATCGGCCACGTTTCAAAATCGAAGTAGATCACATTGTATTTCCGGACATCATAGAACTCACGCGTCTTGCTATTGAAAGCTCTGAAGGGTGCCTGACCAAGCTTAAGCTCTTTACCTTTGACGCGACCGATGGCTCTGAAGTTGCATTCGTTGAAGTCACTCTCTTCCAATGATCGCACCTCTTGATATTTGTTGTTTAGTAGATGAGGAACGTTTTGCTGAGTAATCGATGTTAGCAGAGTCTGTCGATGATGGTATAGATAGCTAACGACTCCATCTCAAACAACTACTACAGAGACCGTCCAGTGTGTGTGCCCGTCACGGTGTAGCCTCATGGCGGCAAAATTAGGAAAAAAAAAAAAAAACATAACCATACATAGACAGCCTTGGACGCCGACGGCGGCCCCCAAGCTGCCGAGCGCAGCGAAGGCGGCACCCGCGTACGACCTAGCGGGCCGTAGGGCCGCCCAGCTCTACTGTAACTAATAACACTGCGAGTAGTGCAGCGAGCCGACGAGGCGAGCGGAACGGGGGCGCCCTCGCCGTGCCGCTAGATTAATTATTGTTATTAGCAACCTTTACGATATTAATGAGCGTAGCAGCGATAGCAGGGTGAGTGCGATAGCTGGGCCTGCCTGCTACTTAGTACGATATCAATGTAGCGAGGTTGGTTCAATACAAACACATAGTAAATGGATGGCAGTGCATAGTTAGCGATAGCAGCACGTAGTCAGCGATCGGAGCGCAGAGTTAAGCGGTAGTAACACGTAGTAAGCAATCTGAACATATAGTTAGCGATAGCAGCACGTAGAAAACTATAGAAGCACGTAGTAGGTGATAGCAGCGATGTAGTAAGCGATAGCAGTGCGAGTACAGTTAGCTAGCGCAATGTATGCTGTTTTGTAGCACTTCTGCTCACCTAAGTTTACGATAATACTTTAGGGATGGATACATTATAGCTTTAGCGGGCTTGGCGTCTATCTTGCGAGGGCATTTAGCTACATTATCTTATGTATGTTGTGTTCAGCATAGTAATAAAACGATATTTAGTGCACACAACGTTGATGTTACCCTGCTGGGCTTTACGAACATTTTATTGAGTCGCACATACCCGAATGGCAAATACAGTGGGCGGCATTATCATTGCGCAGTGTGTACTTTGGTGATAGAATGTGAAGTTTGTTACATTTAGCATTTTTGGCTACTCTTGGTAGTGTGCACCTGCTAATGTGCGCCACGTAGTAGAATAGAAAAGTCATGATTGCTTTTAGTAACAAACTACTGGGTTATGACAGCCTACGTAGATAGGAGCGCGACCCACGTAAAAAATTATGTTAGCATTAACGCAGCCCGCAGCTCAAAAATATGTTATAGACCATACAAAGTATCGAACGATAGCACACAGTGTTTATAAGGAGCATTAGCACTAAACATTATGCTAAGTAAAAAGGAGTGAAGCCCGCACTGCAAGTATTGGAGGGTTAGACGACTTAATACAATAGCCGTCTACATTAACGTCGATAACTCAATATCGATCCATTTCTACGACATTCACAGTAAGCACATACTATGTTAGATATGTACTCAGCGGTGACATTGTTGTCGTGTTAACTAATTACGCCTACGTCGACCCGGTTTACGACAAAGTACCGTACAATAGAGAATGGTTTACTTTAGCACGCTCCAGCACGCATCTACTAATAGTAAGCTGATCAACTACTACGAGAACTCTCACCACTCTCACCACAAAAACATTTTTCTACATGCACACTCTAAACTAAAACCAGTTAAACTTGATAAAACCCCACCGGAGCGAAGCGGAGGTGGGTGGGCTTTACAACTACGACTGACCACGGCTTAGAACACAAGACCGTACAGTAGACAATATTTTATTCTACATCGTGCATTGTTCATAGTAACTCTGACGTGGGAAGAGTTGTTTAAATTGGTATCGGCCACGTAACGCTACATCAGAGTACTTCCGACAAAAACTATTTCTTTTTTACATGCACCCAATTGATTTTAATTAAATTTAGACTTAACAAAGCCCACCGGAGCGTAGTGGAGGTGGGCGGCCCTTACTATTGCAACTAACCACAAAACCTCTCGCCGCGTAGCGGCGGCGCTCGGCTAGTCTACAACAACTAAGAGAGAGACCGTCTAGTGTGTCAGTCCGTGTGTCACGCATGGCGACAAAATTAGGGTGGTCCACATGATGCACATAGACAGCCTTGGACGCCGAAGGCGGCCCCACATAAGCTGCCGAGCGCAGCGAAGGCGGCACCCGCGTGCAACCTAGCGGGCCGCAGGGCCGCCCAGCTCTACTGTAACTAATAACACTGCGAGTAGTGCAGCGAGCCGACGAGGCGAGCGGAACGGGGGCGAATAGTCATCCTCCCGCCGCTTGCCCTAATATTTTGTACACCTACTACGGTATTAATATGACTCGCTCTACAATACTTTATTAAGCGATAGAAGATCATAGGAAGTGATAGCAGTGCGATGACATGTATGGATAGGTGAGCAGGAGGCTAATGATTATTTTTTACAGCATCTTTAGCTATTGTTTCGAATAAAACGCGAGGGGATGGACACACTATATGCTACAGTGGGCTTGTGGCGTTCATCTTGCGACGACATATAGCTACAGTGGCTCACGTGGCTTCATATATCGTTAATTCACAGTATAAATCGGTAAGATACGATGTTCTGGATAGGAATAAAACGATATTTAGTGCACATTACATGAATGTTACCGTATCGCGCTCTCTAAACATGTTATCAGGTCGCACACACACGAATGACACATGCAGGAGGCAGAATTAGCATTGCGCTAAGCGTACTTTGGAGATAGAATGCGAAATTTGTTACGTTGAGAAGTTTTTAGCTACTCTTAGTAGTGCGCAACTGGCGTAGTAGAATAGAAAAACATGATTACTTTTAGTGCACAAACTACTGAGTTTATCATAGCCTACGTAGATATGAGCGCGGCCCACGTAGAAATTATGTTAACATTAACGTAGCCCCAGCCCCAAAACATTTTATGGACCATACCAAGTGCTGAATGATAGCACGATAGATACACGGTGTTTTTTTACTGAGGAACATTAGCACAAAATTTAATGCTAAGTAAAAAACGAGTGAAACCCGCACTGTGAGTTTTGGAGGGTTAGACAACTTGATATAACAGCACGTCCACATACTTCTTTGACTATAAAACGTCAATAACACGATATTGATCTTCCCCACCACGACACGTAACTAATGCCAACGTTTATTTCTACTACCTTCACAATAAGCACATATTATGTTATATATATCCTGATACTCAGCGGCGACTTTGTTGCCGTGCTAACTTATTACGCCGAAGTAGACCCGGTTTACAACAAAGTTCCGTACAATACAGAATGATTTACTTTAGCACATTACAACATGCATCTACTCATGGTGCCTCTGGCGAGGGAATATTTTACTAACCTCCTACCGGCCACGTAAATAGTAAGTGTACTGTCAGCGCAAAAACACTTCTCTACCTGCACGACCTAAACTAAAACCTGTTGAACTTGACAAAACCCACCGGAGTGGAGCGAATGTGGGACAACACAGGACGGTAAAAATACATAATGTTTTACCCTACACCACACATCTACTCAAAGTAACTCTGGCGTGGGAATAGTTTATTAACTTATATCAACCACGTAACGCTACCAGAGTGTACTTCCAACATAAAACTTCTTTTTAAAATCGCCCAATCGATCGTTAACATTTAAAACTTAAGAAAGCCCACCGGAGCGAAGCGGAGGTGGGCGGCCCTAACTACTGTAACTACCATAAAACCTTCCGCCGCGTAGCGGCGGCGCTCGGCTAGTAGCTATCAAGGAAAGAGATTTTTTATCATTGAAAACAACTCTCCCTCCTTTGACTCTGAAATCAGTTCGTCCATGCTTGACAACAAGCTCAGGGTTGTCGTGGGCGCTCTTGGTGATGTTGGTTGGCGCAATAGCAAATAGATGCTCACCGACAGAACCGAGGATAAACATTTTGTTGCTCTTGTCCCCATAAATCGTCGTAATATTATCACTTCTTCCGGTTTTTGGCTTGACACGAAACTGCTTAACGGAGATACAGATGTTGAAAGCCTTGGCGGTTTTGCGAATGAAATCAACAGTAGCCCCCGAGTTGAACATTGTCTGTGATATCTGCTTCACAAGATGCGGGTTCGCTCCTGCCTTGTGTAATGCAAATAGAAAGCAAGGATAGTTAACGCCGTCTTTATCTTGGCTTTCTCCGGGTACATAGTTGATTTCGTTATAGTCATTTTCTACTGAGAAATCCTCCGAATACACTTGGAATGCCTCAAGTTTGTATTCGGCTCTTGTTAGATAGCGAAAGAAGTTTTTACGCTCCGATCTAGATCGCTTGGGGTTTGATAGCCATTCCGTCTGAATTTTTGTTGATGGTAAAATATTTAGTTCAACATCAGCTCCAGAGCTGTATTGATTCTCTTCATCAATAAACAAGTTGTTGATGTTAACCATTCGGTCATTAAGATGATATGTTTTGACGATTGAATCATTTGAATCCTTAAAATGAATAAGAAGCTTTTTGTCAGCCGGAGAAACGATATCCTTACGGATACGGTTGAAACGGCTAAGCGATACATCAAATTTACCCGTTGTCTTGTTAATAGCTTTAAGTGCTGATTGGTCATTGTTAACCTTGGATTTTTCTAGTGCGTTGAAAATTGTCTTGGCTTTCTTATTTTTATATGCACTGACGATTTCCTCCATGTTTTCATATCCCAATGGATAATAAGATTTTTGCTTTTAGCAAACCTGTAGAGGTTGCTACGGTGCTTTTGAGCTTTCTTAAGGGCCTCTGAGATCGGCATATTATAAGATGATACTATATACTTTGGTAACTTCTCTTAAGATGAAAAATTTCTCAATCTGAGTTGAGATATTATATAAATTTATCCAAAAAAAAAGTTTGACAATTAATCAATTTTCAAATTTGGATTAGACAAAGCCTTTTTTGCTTGATATCTGATTTTGCTCTTGATGCTAATTTCTTCTTTTCTTTCAGTATCATATTGCCTCTGTTTAAGTAATCTAGCTTCACGAGTCTTTTCATAGTATCTTCGGTTTGTTTCGCGCCTAGCTTGGCGTCTCTGTTCGTCGTTTTCGTAGCGTGTCATCTTTATATATTACATATAAAATATGTCTTAAGAATGAAATTTATCTTTTTCATGATGCTCATATAGATGACAAAGTATATTTCTTCGTAGTCTCAAATCATTGTAAAACTTCCAATAATCAGATTGTTTTCCAAATATTTCTATGAGTACTGTCGCATTTGATTTATCTCTGCAAAATTGTTTTAACTCATACGTATCGGTTTCGTCATAAAGATGTTTCTTAAGGTTAAATTTCATTAATTCATATTTTTTGATTAATGAATAACTTTCATAATCTGGATTCATAATGTCGATATCTTTTTGTAAGATATTTATTTTACTTTTCAGTTGCTGGAGTTCGGACTTCAATTTATCATTTTTTATTTTTATAGCTTCCGCCTCAGATTTTATTTTTTCATTGACGATGTTCTTTTTTTGAATGGTTTTGTTTAAATGTTTTATTTCTTTACTTTTATAGTCGATAAGTGTTTTTTTTCTTATGGATATGGCATACATCCTTCGTAGGTAAAATTAAACACTTAACTCCTTTAGAAGTTATGAAATTGCACATTTTGATTGTAATATACTTTATTTTTTAATCCTTGAGGTAGTTTAAAAATAGTTATATCATCGATTCGATGTCGATTTTGTCGAAATGGACTGTCTCAGCATCAATTCGAAGTCGATTTTGTCGAAATGGATCGTCTCAGCATCAATTCGATGTCGATTCGATGTCGATTTTGACGAAATGGATCGTCTCAGCATCAATTCGATGTCGATTTGATGTCGATTTGTCGAAATGGATTGTCTCAGCATCAATTCGATGTCAATTCGATGTCGATTTGTCGAAATGGATCGTCTCAGCATCGATGTCGATGTCGATGTCGATGTTGTCGAAATGGACTGTCATGAAATAAAAATAAATTCGTTATTGAGAAGTGTCCGCGTTTAGTAAAAGAGCTAAGTGAACTTCACTAGATCAGCAGTATTTTTTTAACCAAAATTTGAAATTGTGAAGGTACCTACCTTGGCGAATATTTTGTGAAGGTACCTACCTTGACGAATATTTTGATTTGACCCGATACTTAAGAAAATCTTAAAGTGGACACAATGCCCCAATATTTTAGAAAAATCTTAAAGGGGACACAATGCCCCAATATTTTAGAAAAATCTTAAAGTGGACACAATGCCCCAACACTTTAGAAAATAAGAGCTTTGTGGGAATAATTTTTTATTGACCTGTGAGCAAGTAGGGGTTTAATTTTAGTATATATTTGGATGCAATGTAAAATTTTAAGCTTGATGGTGAAATGATAAAGAAGGAGTATTATGGAAAGATATTAAGAGAAGTGGGTGAAAAATACAAACATATTAACTATCGAAGGAGAAATACTTTGTCGGTGTTCTTATATCGAGAGAAATTAAAAGTGGACACAATGCCCCGTTACGGCTATATACTCGAGGGTAACCACTTGCCCCTGAGCCTGATCCCGCTCAGCTTCGGCGGCATTCGCACGCGCTCGGACGGGGGCAAGAGCACCTTGGGCAGCTGCGAGCTCAACACGCAAGCCGTCGCGCTCGACGCGCAAATCGTCACGCTCGGCACGCGCGTCATCGCGTTCACCCTGCGCAGCGAAGAGTTGCGCCAACGGAACCACAGATGCTGGAGAGGCAGCAGGGGCCTGCGCGAGCCGGGCAGTCAAGTCGGCGACTTGACCTCGCGCCGTCTGGAGCCCGGCCTGAAGATCCCGGTATTGCTCGATCGAGGCGGCCTCTTAGGCCCGGAGCCTCGACTCGGCGGCATCAGTGCGCTCGGCGCACTCACGGAAGTTGGCCACCCGGTCCTCCATGACGACGTAGTCTTGTTCGGCGCGCTCTTGAGCGAGGAGCGCCTGCTCCAGCCGAATCATGCCGGCACGGTAACCCTCGTAGGCGCGACGGCGGATCGCGAGGTTCCGCTCGTGTAACACGGACGCGTGAACAGCCAGACCCGCGTTGTGCACGGAGACGAACTCGCACTGGGCGCGCAACGCTCTATTCTCGCGCAGGAGAGTGTGCGCGTCGGCGACGAGAGCTGACACGGAGTGGACGGGGGCGCCTGGGGCCGGAAGCTGGACTTGAGATGGAGCGGGCAGGTGAGGCCGACGCGCGCCGAGGGCGCAGATCACGCAGCCAGCAACTTCGAGGTCGCCCGTGTCGAGCTCCTCCTCCTCCATGTCGATGTCGTGGGCGTGGCGGCGAGCCATGATAGCAGACGGCAACGGCGAAGAGCGCGGGGCAGGTTCTGCGACGACACACCCACCTGGTGAGTGCGCGTGCGTGGCAGCGGGACGGATGTGGTATAGCTGTCTACTTACAAGAACAACGTTACGGTGATGGTTCCTCCTCTCAAGAAGGGTAAGATGGGAAAGCACATACTCACGCCAACTTTGCTGGAGGAGGTTGCTAGTGGTATTGAGGCGCATGCTTTTGTGTCTATGCCGGTCAATTTTGGTGGGGTTCATTGGGGCTGCATCGTAGTGGGCCGTGAAGCGCGGCAAGTGAAGACGTATGACAGCATGGGCGGGAATAGAAACAAGAAACGACTTGAGAAGATGGCTAGCGAGCTCCGTGCAGGCCCCCTTAAGGAAGAAGCTTACAGTGTCATCGAAGTGACGGAGCCGAAGCAGATAGATAGCGATAGTTGCGGGGTATTTGCGTGCCGTCTTTTGTGGACGTGCGTTGACAGCGAAGTGCCAGGTGATGTGTCTCCCAGTGACATCACCAAGCTGCGTTGGGCAATGCTGCACAAGATCATCACGATGAAGCGTAGTTAGGCCGTGAGCGGCAGCGAGAAGTGCATCTTATGGATAATACATGGACAACTTCTGTTTGCAACCTGCAAGAAATCTGTACGAGTAGATGGGTACACAAAACTTTTTTGAAGCCATTATCGCTTCATGTGATTCCGATAGATACCAATCGACGCCACTTCGACTTTTTGCCGAGTAGTGCACACGTGATTTTTCCAGGTTTCCATACCTGCAAACTACCTGGACACTGAAACAGGAAATGAATGGCTAGAATGCAGCCGACTCAGCCTGCAGGCCGTCATTTTCACTTTTCATCAAGTACTACGCACATGAGTTTTCCAGGTTTTCAACCTGGACATTACCTGTTCTGGTAATTTAACCATTCTTGTTTAAATTACATTCATCTGATAATGCTCATAATTCAAATACCTGGATATAACCTGGGGTATCACCTGGACAATACCTGCCAAATCAGAAATCTGAGTATTTTTGTAACCTGGGAAACCTGGGCGCGTAGGCTGTCCTTTTGGATAATCCAGTACATTATGTACTACAGGGGTCGGCTAATGGGGCATTTTGAGACCGTACCCCTTTCAAGTAAAATGGGTAGTCTGGGAGACCTTCAATTGGGTACTCTTAACAGAAATGTATGGAAGTCGCTGGAATACTGCAAAGGGGTACTGACTTACTATTACGGTTTGTGTAAAGCAGCTCTATAACCGCATAAGAAGCATCACTTCATCCTGTCTACCTCGCCCCGTCTTACAGAGTTGTTGCCGAGGTAATTATAGGAGTCTGCATCGTACACAGATGCCAGGGTGCACTGTTTTTCTAGCGCATCGAGACTGACGCCATCAAAGTTGCCGAGCGGCGTCAGGCTACTCAATCAACCCTCAAAGCTAACAAGCGCGCCTAGATTCCGTCCATCTTGCAGCATTATGGCGTGCGTCTTCGAGGCACGGCAGGCACTTCAACATCGTCTTCTCCGCACAAAAACTCGTATTTTGTCGGTGGTGGGCGTCAAGGATGCTTCGCTACAGGTCGCCTTTGTTGCGTTGATGGTACTCCCAGGTTATTATGTCGCGGTAACCGACTGGTCGCAAGCTCGTTCAGCTGCGTTGTCATGGCCATCCTTTTCTAGTGTGGGGCATCTTCTGGGACGGCCTCCAGCAAGACGCTGTCTTGTTCATTATCCGTCTTCTTCTCCAACTTCGGTAGACTTTCTTTGGGGTCGTATGCAGGTCTGATCTGGTGTTTTGGTCGTGCTTTTTTGGGAGGGATGACGTACTTTGGGTAGGACACTAGCGCGTTGGCTCTCGTCTGCGGACTTCTGACCGTGGGCCCGCCCCTCTCTCACTTCGCTCGGGGGGGGGGGGGGGGGGGGGGGGGGGCGCTACGCGGCCTGCCCACCCCGGCTCCGAAGTCCTCGACTCGACCAGGCGCTGTGTCTGGAAAAAAAATATCGGGTTGCAGCGCTCGCATTCGCTCGCTCGCGCAGACACGCCCCCGCCTAATCGGCGGGTGTTGGCGGTCGGTGAACGCACGGAGTGAGCCTCGCGCTCGCGCTGCTCGCCCTCGGCCATGATGTCGCCTACCCTCGGGCGAACAGGTGGGCAAGTCGCGATAGATGTCTTGAATGCTGTATTGAAAAGGCCGACCCGAACTACCGAGCAGGCCTCCATACGACCCCAAACAGAATCTACCTCCAACTTCGGCTCTAACATGTCGACGTTCGTGATGTCCACTAATATGTTCCTGACTCCGACCCACAAGACAATGCCACAGAATCTCGGCAGCTGCCGGTAAGACTGAAGCTGCCATCGGCTCCTTCAGGTTCTCCATCTGGGTGTCGAACCAGAGCTTCGGCTACTCGGGCACGTTCTGCACGTTCACCGCGCCATTACGCTCAACTCGACCGCTCTAACTTCGTTCTGTGTGTCCGACGACCACAGCTTGGATAAGATGGACGAGCATTCTACGCCAGACTGAACGGGGGCACGACTAAACGCATGAGTTATTAAAGGAAGTTGTGTAGGGTGAAAGCAGCAGTGAGCATATACATCGTTATTTTCTTTTTTTGCAAGTTTTTGTGATTCAATTTGAGTTCTGCAACTACACAGTTGGGCAATGCCTGTTGAAAGCGAGCGTCGTGCAGTTTGTTCTTCTGTCGTGGCCCGTGATAAAGTCGGATCGAGATACGCACAAATGAGGCGTGGGTGGCCAGATTGACTACATGTAGTTGAAGACGCGCGTTCGAGCCAGATCTCCGTCATTCCCGGCGATGCCAAAGTATACGTCGTGCTAAAGTAGGTTACAGTACTAGTAGGACACGTTATAGTTGCGTTGAAATCGGTGCTTTTTTGGAGCGGTCGCTGTGGGATATACGCACCTTTCGAGGTCATTTTTTTCACGCAATACTTAGTACGCCGTGCCCTTGCTTCTGATGCAGCCCTTGTTCGATCCAACATTTACGTACCTCAAGGATCTCTTCGGAGATGAGGAGGAGGGCGAGGTGGACTACAGCGAGTCCGTTGCCGGCTCTCCGAGCCACGAGGGAGGGTGAGGCAACGTCCCCACAACGCTCCCCGAACCGCCGCGACGCTTCGCCCACGCCGTCGGCGCAACGCGAAGGCGGCACGTCGGCCACAGTTGGCTCGTCGAGCTCTCGCGATCAAGAGCGCCGCGCGCGTACGTCTCCTGCGCGCTCGTCGAGCCATCTCCCTACTGAGCGCGCTGCGCCGTCGAGGGAGGAACCGCGGCCACCGCTGCGCACTCCGAATCCGTTCCCCGAACTCCCCTCCGGCCTCCGCGAGCTGCGCGAGCTCACAGAGTCACGGTACTCGCCGCCTCGTGCGGGAGAAGCGCCCTTGGGCCCCGTCATCTCCAAACCTTTGGACGAGGCTCAGTCTGAGCAGGTTGCGATGCAGATGGCCCCCGTGCGCTCCCAGCGCCCCGAGCTGCGGCCTCTGCTGAGCCCAGCACCGCCGAGTACGGCTTTCAGCCTCGTGTCCCCGCGGAGGCGTGCCGTCAGGCGTTCCAACAGTCGCTGGCTCAGCACGTCATTGGGCCTGCGGCCCGTACTCCAGAGGAACTCGCTCTTCGAACGTCTCTACGAGAGCGACTCTTGACCCCACAGTCTACGACTGTCTCCGAGTACCGCGAGCGGTTGCGGCTGCAAGCCAAGGGGGTGTCTGTGCCCGCCATGCGGACGTACCCTGTGGTGCTCAGCCCCAGCGAAGACCCGACCGAGTACGAGGCTCAATTCGAACTCTGGGCCGAGAAGAAGAAAAAGCTTAGCTCGATGGACGCTCTCCGAGCTAGCTTCAGCGAAGTGGATGTTCGTGTCGAACGCAAGCTCCGCTTCGACTTTGCGAAGATCCGAGCCAAACGCAGCCTCTCGGCTAACGCTCAGTCGCAGATCCATTATAGCGCTGCGCGCTTCGCTCCTTTGAGCACTCCAGTCGCTCCTTCCCGCGAGGGGGTGAGCGCTGTGGCTCAGGGCCAGCCCCGGAGCAATGTGGCTGACCCAGCAGCTCCCCAGCCTATTGCCAGGAAGCGCTGAGCGGCCGGCGTGCCGGCCTTGAGCCCTCGGGGCGCTGGTGATCAAGCTGATCAAAGCGTCCACGACGTCTGGGCAGTCTTGGCGGAGGGGCACCTCAAACTCCCATGGGTTCTCAGAGTGTGGGTACCCTCGCCACTTCACCATATACTGGTTTTGACCCCGGCACCGCCACTTCGCCAGCAGGCGCTCCACATGGTAGTGAAGGTTTCCTTGCTCATCGAGCAGCGCCGGTGGAGGCCGCAGTGGAGCCCCTCGCGACTCAGAGTGAGCTCCATCAGGTTCAGCTGCAGTCGGCTCGCATCCGGGACCATGTCCATGACGTTGATGCGCGTCTTGCGCGTATGGCCACGGAGCTCGAGGAGCTTGGCCGGGACTTGGGCTGTCTGGGACCGGCTCCGACACTTGGAGAGCTGGGTACAGTATTACCGCGATCGCGACGACCGTCGCGGCCAGGAGCTCTCCGAGCTTCGACGTCAACAGGCTGCATTACAGGGTCAGATTGACCTTCTGGTCCGCATGCAGGGCCCGCTAGCTGCGCCGGGAGATCCTGTGCCAGCGGCACCTCCGACTCCGACTCTGCCGCCAGGGCTCGCGGCACCGCCGATGTCGAGCCTTCCGTTGGTGCCTGCACTACCTGCGTTGATGGTCGCGTCTGCGACGCCTGCGACTGCGTCCTCGACGCTCGCGACCTCGTCGCCCTCGGTGCCTGCATCTGGATCTGCGTCGGGGCATGGTACGGCTTGAGCAAGCCCACGTAGAAGACCGAGTGCGTCGGCATCTTCTTCGGAAGATTGAGCGTGTATGCAAGGCCCTTCTTGGCCACGACCTTGAAAGGTCCGATGAAGCGCGGGCGCAACTTCGTCTTGAAGACAGCTGACACTTCATGTGTAGGTAGGTTTTTAGCGTTAAGCAATACCAGGTCACCGACCTCATAACTGTCAACATTGCCTCTTCCTCTAGCATCTGCATGTTCCTTTTGCTTGTCTTGGCTCTCAGTCATTGCGTCACGCATGTGTCGTAAGACACTCAAGCGCGTCGACAAGAAAGTGTCAACCTGTTTACGAACAGTAGTCGGGCTGACATCGGCTGGCCGATCAGCTAAATCGGCCTCCTCTCCCCCACCAAGCCCGAGGCCACCACGTGGCGGCGTCAGCGGGGCGCGGGGATGAGACAAGCTGTTCACGTAGAACGGCGTGTAGCCGGTCGAGGCATGCACGGCGTTGTTCAACGCAAACTCAACGAGTGGCAGCATAGCGCTCCAACGCTTCGGCGTCTCGGCGCAAATGCTGCGGAGCACGTCCTCAACGACGAGATTCACTCGCTCCGTCTGACCATCGGTCTGCGGGTGATCCGCCGTGGACATGTCCAGCTTGGTGCCAAGCACCGGCTCCAGAAGTTGCCCGTGAAGCGGGGGCCTCGGTCCGATACAATCGACTCAGGGAGTCCGTGTTGGCGAAACACTCGGTCCAAGAACAGCGTTGCTGTACCCTTACCATCGACATTGTCCCACAAATATACAGCGAACGGCACTCCTATGTCGCTCTTGCCTCTCCGGCTACGCCAACTCTTGTCGCCGCCGAGGAAACTCTCGGTCAAAGCACGATAAGCTCCCCGACAGGCATCCACACGCAGCCGAGCGTGTCCAGGCACTACAATAAGCTAGCTACACTTACCGAAGTCGGACTTGACCCTTGTTGGCTTTGGGTGAAGACTGTCTTTTTATTACTGAGTTTTATGAGGCCCAGGGGGCCTCGTTCTGGTCATCCTGTGATGAGTCCTATGTCCCTGTACAAATATCTTGTGTGAACGATCGC
>JABJUM010000091.1:0-224297 GCA_016169955.1 Phytophthora vignae f. sp. vignae | reverse complement strand
CTTCTCGCGTGGGTAATAGTGGGCGGTGGCATGTTGTACTTGCTGCGATACATGAGCTTCAAGTCGCAGGGCGTCGTGTCGATCAAAGTCGAGCGGAAAGCGCCTATACAGCTTAAAAATCTCACCAGCTACCTACGGAACAAGATCCTTGACGTATGCAAGCAAATTTTACATGCATGAAATGGGTATTATCGAGACTAACCTGGTGCCGTGGGGTTGGTTGTGTTCATGCATACATCAGAACGAGACCCACCACTACGGGAGGGATTCGCGTGGCCAAAGTGGTCTGGAGGGAGAAGGACAAGAAGGAATGGGGCGGCACAGTCCCGTCGATCGAGGTGCGCAGCGTAAACCTTTGCTTGTTCTTCTTGCCGTGCTAATGTGATGAATGTTTGCGTTCCTTTTGCAGCTGGAGTACGACGAGGAGAACGCGTTCATGCTGCGGATGGCAATCTCATACAAGAAGAGGCAGGCGGCTAAGGCGCTCGCTTTCAACGCCGACGAGCTGTACACGCGCTTGATGCAGGAGCTCGACAAGGCCCGAATCTTCGTCGACACCGACAGCAGCGCCACGACAAAAGCGTCCAATTCAGCGGGCGCTGCCCTGCCTCCTTCCAAGACTGCGAGTAAGAAGGAAGAAACCACGTCACCGCCCTCGGCGCCTACTTAAAGGCGCCTAGAAAATGAAACACACTATCCAACCAACTTCCGCTTCAACTTGAGACCACTGAAATGGCTACACTGCTCCGTAATTTGTGTGTGGAACACAATTCGTGTGTGGACCGTGTGTGGCTCGAGTCGCATCGTGAGGCTCATCCGTCGGTTCTGGACGTGCGAGCGCCATGTTGACCCGCGGCCAGCGCGTGCCGCGACGGCTGCTGGAGGTGACTCGGCGTGCATCCTCCACCAACAGCACGCTCGCCGTCTCCTCCACGTCCAGAGGCGCTGTTTCTCGTCGTCTGCTGCCCAGCAGAAGCTTCAGGAGCGTCTCCTCCGGTGTCACAAGGCGCCACCCTCACGTCTCGAGGTTCAGCCGCTCACTGCAGCCCCGCAGCTTCTCCCAGGTCACATCCAGCTGTACGCCAGTGCCGCAGGACGAGTATGAAGAGCTCAAGAGCTTTCTAGCGGAGCCTGCGACGGCGGGCGCGGCCATGGAGCGCGCTAAGGAGATAGTGACCGGCTGGATGCAGCGGCACGTGGACCCGGCCATGCCCGGCCAGGACGCCACCGTCATGGTGATGGTGGCCGACGCCATGGAGGACCCGCAGTTCGTGATGCAGGTGTACACGCGTCTGCGCGACGCGGGCGTGTCGCCCTCGCCCCTGACGCTCGAGTACTCGGCTGCAGCGTGTGCTCAGCTCGGTCTGTGGCGCACGGCGCTGGAGATCATCGAGTTCATGCACCAAGCCGTCGAGATCATGCAGCCGTCGCTGGACATCTACGAGAACGCGATCGCAGCGTGTCATAAGGACAAGAAGTGGATGAGGACCAAGCACTTGCTGGAAGAGATGCGTACGTACGGCCTCGAGGCGTCGCCGGAGCTGCACGTGGCGTCGATCCGACTGTGTATTGACAGCAACGAAACGACAGCTACGCGCGTGCTCCTGGACGCGTTTCTGCGGGCGTACGATGAAGAACTGGCGGAGGAGGAGAAGCAGGAAGTCGTCACCGAACTTTTCCACGCAGCGCTGGACGCGCAGTCATTGCCGCAGGCGCTCTTCTTCCGCGACGAGCTGCTGGCGAGGCACTTTACCGTTTCGAAGGAGCTGTACACACGGCTTGTTCATTTATGCGCTGTAAAGCGCCAGTGGCACAAGGCGCGTGTACTGCTGCGGCAGTTTGTGGACATTAACGCGCCGCCACCGAAGGCGCTGCCATCCAACAAGCACCTCGACCACATCCATCGTTTGCTGGAGGAGATGCATTACCATGATATCGAGATTCCATTAGCGGTGTACAATGCTGGACTGCGGCACTTTGGACAAGTCTCGCTGCTAGAGGACGCTATGCTCCTTTATGCAGACATGCAGAAGAATGGAGTGAAGCCTGATGCTACGTCGTTTGCAGCGCTGATGTGTTCTTCCGGCTCCAATGTCAAGCAATCGGAGACCTACTTCCGTCAACTGCAGCGTGACAACTGCGAGCCTACGCTGGATGTCGTGCATGGATATTTGCTGGCACCCAGTCGTGCAAACAAGTGGGAAGAGGTGCTAAAGCGATATGCTAGCGTACACGACGAAGACTCTTTGTTTAAAGATCTTCCGATGGAGTCCGACGTACGGATTCAATCTCTGGTCGCGGTGGCGTATGGACGCCTGCATCGCTCCGAAGAAATGCTGCGCGTGTTCACAGCCATGAAGGTGAAGGGCATGGAGCCGAATTTGCACGTGTATGGTGAAGCGCTGTTCGCCTACATCCGCCAGGGCCAGTGGCGACATGCGCTGATGCTGTTCGACCATCTTTTCCAACAGCAGACGCCCGAGATGCAGGAGAAGCGGATTCTAGAGAATTTCCCCACGCTGTGGGATGCTGCTGTACTGGCGTGCGTGGAAGGCGAGGAAACACAACGAGCAGCGATTCTGTTCGACACTATCATCGAGCAGCGTGTCCCGATCTCTATGGTGACTGGTGAGCGTCTTGCAGCGTTGCTAACCAGCGTCCCCGCTGAAACTCTGTGGCACTCGTTCAAGTCGATACCGTCATTACACCGAACCAAAACAAAGAGTCGATTGAACCCGCGAGTACAAAACGCAGTGCTGAAACGCGTCGTGGATGAAAATGACAGCAACCTGGCGGAGCAAATTGTGGCTGATGGGGTGGATGGGATGAAAATGCTGCCCAATTCCATGACGTACGCGCTGATGCTGCGTCTGTACGCGAACCGAGAGGACCAAGAGAAGTTTCACACCTGGTGGCGTAGGATGGAAGATGCCAACGTGAAGACGACTCTCTTCGTGTTCCGCGCTCTGATGCAGCATTTGAGCAACCTTAGCGTGGAATGTGAAGACGTGTCGTACTTGCACGCCATCAGCAGCTTTCTTCAGCGAGAGCAAACTGAGAGATCAGACGCAAGCAGGATTACCATAGAAAACATCAAGGAATACGCTGCGGAACTTGGACGAGCCGCGTTGGACATAATGGAGGGCCGAGGAATGGCGCCTGACACAATCTGCCTGCAGTACTACCTGCTGCTGAGTCAAGAACCGGACCACGTGGCTCGCGCTCTCACGTTTGTCGAAGACTCACTGTCTTCAGCCAACGGAGATGACGAAGACAACCTCCACGATGTTGTACAGCTCACGCCTCGGTTATTGCACACACTGTTTACAGCGTTGGGCAACTTTCCGGATGATCAGCGTGTGCGCAGACTTCTCATCGACATTGTGAAATACTTGCCAAGCGAGCTGTCCGAAGACGCTCTTGCGGCTTACTGCGCGGCGAATGATGGTTACCACACGTTGCAGCTTTTGCGCGAACTGGTTGACCAAAAGTGCCCCCTGAAGGATGAGCACGTGCTGTTCTTCCTTACCAACAGCTACACGTGCGAGGCGTCGTGGTTGGAAACCGAGGAGTCTCGTCCGAGGAGCGGAAATGGCGTGATAGTAGACATGGCTGCGCTGCTGTGTGAAGGCGAGACCGTGACGATGGAGGCGGGTTGCCTGGCCTTCCTTATCAAGCACGTCGTGGACCTGTCCAAGTGGCAGGAGCGAGATACGTTCGAGGTATCGACGCAGGAGGAGATCGAGGCTATGAAGAAGCTACTGGTGCGGGCGTTCTCGCATTTCTCCATTGCCCAGGTCACGGAGTTTCTCTCGAAGGTGATCGATAGAGACGATCTCGTTCATATCATGAGTGTCCTAGACGAGCTCCAAGACGCACAGAAATAAGAGCATTAGACCTAGAGGTTGTTGGTTTTTGAAATGAAAATTTATCATCTACCGGTATCCTCGACCATCAGTGCGTGCACTGGACCCAGAAACGTTTTCGTTACCGGTGTCGACACTTCAAGGGACCAAGAGGGTACCGGTAATCAAATCTTGATTGATTGCCAGAGGCTCTTGCTACAGTAATGTGCCTCAATAAACAACGGGTAACAACGAATAGACTGGAAGAAATTATATAACATATGGGAAAAAGAAAGGATACGACTTGTTGATACTGTATACTGAATTTAGATAGTACATAGTACTGTATTATTGCAGTTGTACCTTGGTCCATTATAGCAAACTGTGTCGACCCTTTTGAGCTTCACGACCATTGAGGCGTTGACTAGCTTTTATAAGTCGAGCAACAGCATTTAAGAGTAGTTTATCGTACCATCACCTACGTTTCATTTCGATCAAGGTAATGCATCATACTAAATCGATACGTATTGTCCCGAGTGGGAACGGTCACCACCGTTCCTACCCAGGGGGCGACCGTTCGACCCGCGATCTACTTTGGGAGGGTCAGCTGGTTGACGATGTGGGAGCGGGCAGTCATCCATTTCGGGGAGGCGCCGACTGGCGACGCGCCGGTTAGGTGGCGGCTACGGCAGCGGTGGAAGCGGTGACGCGAGCGATGGGTGAGCAGTGACGCGAAGGGCAGGACGGAGGTCACGTGTACCGCGTGGCTCGGGGCGTGAGCAGTGAGGTGAGCCAGAGGAGAAGGGGTGAGGTGAGAGCCAGGTGAGCCGGTGACGTGTTGAAGTCGACACGTGAGCCGACAGAGAGCCGAAAGAAGAAGGAAGCACGGGCCGTCAGGCTCCGTGCGCGGTAAGGAAGTAGGGTCAGTCGTGAATCTGCACTGGAGAGAACAAGTTGATAGCTTTGCATATTAGCTCTGTTCTCGCTCTGTGTTCTACTGCCTAACCGTTCTAGCTTCCACACAACGCTTGACCGTCCCATCCAGGGCACTCGCGACACGTGGTGGAGAAGCAGGGTACGGTCTTCGTTGTGAAGCCTGAGCGACGGCAGTACGGGTCGAGTCCTCGCGTCGGTGGAGCTTCGTCGGGTCTTCGGGAGTCTGCCTGGAGTCCCAGTCTTCCCCGGACGCGTGAACGGTCTGGATCTGGAATTGTGTCGTGTGAACGGTGCGCTCGGCGCCGCAGTGGAGTTGGTGAACGGTACGCGAAGTGCCGCAACTGGTCAAGGTCAAGAAGTGAACGGTCGGCTCGCTCGGAGCCCTACAAGGTCGAGGTCAAGGTCAAGTCAACGGTGAACGGAACGCTCGGTTCCGCCGGTAATTCTGGTCGGCTCGCTCGGAGCCTGAAGTAGTTTGAAGTCTGGAAGTTTGGAGTTTGGAGTTGGAGATTGGAGTTTGTTTCGCGCGTTCGAGTGAAGAAGATCGCGTGCTGAAGGTCGAGTGAAGACTTTCCGAAGAAGATGACGGTTGTTGGAGATCGAGGAGAGAGTGGAGAGCAGAGGACCGTGCAGGACGAGGGGCACGGCTGGAAGCGGAACGGTTGCGGCGGCTGCAACTCGGGGGACACGTCGGCTCTACTGGGACAGCGGCGCCCACGGTCGTCGGAGATGCGGGCGAGACGGACGCGTCGGCGCAAGTAGCGACGGCTACTGTCGTGACTCGCTTCGCCAGGAAACGATGGAGGCTCTATGGGCCGATGAAGACGATGATGAACACAAGACCGCTGAGGAACACGGTGATGCGGTCGGAGCTCAAGCAGGACAAGAGCTCGAAACGGTGATGGCTCCGTCTCCGAGCCCCGAGCTGTGCAACGGTCGAGGAGGGCGGTGATGATGCCGATGAACAGTACTGGTCGGCGGAGGACTACGGCTACCGTGAACTCGCTGAGTACGAACCGTCCTATTACACGGACTACGTGAAAGAAGAACCTGAAGAAGTGCAGCAGCAGAGGACTCCGAGTGGCTTCATCCCGATGTACACGGGAACGGAGAAGCGCTTGCCTGGAGGTCCTGTATTTGGCTGGAGCGTCGGTGCCCAGCAAGGAGGCTACTGTGACTGGGGAACGGTTGCCGAGGCCCGCAGTGAAGATGGAACGGAAGGTGAAGGCGGAGCCGACGGTGAAGTCTCTACCTCCGAGGCCGGTGAAGACCCAACCAGACGGGGCCGGTGAAGACAGTCGTGCACGGGAGAGCACCTGTCGGAGCGACAGTGGATGCTTCGGCGAACAGACGGCCGATGCCTACACAGGCTCGGAACGGTGGCTATCGAGCCCCCATGAACATCCCGACCGTTCGGAGCGACCGTGACTTGTCGTCTATGGTCTCGAATGCGATCAAGGTCCTACCTGCGTTCTACTCGGACACGGCCAGCATGGACAAGGCGCGTGACTTCTGGGAGCTGTTCGAAGCTCACACCAGCCACCTCCCGGACCAGTCTCGGCTGTTGGTGTTCCGACAACGGATCAAGGGCAGTGAAGCTGAACGGCGGGTGGAACCACTCCACCATCAAGACGTTTGCGACGCTGAAGGTCAGGTTTCACAACCTGTTCCTCAGTCGAACGGCTGATCAGCTTTGGGAACGGTTGCAGTCCGCACACCGT
The DNA here is from genome assembly GCA_016169955.1 of Phytophthora vignae f. sp. vignae. NCBI lineage: Eukaryota > Oomycota > Peronosporomycetes > Peronosporales > Peronosporaceae > Phytophthora > Phytophthora vignae. The sequence continues at coordinate 217,795 of JABJUM010000091.1, read as the reverse complement.
GAGCGTGGCGAATCCGTTGAAGAGTGGGGCGACCGTGTGACGGATCTTTGTGACTCGTTGGACTATCCGAACAGGAAGATGCGATATCAGTTGTTGTTCCGTCGCGGACTCAGAAACAAGCGCATATTGGCGTGTCTCGACTCGAGACCTGCGCGAGACATCCCGGAGGCCTACGAATGGCTATTGGTCAAGGAGATGTCGCGTCCCATTGAAGAAGACGACGAGTTCTCGGACGAGAAGAAGAAGTCGAGCGGGAGCGAGGCCTCGCCCGCGAACGACCCGATGGCGGCTGTGGGCGTGCTTGCCGAGAAGATGACGACGTTCATGACCCAGCAGCAGCAGTGGCTGCAGCAGATGATTCAGAACCGCTGGCAGCCCCCTCGCTCGCCGCGGAACCGCATGCCCAACGTGTCGGCTACTACTTCGAGTCATGGCGCTGGGATGAACGGTCCGGGACGTCGAGGAAACGGTCGACCGGTCCGAGGAATCCGTATGGGGGCTGACAGTCGGACGCAAGAAGGAGCCCCGGTGTGCGGACGGTGTGGCTATGTGGGTCACTCTCGAGAGACCTGCCGCCGAAAGTCCATTACGTGCCACAACTGTGGTGTTCACGGTCATATCGCGGTGGAGTGTGAAGCGGGACCTAGCAACAACCAACGCGGCGCTGGAACGGTCAGTCGGAACGGTGGGCGTGACGCGCCGATGTGTGGATTCTGCAAGCAAGAAGGTCACTATGTCGACTCGTGTCCGAGCATTGAGGCGCTCCGTGGTGTCGCCCAGGGCCTGCTGGCCGGGTCCGCGCCGACCGCTTCGAACCAATGACGAGGGCGGGAGGAAGGGGAGGAGAGAGTCACTCCTTCCTCTTGTCTAGTAAATGGCTCGGAGGATGGCGACCGGGACCGTGGAGGTGAATGCGGAACGGTGGCCACCGTTGATAGTTGCGTGGATTCGTCTGAGAGGCAGAGCGAAACGGTGTCTACCCCCCTTGTGTGGCTTCGTGTGGTGAAAAGAAAAACAAGAAAAAGAAGGTCGGGTTTCGAGTGGTAGGGACGGATGAAGAAGGCGAGGGTTTGAAAGCTGAAGTTGAGGGCGACGAGGTCGAGGTGGTTCGCGAGGAGTTGGTCACTGCGAACACGGTCGACGCGATTGACACGGTTGCTGAAAACGGTGAAGTGGACGAGGTCGCAGTAAACCCCGTGAACTGCACGGTGGCGGAGCCTCCGACGGAAAGGAGCGGTGAACGAAGTGTTATGGAGATTGTGACGACGCCGGATGAGGTGAAGGCACCCTTGGACGTGTGGGAAGACGAAGAGTACGACGTGTCGGACTGCCTGTTCGCGGCGTGGACGGAGGAAGAGACCGTTCCTGGCGAGGACAAGGATGCGAACGGTCCGGTCGAGACCAAGACGGTTGAGGCTGACACAGTCGAGGCCAAGGAAGCCTTGGGGTACGACCGTTTGTTTACGGACGAAGAGCTGGACGCTATGGAAGATTGTGAGCCCGGGCAGGAGACGTCCGTTCTTGCTGGAACGGATGTCGCGCCGAGCCGGAGGAGTACGACAAGGAGCTTGAGGACCGGTTGTATCCGCTGGACGAGGGCGAGTTGCTGAAGCGTGCCAAGCAGAACGCTGAAGCCCAGGCTGAACCGTCCGCGAAGGAGCTGGCTCGCTTCCTGGGTATCTCCCCGGAGGTCTTGGAACGGACGCGCCAAGCCGCCTCCGACTCCTTTGGAACGCCCGAGTACTGGCAGGATTGGTACGGGGACATGCTGGAGAAGTCGGAGGAAGCCAAGCGGGCGAACCGAGACTTCCGGACTCCGGTGGCGAGCGTCGTCTATGGTGAGGAAGCTGCATCCCGTGGACTGGTAGAGAAGACCTCGAAGCAGTCGGGCGTCGGCGGCGACTCCTGTAGCTCCGATGTCTCCTCCGAACGGTCGAGCTCTGAGGGTGAAACGGTCACAAGCGTGGTTAACACGGTCGTCGAGTCTGTCGTGTGCGAGAACGTCTTGCGCCCTCCTGATGATCCTGGAGAAACGGTCACGGTGGAAGGAGGGGTTCCTGTTCCAAGTGGAGTACGACGCGTCGATCCAAAGATCGAGAGAGCGATCGCGCGTCAAGCGGTGTTCCGAATGCTGAAAGAAGCGAGGGACTACGGAGATCGAAACTACAGTCCGGTGGAAGTCCTGAACGGTGACGGAGGAACGGTGGATGTTCCCCCTCTTCGCGACAAGGTGCCTGATCCTGATTGGGAACGGCTACGCGAGCACGTTAACCGTGTCGCGGAGCTGTCCGGCCTGAAGGGAGATTGCTGGGAACGGTTGGAACCGTGGATCAAGTCGTATTTCGAAGAGAACGCTGGACGAGTATGGACGAAACTGTGGGACCGTACGGGGCGGTCGAGGGCTCCGAGTGCCCGGCGTCGACGCAGCCGTCAATCGGGGAAGAAGGGTTGCTTTGACTTCTCGTCATTGTACAAACCGTACGCGGAGGTCCTGGGAGATGTGGAGTTCTACCCTGAGCGTGAAGAGGACATTTCTCATTACGTGGAGGTGGTACGGTGCGAGCGTCCTGCTCGGACACCGCTGCCAAGAACCGGTCTCGTGGAGGTCGTCACGGTCAACTTGCCTAACGGATTCGGGCTATGTGACGACGATGGAGATGAGTGTGGTGTGTATCGCGTTGTCGAAGACGGACGACGGGTGGTGTGTGCTGTTGGCAACTTTGAGGCTCTCTCGAGCGGTTATATTGACTGCCTACCGTCTCAAATGCTAGCAGATACGGGCGCTACTCTAAGTCTTGTGGATCGGTGCGTGCTGAAGCGTTTAGGACGGTCGTCCGAGCCGCTAGAACCGTACGAAGGGCTGGTAAGGAGTTCCTCAGGGCACAAACTGCGGATTCGTGGTTGGATTACTCTCTCTCTCCGTCTCGGAACGGTCGAAGTCTCGATGAGCTTGTTGGTCGCCGACCGTCTCCACGTCGATGCGATCCTGGGTGTCGATGCCCTAGGAGCGTTCGGTGCTGTGATCGACGTACCAGAACGGACGTTGACTCTGAAGAGTACGGGCGAGGTATTGGCGCTAGGCTTCACTATGGTGCAGGAGTCGTACATGACGACGATGGCGACGTCGGTACGGTTGCCGCCCCGTGGCCAAGCCCTCGTGATGACTCGGGTTGTCGGTGCGGTGGTCGACAAGGCGACCGTTCTGGTCGAAGGATCTCTGGGTCTGCCTCCTACGCTGTGTGTGGCTCGGTCGCTGTGCACGGTCGAAGAGGACCAAGTCATCGTCGAGGTCTGCAATGCGTCTATGGATGAGTACTGGATCAGGAAAGGAACGGTCGTTGCGTGCACCTCGGTGATCCCGGAGTCGGCTTTCGAGCCACCAACGGTCGATCTGGAAGCGGAAGAGCCCCAAACGGTCGGCTCGGCGGGAACGGTGCCCGCCAAAAGTGGCGAATCCCCGGAGGAGCGTGCAGCGTCCGTGTCTGAGGCGCGTGAAGTGGATGTCGGTGAGAAGGTGAAGGCTACGAAGCCGGACATCCCTCCCGACAAAACGGAAGCTATGAAGGCCGATTTCTCTGAGTCCAAGCTGTCGCCGGAGCAGCAGGAACTGTTCCAAGCGGAGCTGAACGGTTTCGCCAGTATGTTCGTGGACTCTTCGAAGAAACCCGGACGAACGGACCTGTTGCGGTTCGAGATTGACACCGGCGACAGTGCGCCAATTAAGCAGCAACCGTACCGTGTCTCGTTGGCTAAAGGTAAGGTTATGGAGGCGGAGATCCAGCAGTACTTGGAGCTGAACCTGATCCGACCCTCGAACAGTCCGTGGGCGAGCCCGGTCCTGGTGATTCGGAAACCGGACGGTGGGATCCGGTTCTACATCGACTACCGTAAGCTGAATGCGGTAACGGTGAAGGACTGTTACCCCATGCCACTGATTGATGACATTCTGGACGTGCTGGGCGACGCTCAACTGTTTTCGACGATTGATATCGCTTCTGGATACTGGAACGTGCCGATGCACCCGGACAGCGTGTCCAAGACCGCTTTCACGTGCAAGTACGGCCTGCACGAATGGTTGGTGATGCCGTTTGGCCTTTGCAATGCGGTTCCAGCTTTCGAACGGTTGATGGAGACCGTTTTGGTGGACCTCAAGTGGCGAATCTGTTTGGTTTACCTCGATGACTGCGTCATTTTCAGTAAGGACTTTCCTACGCATCTGGTTCGCGTGCGCCAAGTGCTGACACGGTTCCAGCAGGCTGGATTCAAGCTTAAGATGAAGAAGTGTCACTGGGGGCGCAGCCAAGTTGCGTTCCTGGGGCACATCGTGACTCCTACTGGTATCCTGCCTAATCCTGAGAAGGTGAAGGCTGTGATGAACGTGAAGCGTCCGGAGGACGTGCATGGGATCCGTTCTTTTCTGGGTCTGACGAGTTACTTCCGTCGTTACATCCCGGGGTATGCGTCGATCTCTGCTCCCCTGGAACGGTTGAAGGTGAAGGACGCACCGTTCGTGTGGAGCGAGGACTGTGAAGCTGCGTTTAGACAGTTGAAGCGTGCGCTCCTGAAGCCGCCTATACAGGTCTATCCTGACGGCAGGAAACGGTTTAAGTTGTACGTGGACTCGTCACGGTACGCTGTTGGCGCTTGCTTGATGCAGGAAGTGAACGGTCGCGACCGTGTAGTGGTCTACGCTAGTAAGCTGTTGACTGGATCGCAGAAGAATTGGATCAACAACCAAGATGGAATCTCGGAGATAAAGTGTTGGGGAGTTGCCTGGGCTACGAGGAAGTTCCGCTGCTACCTGGACAAGCGCGAGTTCGATTTGTACACGGACCACCAGGCGCTGACATGGGTGTTCAGCCCCGGTAACCGTACGACGAACGCTAAGCTTGCACGGTGGGCGATGGAGCTCTCAAATCTCCAGTTCAAGGTTCATCACAAGCCTGGAACTTCGTTGGGTCGTGTTGACGGTTTGTCGCTGTTGCCGACGGAGACGGTGGCGGCTCTGACGATGAGCGACCTCCTGAATCCTGGAGGCCCGGTCGATGACGGGCTTCCGGCTTCAGTCGGGGAGCGACCGGACACGAACGGTGAACTTGTGAACGGTGAGGGTGTCGCTGGCGAACGTGCCGATGGACATGTGGATGACGAAGAACCTGACCGTCCTAACGAGGACGTTGGCGGCAGCCCTCTGCCGGGCGCGCCAATTTCTCCGGTAGACCAGTTCGGGCTCGACTCTGAGCAGTTCGTCGAAGCACAGCAAGAGGTGCCGTGGATCAAGTCGCTGGTGGCTTTCCTGCTGGACGGTGCCTTGCCCCTCGACCCCTTCCTGCGAGCGACTGTGGTCAAGATGGCGCGTAGATATGAGGTACAGAACGGTTTGCTGATGCGGCGGGTGAATCTACCAGCTCGGGTCGGACCTGCACGGTCCTTGACCGTTCCGGTAGTTCCGTTACCGTATGTGGAGACCGTGCTCCACTACTGTCACTCTGACGTTCTGTCCTCTCACCTGGGATTGACGAAGACTCTGGAGAAGGTGAGAAGACATGCGTTTTGGCCTGGATGGCGAAAGGATGTCACGGAGTACGTCCGAGAGTGCAACCGTTGTGGTAGTGGGAAGGGCTCGCGACCGTGGCAGGCGGGGCAGATGCAGCGGATGCCAGCGGCTGATCTCACGGGGCCGTTCTCTCTGCTAGTGGTCGATGCTGTCGGACCGTTACCTGAAACTGAGAGGGGCAACAAGTACATCCTCGTGTTCGTGGACTACTTCACGAGATGGGCCGAGGCCTTCGCTGTTCTCCGATTGGACTCCGTCACGTTCGTCGATGTCATGGTGAACGGTGTGGTGTCCCGCCACGGTGTGCCTTCACGGTTGTTAAGTGACAACGGTCGGAATTTCACGTCGGAAATCGCTAAGTCGTTCTATCAAACGCTTGGGATCAAGAAGCTGTTCGGTTCGGCCTACCATCCGCAGACTCAAGGTCTCGTGGAACGGTTCAACGGAACGCTCATGGGAATGCTAAAGATGCACGTGAGTGAAGCGCAAACGGACTGGGATCTGTATTTGCCTCGGGTGTTGTTTGCCTACCGTACGTCCTATCACGAGGCGTTGGGCGACACTCCGTTCTTTTCTCTCTACGGGCGTGATGCTACGCTACCGCTGGACGTCGCGTTCCTGAACCTAGGGAAGTGGAAGAGCAACGAGGTGGCTCTGTATCGACGGGAGTTGTATCGGTCGCTGCGGGGCTCTCGTCACCTGGTCGAACGTCAACTGGTGAAGGCTCAAGATCGCCATGAAAAACGGCTGGGCGACCGTGTAGCCGTGGAGTACGAGGTTGGAGACCCGGTGTGGGTGTACCAATTGTTCAGGAAGAAACGAGGAGAGGCGCGGACGAAGAAGTTGGCGTTCTCGTCGCATGGACCCTACCGAGTTGTGGCGAAAGTGGGCGATAATGCGTATCGGATTGACATCCCGTCGCATCCGGACAAGGTGGTAACGGTCAATGTGAACCGTTTGAAGAAATTTCGTGGCAAGTGGACTCGGCCGTACTTGGATGACGTACCGGACGGGGTCGGGGACGGTGAAGGAGACGCAGAAGAAAGACCTCTGGAGGAGTCCGATCTCCCGGCGTCGAGCTTCACGGAGAGGCTGACTGTCGGCAGGGGAGACACGGTTCTCACGGGTGTCAATTCGCCGTTACTGGCTGTGTGTGGGAAACGAACGGTGGACCGTTCTGTGGAGTACCTGGTGTTGCTTGCGGATTATGAAACGTTTTGGGTGCCTCGGGCGGAGCTGATGCCTGAGTATGAGGCCCTGGTGACGGCTATTGAACAGGCCAGGAGGAAGAAGTTGAGGCTGCCCGAGTTGCGTCGAAGCTCGCGGCTGGCCGATGCCAATGAAGAAGTGGAGGATGACGACCTGCTAATGGCGTAGCAAGGTCGACGGTGGGCGTGCTCGAGTCTTGGAGAAGACGGTCGTGGAGCGATGTTACGAACGGTCAGACTACAAGACTCAAGAACGGAACGAGTGGAAAACGGTTTACGTGTTGTTACTGATTTAATTGGAGGGACGCATGGAGTAATACGGAAAGAATGGACGATCAGGAGCGTCCCTAAGTCACGGAGAACTACTTGGAGCCCGCAGAATCGGCGCTCTTCTTCTTGGAGTTGGACTTGGCCGACGAGTCGCCCTTATCGTCGCCCGAGCTGCTCTTCTTGTCCTCCTCGGGGGCGTCGGGGGTGTCCGGACTGCGGCCGCCTTCGTCGTCCTCTGCTTGATCATCTTGGTCGGCGTCGACTTGGTCCCGGTCGTCGGGCTCGTCTTCCTGCGGGGGGGCTCTGCGCGAGCGGCTTCTCCTCGGGCTCGTCCTCTTCGGCATCTTCGAGCTCTTCATCGATGGACGGGGTCGGCGGCTGCGCGGTGGACTCGTCGTCGCCCTGCTCCTTGCTCTGGAACGGCTTCAGGTCCATGATGACGCGGTACGAACCGTCCTTGAGCTGCTTGGCGATCTTGACCTGGAGTGCGCGGATCCGGCTGTTCGTCAGCAACGTCTTACAGATGCCGCTGCTCTTGTTGCCGACCCAGGCCGGGTTGGGCGGCTTGCGACCGGCGTCGAGGGCGATGCGCGCCAGCGCTTCATCAGCAGCTCTCGGATACTCTGATAACCATCTTCGTCGACGCGACACGGGTCCAAGATGCGCGCCATCAAGTTGTCGTAACGGGAACGGTCGTGGCGCCAGAGCGTGACGAGGTCCGTCGCCGAACTGGCCTTTCCCTTAGCCGACACGGAACGCTTGGCGGCCTTGCCTCCGAGCCACATGAGATTGTCGTGGACGGTGTTCTCGAAGCGGTCGAGGAAGTCGCACCAGCCGAAGAGGCAGACGTTCCCACTCACCAGCACGAGGCGGCCTTGGTTCGCGTTGAGCTTGTCGCGGCGGCGAGCGTCCGAGTTGTCCGTTGGCGCGTACAACGCACAGTCGAAGAACGTGGCACGGTGGCGCATGTAGTAGCGCCAGTGCACCAGGTGGAGCTCCGGGAACTCTTCCGGGTCGAATCAGGCGCGCTGCCCAACCCAGGGATACGCGACGCGCGGCGGGGTCTTGCCCTGCTTGGCGGCCGTCTCGACGAGCTTCTCGACGTCGCGCCGGATGTCACGGGGGCAGGTCTCGGGCAGGTCCAGCGAGTACCTCGTCGTGCGCGCGTTCTTGCGTTGCTTCTTGGCGGCTGGTCCCTTCGAAGTGTCGGCGCTCGGAGCTGCCGGCCGCTTAACGGCGGGAGCTGGGGCATCTTGAGCGGCGAAGAGGTCGTGGGCGGGCGGGACCCCAGGTCCATCGAATCGGGGGCGGGTAACAGCACCAACACGCGCCCGAGCTCAGCTGGGAAGGCTGCGTCGTCGGCCAGCACAGCTACGGCCAAGTCGTCGAGGGCCGTGGCGCCCAGCGAGTCGCTGTTGACGTAGAGGGCGGCGCGGAGTCTGGCGAAGAAGTCGACTTGAGCGCGCAGCTGCGCGTCGGCCTCGGCGTTGGCACCGCGCGTCTTGCGCTCCAAGCGCGTGCGCAACCGTCGGATGATCGCGGCCTTGTTCTCTTCGCGAGACTTGGCCATGGTGGCGAGGTTCGGGGCCGTCTTGTGCTCGGCTCGGCGAAAGCTGAAATGATGACAAGTGGCCAATGGGCGTGGACCACTGATGGACTATGACTCGACCGTTGGAAGTTGAAGGTCTGTGATTGCCTTTCAAAGAAAAGGAGAGGTGCGGTTGGCGAGTGACACGGTCGCGTCCACCTCGGTGAATTGATGAAAAGTAACGGTGGGTTGCGGAGTCGACAGAGACTGCCGGGGGCGATGGCTGCAGACCTCGCTAGCGTGCAGGAACGGCAAACTCGGGCTGCCCTACGGTCGGCATTTTAGTTTTTGCACGGTGGGGATGGAGACAGCGATGGCGGTGATCGAGTGGTGCTTCTGGAGTTCGTTGCTCGTGGGGCGAAGTGCTCTCAAAACGGTCTGCAAGTACTGGTGGGTGACCGTCTTGCTGACGGTTGGGGCGGTTGGCGGGGTGGTGACGAGGCCGCTGTGGATCATCGCGGGTCGACTACTCGGGGTCGTCTTCTCCTTCGTCTACAAGTGGGCTACGTTGGCGCGAGTGTGCCTGAGGCGCTACCGTCGCTTTGTGAACAGTCCAGCGGTGCAAGGCCGACCGGCGGCGGAAAAGAGATGGAAAGCGTTCGAAGCTATCTGGGTAACGCCCATGATCGTGTTGGAGGCTCGTGGTGAACACACGGATGGCCTGGGCCGGCTGATGCACAAGTGGCTAGAAGACTATCACGCGCTGTGGTGCGTGTTCCTACCCGACGTCTTAGAGCTGAGCTACAAGTCGACGGTCAAGTACTGGACGGGCTCCAAAGCCGAGTGTCAGCGGTCGTTTGACCGTGCTGGCTGCGTGGGCCGTGGGTTCTGGGCGTTCTCGTCGCTACTGATGCACGCCGTCTTCTATACCGTCGTGTATGTGTACGACTTCGTGGAGAGGGTGCGCCAAGGAACGGTGGGTGTCGCCGTGCTGTTGCTGTCGCTGAACTACGCGCTAGCCGACGGAGGTCTGGTCGCCGGCGAAGGACTGGTGCCAGACGAAACGGTGGCGTGGGGAAGTTGCTATGTGATGGCGGTCTGCGTGACCAGCCACCTGCTGAAGTGGTATGAGGCGACTTCGGGTGGGTGATCGCCCTTGAAGATGGCGGAGGACCGCTACGCTGAGTGGCAGAAGGACTTGGAGGAGCTGGAGCAAGCTGAGCGTTTGAGCGAAGCGTTCTGGCGTGCGGACGGCTGCGTAGGCGAGAAGAAACCCGTGAGGACGCTCACCGGGTTGCACGCCGAACAGCGAGAGCTGCGGGCCAAGATGCAAGAGGCCAAGCTGGAAGCAGCTCGACGGGGACGTCGAGTTTCAGTCGGGGAGGATGTCCCGAGTGGGAACGGTCACCACCGTTCCTACCCAGGGGGCGACCGTTCGACCCACGATCTACTTTGGGAGGGTCAGCCGGTTGACGATGTGGGAGCGGGCAGTCATCCATTTCGGGGAGGCGCCGACTGGCGACGCGCCGGTTAGGTGGCGGCTACGGCAGCGGTGGAAGCGGTGACGCGAGCGATGGGTGAGCAGTGACGCGAAGGGCAGGACGGAGGTCACGTGTACCGCGTGGCTCGGGGCGTGAGCAGTGAGGTGAGCCAGAGGAGAAGGGGTGAGGTGAGAGCCAGGTGAGCCGGTGACGTGTTGAAGTCGACACGTGAGCCGACAGAGAGCCGAAAGAAGAAGGAAGCACGGGCCGTCAGGCTCCGTGCGCGGTAAGGAAGTAGGGTCAGTCGTGAATCTGCACTGGAGAGAACAAGTTGATAGCTTTTGCATATTAGCTCTGTTCTCGCTCTGTGTTCTACTGCCTAACCGTTCTAGCTTCCACACAACGCTTGACCGTCCCATCCAGGGCACTCGCGACAGTATGCCCCTTCTGTATTATCTGTGTAGCATTGATAGTCTTCTATACTCTATCTATATCAGAGGTTCTTTATTGAGGCACATTACTGTAGTACTGCCGGGGATGGATGTCACGGCCCTCAAATCGTGAAAACCTGAAAAGTGCTCCAGAGAAATGAATGCCTTAACCCCCCCCCCCATGAAATCGACCTCGGCTATACGAAATCATGCCAGCACACACTTAGAGTCTATAGCTTTCCGGTGTCTGCAGAATTTTGCATTGCCAGAAGCCTCATTATGAGACTCATGGCGATCGTGAGGCCCTAGAGGGCCTCACTCACGCCTAGAACAAACCAAACTAACCAAAGTGCAAACTATTGGTTCGAAGTTATATTATTCACGACCTTTGAACCAAATTCTATTTTGGTTTGAACGTTTCACGACCATCGCTCTTGAATCAGAGGTTTGGAGTTTCATGGTTTGGAGTTACGCTTCAGCCGCAAGCGAAGGTTTGGTTTCCTTGCTGTCTGGTTAGACAATATAGCAGTCAGTGCTTCAGACGGCCACTCGGTGTGAGCTCCACCCCATATGAAGTATAATTTGAGTTTTTATCCTTTTATCTCGAATGGCAACTTTACGCAAAACGCAAGCTATTCGTTCACGGTCGTCGTGAACTACTTTCAGTCGTAACATAAAGAGCTACATGTGCCGTTCCTGCTATCGTGCTCGTTTAGTAGAAGGGTCTCGTACTGCACGGCAGTGTTGAGTGAGTTCTTGCCGATGTTAAAGGAGGTGAATGGGAGCAGCCAGTGGACTACATGGAGATCGCACACATTCATGTAGCTTGAGAGCATTACTATTAATTTTGAAGCAATTTTACTGGCTCCAGCAACGTTGACATCGCCTCTTTGCACACACAAACATTCTAGCTGCAATAAAGTTGAGTAGCTTTCATTCGATTCCTGCACATACGCTAGTGAAAGCTTGGTTAGACTCTGTTGTTGGAGCAACGTAGCAAGCTTCTCGCTCTACCTTGAATCGAGCAGGCTGCTCGGAGCAGCATCAAACATTTGAAGCGTTTGGCGGGACCCCGGGGTCGCCGCTTGCCCCGCCAGCTGTCATAAGCAACCAGTATATTCGGTAAATTCAAGTGCTACGTATGCTATGCATCTCTCGTACTATCGACTCTCGAGTCGCACAAAGCTGCAGACTTAGCCATTTTACGTGCTTGGCGCCGCTGCTGCTGTAGTCGTAGGCGCCGGTGTAGCTGTCTTCGCTAAACTGAAAGACTGCAGGATCGATGGTTGGTTGGGCTTTAACTTCGACTTTTTCTTCTTTGGCTGTCCGGGCTTGCGCTTTTCGTTGGTTGAGGTGTCCACAGTCAGTTCGGTTGGTTCCGCTTTTTCGTTTGGAACTGGGGCATTTAAAACAGAATCAGGAACAGAAGGATAGTACGATAAGTACTGCTACGGGATCGAGAAATACTTCGCTGCTAACGACTTCATCTTCTTCTCGGGCAAGGACTTGGTGGGGTGACGAGGAAGCTGGATGCTGCGAAGAGAAGCCTCCCAAATGCTGCGAACGTTTTCTCCAAACAGGTCGCTAGTAAAGGTTTTTCTAATCACTTCGATGTTGCTCAGATCAATCATTCTAAACGTGATCGCTTCTTCATCAGGCATGTTCACGGCTGGTCTAGCTGTACAAAGTCCCTGGCCAATCTCGAACAAGTAGTTGGCCGTGTACCCCGCGGGGGTGCAATAAGGTACTTGCTCAAAAGAGCGCCCCATTCAGTGAAGAATGGACGAGCAGTCTGTAGATGTATTTAGCACTGACCCGCCGATAAAAATAAATAATTCTGGTCACCCTCGGTATCTGATGCGGGACCCCGGGGTCCGGCCAATAGCTTCATTTGATGCCGAGGTAATGAGGTATGCATTTTACAAAGACCCGTTCGTTTAGAGCACGAGATCAACCCTTCGACAAGTCAACTTCGCTATCCATGAAAAGTACGATTTAATCCTTCTCAATTTCGTAGGCTTTCGTCTCGCAGTGCTGGGAAGTGAATTATGCACGCTAATATCAACTAATTACTATCCAATTGAGTAATTCATCTTGTATGTGGGCAGCTTTTGGGCAAAAATGCAACCTCGCATTCAACCCAGCTGAATCTGCTTAATCAAGCAGAACTTCGGGCTCATAGCTTTGGAAGTTCACGGCGAGGCTATATCGGCCTTCCTCTCTAGGCTCGTAGACCAGCAAAACGCAATATCGACAAAAGCCGCACCAGCGCGGTTTCACAACGCTAAATTTGACCAACCACAGCATCGAGGTTCATTTGATTTGTTGCGTTTCTATCGGTTCAAACCACTTCGAACCAAACCACGAAACCGTCTCGAACCTGGTTCACTGGTAATTTTCGTTCGAGAAACAAACCAAACCAAGTAGTTTGGTTTGTTCTAGGCGTGTACCCTCTAATATCCAACGGCTGTGGCAGTCCGCACCAACGCAATAAGTACTGCGGCAGGTCCATGTCATTATCGACAGCGTCTCTCGGAATCTCAACGTTCCAGGGCGTTCCGCGCGATAGAGCAGCGATAGTTAAGGAAAGGAGTGCGTACATTGTAGGTTACACGGAAGACGCACGAATAGGGCGCGTACAGGTTCACCTATACTTGCATTTGGAGCGAAGCACGTGATGAGTGCGCTTGTTCAGCGTGGTTTCGAGCACGGCCTTCGTCAGCATAAGGTTAGCCCACACATACTGTACACGTTCTGATAAAGCAAGATTTATATGCGCTACGAATGCGGCGGAACACGAGTTGTCTTCGAATGGTGGTGTACGTCGGTTTCGAAGAGATTTCCGTCGGAATCGTCCCCGTGCCGCATCAATCGGTGGAAGATTTTAAAATGGGTCTTCTGCGAAACAGGGCTTTGATTTGATCTGATAGTACTTTCTATATGAACCAGTGATTGGATCTCGTTTGCTAAGCTTTGCTACGTTTTGCTTCAGTTTGACTTTGCCACGCAAGCTAAACTACCCTACTGCACCGACCGCCTCCGCCTTCTACTGTACTACCAGCATGGTCAAGCGTACGAAGACGACCACCACGAAAGTCGCAAGGCGTCCAAGCTTCCGCGCAAGGTCGCTCAACAACAGCCTGCATCCCCCCGAGCGTGAACGCGCACTAAGCGACAGCTAGTCATAGCCCTGGCCAGCCCAGCATCCTCGGCGCCATCGAGTCCGGCTTCATCTGCGCCTTCGAGCCCAGTGGTGTCGCTGATACCGGCGAGCTTTGTGGCAGCGCTCACGCCGTCTCCTCCGTCGTCTCCGGTGATAACGCCGCAGTCACCGACGGCAGAGCAGTCGCCGCTGTCATCGCCTTGCCTGTCAGCATCGGGACGGAGCTTGCGCCAGCCGGCTTCGACGGGAACGACGCCCTAAGAGGGTGTACTGCTATTGGCACCGTTCACTGTCGCCGCTACTCCCTGATTCCCCTGGTTTGTCGGCCTGCTCGACTGGAGGGAGCCTGGATTCGCCTCGACCAAGCTTGCCTTCGACGGAGACGGCGTCGGATGGCAGCTCTTACGAGTCGGCGAGCACCGAGCCCCAGCGCACGAAGTTCAAGTCCGTGATCATGTTGAACGTGAGGCGAGGCGGGTGAACGCCTTTATCGTCCAGGGTGTATAGCTTGCGTGCCCAGCAAGGGGAGTCCAAACGGAAAACCCAAGTGGGGGTCAGTCTCCAATTGGAATACGAGTATCCCGACCGGAGTTGGCGTGTGACCTTGTGTAATCCCTCTCGGTAGCGTTTATCTTCGGTAAGTCCGGAGTTCACCACCTGAGTTGCTTTCACAGTATCAATCAGATACAGAATAATACAATCGCCCACGTTCGTTTCCAAACGGAGTCAATACAACTGGGGGTCAGACTATTAGTGGAGTCGTCCCAATACACCAATCAATACAAACAGAGAGTTAAACGATATGCAGCCGCTCTTATTCTTTCGGACCCTTGTGCGGTGGGTCTTCGGTCCAGTCAACAAAGCCTTATTCAGAACCCTGGTCAGTCCCAAACTCACTGGCTTATTCAAATCAATAATCGCGCACCACTCCCGACGCCGAACACTAGGATTCGTTCCGGGAGACAAATCGCTCCAAACACAAATATACAGTCCTACCACACAGCAGTCTCTCAATCAAGTTCAAGGGGTGACTACTAACAACCTCCCAAACCGCAAGTTAATATGAAATGGGTTACCGTTCGGTTCGCCAACTGGAATATGAAATGGCGGATCACTCCTTGGCGCGCGTCGCCGCAGTCCCCACCAATTAGATCTCTAGGTCTTAGTGGAGACTCGCACAACGGGCGTACGCGTGCCCGAGGTGACCTTATCCGCAAGAAAACACGTCGCCGGGCCCGGGGAATGACTTCCTGAGGCTTGGCCGGCCGACTTGTCACTTACAAGGCAAAACGAACTCTCTGTTGATTTTAGTGCTAGACGATCTCTACTAGCTATCTTTCCACATGCAGGCTTCACTTTTATCTTGGTTTCACTATGGGTCCGGGTGGCGTAATCATCTTCAACATCCCGAGACACGCAAGGAATCAGGCGACCCCTCGTGCATAACAGATCCTGGTCGGTCGTGCTGGTCGGTCGTTAACATCTTGTCCCAACTATACTTGAAGTTTCGAATCTTCGATGATGGGTGACCACTGGATTTTTCCTCCGCAGATTCAAGGACCCATCCGGATCCAGACTAGCTCTCCATCTCGATCCAAATCCAGAACTCCAGCCATCCATCGGAAATATTTCTCATCTCGGCATCTCTGTGTCACCTCTTGGCCTCGATACGTGCCCAGTCGGCAACCGCAACCACACACATGTCTTCGGGGACGTCCACGAGGTACACGAGTACTCCAGCGCGCACCAACAGGTCGCCCTTCGTAGCTCTTCACCACTCGTAACAGCTCAGTTGTCCGGACTGTGAGGTCTGGATCCAAACAGTGCTTGTCAATCTTCTGTTGTCACCGCGTCCCAGCTTGCACTTGTCACAAAATCTGGATAAATTCTGGACCAATCAGAGGCATGCTTTCCGGGACAGAGTGGGAACCGGCGCAAGGGAAGTTTTCCCAAAGCCGCCTCGTGTCAACCGTCCCTCTCATCCGCAAGCTTTCATAGAGAGATTTACCCTCGAGCTGACAGGTTGTGATGAGATCACACGGTTCCAGACGGAGTAAGCGGAAAGCGAATCCAAATGGTGGCTCCGTTCTCCAACTGGCGGAAATCGCCTCTTCTCTTCGCCCTGTCTCCCCACAGTCAGCCAGATCTTTTTCCATCAAGTCGGGAACACCACTCTCACGGCTCGACCAAATCGCAATCCCCCGCTTGGTGCACACATCGATGGCACCGCACGTGACGTCCGGGACCTCTGCCGTCACCGCCCCTGTCCGCCCCGCAGCTCCTGCTAACGGCGGTCGGCAAGACAACACGCCTGTCGCCTCGGGCGACTCCACCGGCAACCAGGACTCTTCTAGCCACAATTCTAACGGCGAGAGCGAGGAGAGTGAGGGCGAGGGCGACGACATGCAGGGCAGCGGTGGTTCGGACGGCAACCATGACGGCGAGCAGGGCGACGACACTGGACCGGAGCGCATGGACGTCGACGGAGGCTCTCCCCCCAAGGAGGTCACTGTGCACGAGGACTCATCACTGAAAGCTGGCGCCGAGCGTTTGTTGTCTTTGGATCGGGCCCATTCTCTCCAAACCGATGAAACTCTTCCTGCTGGACCAGAAATTCCGCGCGGAGGTCAAGTCGAGACTCCAGCGTTCTACTCGGTTCCACCTCGGCTCCGGTTGGTGATGCGACTCGGCTTGTTGGTATCCCCGCTACGCAGGAGCATCTCGACGCCCAAGTCTATACCCAGAACGGCTATGGTGGATTGGAGGCGCTGTATCAGATGGACGTCCTCCGCACGAGTGACTTGGCATCGCTGTACAACTTCTTCAGTCCGGACGATGATGTGTTGGACCTCGTGTTGACTCCACGCAAGACTCCGCTTCCCCCGGACGAGTTGGACGCGCTCCTGCGCTCGATCGGACTACAGCGTGAGATTGCTTGTCTTCTCACGGAATTCGAACCGGATCGCCTTGCTCACCGCGTATTTGGAACCGTGACGCTACTTCGAAAGCTGATCCATCAGCACCGAGTCATGGCGTCTCAGATAACCAACTCGAGCCAAGCGGTTCAAGAAGCAGTGAGTGCGAAGGAGGAGGTGTCACGACTCAAGCATGACTACAAGTTCCAGTCGGACTACTGGGAGAAGAAGATGGCTACGGTTCTTGAGCAGAGGGACCGTGTCAATCGTCAGCATCGAGGTGACATCCAAAAGCTGATATCTGAACACGACGCCGACATGACAAGTCTTCGGAAGCAGGTCAAGATACTGACTCAGCAACTGGACGACTCGAAAACGCATTGCCGACTTCTGGACCAGCGCCTCCGACAATCTCGCTTCGAAGTGGCCGACGTGATGAACTTCCTGGGTGAGAACGCGCAACTCTGCTTCAACTGGCCTCGACTTCGGGACTTGCTTGTCCACTTCCGCAATCATACTCCGATTCCAAGCACCTGGCAGACTGTGATCTCCATTTCCGCTCAAGATGACATCACCGCTCAACCTGGCCCCTTCGTTCGGATGCAGCGTCCGGATGATGATGACGAAGAGCACAAGGACAGCGAGCGACCACCTCCTGATTCCCAAGTCGACTTGACGAAGGAAGTCTCGGCGCCTCGATCCTAATCTCCTACACGCAAGCAATTTTCGTCTGGACAGAAACGTCCGTCCAAGCAGAAGCAGCGTCGGGTTCCAGACATGATCCAAGAGTTCCCAACTAAGTGGGACGGGAAGTCCGACTTGAGCTGTCGTCCGGAAGGGGAGGCGCTGATGCTCTCTGAAGACCAAGCTCGAGAACTCCTGAAAGATTACCCTATCGTCTGGAGCCAGCTTCGATTGGACGTTCAAGTCCTCATGCGAACAGGCATCAAGTACCCGGGTGCGATTGAGTGGCTTGACCAGGACCGACCGGTGCATTCTCGTTTCCATCGTGCTGACCTTGTGGAGATGCTGATTCAAATGATGTTCTGGAACAAGTTGGACTCCACACCTTGAACTTCGTACGTCCCTCGCCGCTCTTTTGTATCAGCTCGGGGCGAATTGGACGTCCTTCTGGAGAATGAGATTGAGCCTCCATGTGTCCGCTCGAATACGGAGCTGACGATGCGGATCTCCTTGAACCTGAATCTCCGGAACATGACGACGTGACCAATGACGACGACTGGGTGGAAGGTCAAGAACCGGATGACGGCGTGGATGACGAAAATGAACCACTGGGTGATTCTCCGGCCAAGTCGACGCGTTCTGCATCCAAACGCAGCCGCAGAAATTCGACTTCGAAAAAATCATCCAAGCTGCGGAGACAGTCTGACTCGGAGAATGAGAAGGCACCTACGGAGATGGCTCGGAAGAAATACTCGCAACTTACGCGTCTGGAACTGACCATCATTGAAACACCGGGTCCGGACAACAACTCTTGGAGACACTATGGCATCCGAGTGAAGGCCGCGGATCCGTCGTCGCACGCTGCCAGACAGACGGTCGGGTTCGTCAGCTACGTTCCGAACCGCCATGACATGGACATCCTGAAGAAGCGTTTCAAACCGTCCGAATACAAAGACCTCATGGCTCTGATGCCGTGGCGAGAGATGTTCGACAAGCGTCCGCGCACACTCTTCTTCCATCGTCGCAAGGGTCTGACTCGGATCGACAAGGACGGTTTGGACGAGTGGATGGACTTGGTGAGCGAGAGCACTCGTGCGTTTTGGGAGTTTCTCCACTGGATCACGTTCCTCTTGGATACATCCGTTCCGGTTTGGGTCCAGAGGGCTCACACGAAACGAGCGAATCGACGTCAGACGGTCGGGAACAAGCTTGTGGCCAAGAAAGCGGAGCTCATTGCGAGGGGAATGCAGGCGTCCCTGTTCGACGAGCCTGGAGTGTGGACTTATCCAAACAAGCTGTGTCCCTGGATCCTCATGGACGAGAATCACGTCAATCCGGACACCCACAAGCCATACACTCTGAAAGAGCAACTGGACCTGGTGGATCGCCAAGAGCCCTGCCGTGTGGAGTGGAGCTACTGTGCCACTGACGAAGAACGCATTGAGAATCTGCCTGCCGATCTCCGTGCCAAGCTCATCCCCCGGGAGGAGCGCGACTTGATCATCGATGCTCTGTCTTGAAGTCCCGTTCGCCATTCCAGAGTGCAGCCACCAACTCGTCTTACTTTTCCATGTTGCACATGTAGTCAGAGCCTAAGTGCCAGAATACACTCCGTTTTCATGCCCTCATTGCGTTAACCAACCCAAATTAAAAGTATCCACTTGTCATCTCATCTTCCCTTCAAACTCGCAACCGACCTCATCTTCGTAGCTCATCACTCCGTCGCTCGCCAATTCACAACCAAAATCAGACCAATGTTCCGCGCTTCGCAACTTACGTTCTCGATCCGGGCCATTCTGTCGGTATTTGATCCAGACGAGGATTTAAGCTCGGGAATGGTCATCCCCAGCCTGCATGGCCTGGAATCGAGCTCGCGCACGGGCACCTTGGTTGAACTCGTAGAGTAGGGCACCGCAGCTAAGTTGAGATACGGGAATCCACTCAGGCTCATCATAGCCCTTCCACTTGATCTGGTATTCTCGAGTGCGTTTCGACGTACGGGTCCGCTTAGTCCATCGGAGGTCCAAAATCTTCTCGACTTCGTACTCGTTCCGATCGGAGTCCGGCTCCCAACTGTCTTCCGGGAGCAGAGCAGCGTCGAAGTCGTCGTCTTCGTTGACCTCGACCTCCTCCACGGGCCTCTTCGGAAAGAGTGCACGGGGCTTCAAACGACTAACATGTACCCAAGGGTTGACTCGGTAACCCGAACCATCCACTTGGAGTTTCACTCGAAAATCATCATGTACTTCTTCAATGCGGAATGGTCCATGCCACAAGTGAGCCAATTTCCGACTCAGCCCAGGTTGTGTTTTCGGAATGTACAGCCAAACCGAATCACCCTTCTCGAATCCAGATTTCAACCGTTCCGACAGATCTTTCCACTTCTGAGTTTGCACTTCAGACCGATGGCGCTTGGCTTGCTTCTGCAGGTCCTCCGCACACGCTTGTGCATAACTATAGTCCCGCTGAAGTTTGCGTCGCCATTCATACGCAGTCCGTTCCGGAACACTTGAAGGTTTCGGACCCAGCATCGCTGATACCGTCCCTTGAGCGTCCCAGCCATGCACCAGATAGAACGGAGTGTCCAAGCGTGTAGCGTCGAAAGAAGTGTTCAAAGCAAACATGAGACGTTCCGCATGGTCGTCCCAGTCACTCTGATCCGCTTCCGAGATGTAGGCCCGGATACTCCGAACAACAGTCTGGACCGAACGTTCTTGCTGGCCATTGGCTTGAGGCCGATATGCGAGGGTAGCTCTCTGACGACTTCCCAATAATTCCCGGAAGCGAGTGAACACCTCACTCATGAACCGTGGATCTTGATCATGACGCAGCAACGAACTAGCTCCGAAGTTTCGGAACACGCGCTCTTCGTAAGCTTCCGCGACATCTTGAGCAGTAGTCGAATCCATCGGTTTACACATGACGTATCCGGAGAACATGTCCTGGAAGAGAAGTAAGAACGTATTCCCTCGTGCCGACTTCGGAAGGTGCGTCACAAAATCCATCGAAACAACTTCAAACGGTCTTCTCGGTTCAATATTCCCAGGTGATGGTCCGGAGTTCGGAGGTCGCCCCTTTCCACTTGCGCAATCCACGCATTCCTTCACGAAGCGCTCGACATCAGCGTACATTCCAGGCCAATAAAACTCCGAACGTAATTTTTCGTGAGTCCGGGTAATGCCTTGGTGTCCGCCTTGGTAGTCTTCGTGAGCATAGTGTAAGAGATCGGATTGGAGAGCCTTCGGGACCACCAGTCTGGGTTCATCTCCAAAGTCACGTGGGCGGTCTCGGGTAGAGCGTGCCAGCCGGTACAGTACATCTCGGGTGTCCAGAATGAAATAGTCAGCAACCTTAGCAATCTTGCGGAGTCGTCTTGGTGAGAACCGATCAACGTCCCCTTTCAGGAAAGCCTTGATTTCCGATAAGTACTCGTCTCCATCTTGGTGCACTCGAATGCGTCTCCACCGTTCCGCTTGGAACTCAAGGGGTCCCAAAGGTGGCCGTTCTGACTGGACTTCCTCTTGCACCTGAGACCGCGTAAACACTGCCATCACTTTTGCGGCATGAGGCAATGGTGCAGACTCCGGACCGGGTAGTAGATCATCGCTCCCTGCACGTCTTGGTTCCGAACCTTCATCCGGACTTGCTAATTCCGTGTGGACTCCACCGGTGTGAACTTCAGCTGGACTCTTGGACTTCATCATCTTCTCAGACAACTTCGATACTTGCTCTAAGTGAACCATTTCATTTGGGTCGTCAACAATCCAAGACTCGCCGAGAGCCAAAGTCTTCGAAGTGAGATAATCTGCCGCTTGGTTGTATTCCCGTTTGAGAAGTACCAACCGGAGTGACTTGAAACCAGACTTCAAAACTTCGACCCGAGCTAGGTGTCTCTGTAGGTGTGGTTGATTACAATTGATGAGACCGTGGACTTGTTGGATCACGATCCGAGAATCACCGACAACAACCAAATCTTCGATTTTCCGGTTGGACGCCATCTGCAGTCCTTCCAAAAGACCATGATATTCAGCGTCGTTGACCGTGACATCTGTCAAAGCGAAACCTCGTGCTTCCAGGATACTCCATCCAGGCAATTTCCACAACACGCATCCACAGCTACCGAGTCGGGTAGACTTCTTGGCGGCTCCATCGAAACTGAGAATAACACCTTTGAAATCCGGTTCCAGTATCTCGACACTGATCACAGGTGGTTTCCGAACTTCGCCTTTAGCCGGGATCAGCGACTCGGCGATCTTGTCCAAATGTTCACGTGGTGTGATGCCCGCACCCATAATAGCAGCCAGTCCGTCTTCATCCCGTTGCACTTTCCGGATCTCCAAATTCCAATGAGATAACGCAAGTCCCCACGGAACACATCTCCCGTCTGCTGATTTCGAGTTGATGACCCACTTGAGAACGGAATATCGTGTGTACACAATTATCGGGCAGTGTTCAACGATTGTTCGGAACACTTGAAGTACCCTCAAAATCGCAATGACTTCTTTCTCAGCAATGTGGTATCTCAGCTCAGCGTCGTTCAGAACTCGGCCTGTGTATCGGACAGGTTGAATGAGACCATCATGTTCTTGACCCAAAACTGCACAAGCAGCCCACCGATTTGCGTGCGGGATGATGATGAATGGTCGATTTCGATCCGGATGCCTCAGCAGTGGAGTCGAGACAATCTTCCTTTTGAGGATCTCGAAAGCTTCCTTGGCTCGAGCCAGACTCCGGCCGGAGCGAACTTGTTCATCCGAGAGCTCGTATAAGACTGCGGCAACTACTGGAAAATCTTCGATGAACTTGTGATAGTAGTTCAAACTGCCCAGAAATGACTGGATCCCCTTCAGCGTGTTCGGAAATGGCAAGTCCAAAACTCCCTTTGCAATCTTCGGGGTTGCTCGAATTCCTTCCGCGCTAATTTCATGAGAGAGGTACGGAATCGAACGTTTCCCAAACTCGCTTTTCGGAAGGCTCACGGAGATGTTCCTATATCGGAGTCGAAACAACAAAGCATTCAAATCTTCGCACAACTGATCCCAGGTTGCTGCTCCATGAGCGATGTCGTCAATATAGGAACTGCGTCCCAAGACTGGTCCCATCTGCGGTGGAGCTGGAATATTCCGCTTGAAAATAGTCATCCCTTCCGTCAACACTGGCATACCTCGTTTCGAGTTGGAGTGCTTGGTTTCCGAACAGACCTTGGGGTCCAGACCGAGATAATCGAGAACATCTTGATCCACTTCCGCTTCTTCTTCTGGCGACAACCGGAGGAAACCCCACAGGCAGTTGTTAATTACGGCCTGGTAGATGAGCGGAGCGTTCTTCAGTCCGAATGGCATGCGGATCCATTGGTAGTGTCCGTACGGGCAGATGAAAGCGGAGACCAACTTCGCTCTCTCCGACATCCGGATGGCCCAGAATCCACTGGCCATGTCGAGACTCATGAACCACATTGCACTCTCGAAACCGATCAACAGGTCGTCGATTAGAGGAAGCGGGTAGTTCGACAACTGGATAAATCCATTCACAATCCGGTAGTCAATACACATTCGGATATCAACTCCGTTCTTCTTCAGAACGATGACGATCGAAGATGCCCAAGGCGAGTGGGAGGTTTCAATCAGACCGGCCTCCAGGAGCTTCTTCAGCAGCTCGTACACTTTGATCGCAAGATGAGGTGCAATCGAGCGAGGCCGCTGAGCAACAGGCTTTGCGTTCCCCACATCCAAATCACAAATCACACCACGAGCTGGTGCAGGCGCCGCGTTCCCGTCCCCGAGAAAGATCTTGCGATGATATTCCAGAATCGACTGCAGTTTCCGTTCCTCTTCCATAGAAGTCACATCCGGATCACCAACATCAGCTGTCTCGATATCACATTCTGGATTCAGATCACGCACTTCCGGGATCATTGTCAGCTGGTCTCGCAATTGAGCCAGAAGATCGCTACCTTCGTGGATGTAGACGGCAGGCTCATAATCCAATTCCTCTGCGTTCATCCTCATCACACGATCGTACTCCATCTTGAGCTTCTGAACCGGAATACTCGGCATCGCTTGAGTCGGCAAATCCGGATCTTCTTCCTCTACGGACTTCGACTCCTCGACATGTGTCTCGGACGAAAGGTCTTCCTCCGGATAACTCTCGTCGAAACTGATCGCGTCGAAAAACTCGTCCTCATCTGAATCCAAATCTCCGGACTGGGAGTCTTTATCTCCATCCAAAGTCTCGAACCATGGCCCATCGTCGACCGCGTTAGCAGCATCATCCACTTCCGATGGTGCATCTTCTGGAACCTCCCGTTCGGAGCTATTCGTGGCAGAAGTCTGCCGGGTTGTTCCTGCACTTGGACTTGGTACACTGTTTCGGTTCCAGATGGTAGTTCCTTTTTCAGCATTAACCGAGTTGGCCACCGGTATTCGGATTTCGGGACACACGGAGGGGCAGCGTCTCTCAGCATCTGGTTGTTTCGTTCTTTTCGCAACTGGGCCTGCTCCGACTTCGTGTTTTCGTAGATGAGGGTTTGCCATTCTCGGTATCTCCTCAATCCTGGTCGAACAAAGTGTCCAGACTTCGGGAAGAATCCAAACTCAATGATCCGAGCGACCGGCGTTCTGGAATCAATCCACAGGTTCTGATCCGAAATGTTGACCACCTTCACAGCAATAGGCCAAGACCGAAGGGTGTAGATGATCTTGGTCACCCAGCGGTCACCTCGACCTGCCCAAACCACTTCGCGTTGTGGGTTGCTCTGACCGTAACGAATCCGGACAATCGCATGCTCGCCTGGACCCAAGTATAATGTCTCCGTAGGCGTAACTGGAATGTCGAGACCTTGCCGTTTCGGAGCCAAACCATATTCAGACAACACCACTGGTTCTTCATCTGGAAGTTGTACCAGGCCTTCTCGAACACACAAGCGCACACCGGCTGAATACATGAAGTCCATTCCCAAAAGTACGTCGACACCGTCACCAATGTTGGCCACCCACAGTTCCAAGACGTATACAACTCTCGGACCTAGAGTGATCTTGACTTCAGTGCGTGCAGTGATGATCGTCGGAACTCCACCCAATCCAGAGACCCGGAGCTGTTTGCAGAACTTCAGCTTGAGCTTGAGCCTACGCGCAAGGTCCAAGCTCACCATGCTTACTGATGCTCCAGAGTCCAAAAGGATAGATGTCCTTCGGTTGTTCACTGCGCCGTCCACCATCGCCACCTTCTTGATTTCGTCCGGTTCGTTACCTGCCCACCATCCATACCGCTCACCTGGTTCCAGTCGAAATTCGGCTAGATCACTTGGGCTATGTTTTTCAGAGAGTGAGGGTTCCGAGTCCAGACGAGGTTGATCCAAACGAGAGTCATCAGAGGAGGAGGAGTCATCTTGAATCACAGTCATGCATTGATGGTTACTTTGGGTTCGACGTCTGAGTTCCGGCCCAACATACGCTAAGACACACAATTCTGGGGGGTCCTTGAGCCCGACGCGTTCTGAATCCCCATTCAGCGGGCGTTTTAGTTTAACTGCTGTTCCCCAGAATTGGCGTCTCCATCCAGAAGTTGATCCCGGACTGGAGACGGCAGGTCCTTGATGGAGCCTTGACGAACCAGAGTCTGGACGGTCTGAAATGCCTTCCAGGTATCGCACTTGCCTTCATGAAACTTGTTGCAGAAGACGCAGGGTCGAGTCTTACAGACTCGGGTCGGATGTCCGAAACGTCGACAGCGTTCGCACTGAATCTCGGCCCAGCAACTGTCCGCGGTGTGTCCGAAGTCTTTGCAATTCTCACAGAACTTGTTTGCGTTCGGGCTGCTGAATCGGGTTCTCATGTCTGGCTTGAAGTCTGGAGTTGGAGGTCTCCATCCAGCATGCTCCATTACTCGGAACACTGCATCCGAAAACCCTTGCTTCCAGGCTCCATCCGGAGCGATTCCCGCTCCAGTTGTAGTACTCCCAGCGGATGAGTTTCCGGACGTCAAGCTTCCAGTCGGCACACTTCCAGTTGGGGCGATAGCCGTCGGCGTCCCTGACTTGGTCGGAATATCTTCGACTGCATCATGGAAACGTACTTGCTTGTCATCACCACTTGACTCGTCTTCACTCTGCACGACGAACGCCCGTCCATTCCGCTTTGGATGAAAGCGTCCATGCGGAACGTTGTCGGCTCGGAAATCGCGCTTCACGGGTGGAGTGTCGTAGTCATCGTCTTGGGCCATGTCCTCATGCTGTTTCAGTACATACTCCACGTCTTTCGGGCTTCGGATCCGCTGGCCTTGGAGAGTCGATCTCAGTCTGGTGTCCAGAAGCTTCTTCGTACACACCTTGAGATGGCGTTCTCGAGCCTTGCTGGACGACTTGAAGTCCAGACCAGCCTTCTCAGCGACCTTGTTCAACCGGTAGTAGAATTCGAGAGGTGACTCGGATTTCTTCTGAATCATCGTGTAGTATCGTTCCGAGTCCGACGTCTTGGCTTTGCAGTACCTCTCCCGGAAGGCCTTCAGAAAACGCTTCCAGTCCCGGCGCACCTTGAGTTCCAAGTTCGCTCTCCAGTTCCCCACGGGTGCTGGCATCTTGAGCTTCATCTCATACATCTTCACTTGGTCTGTCCATCCGCCTTGGATAGCCATGCTTTGGAACCGCTCCAACCAACGAATCCTTGTTGCCAGCGAGGCTTTCGGATCAAAGTCCTCCAGCGTGTTCGAATTCACAAACGGCTTGAACGTGTACACCGTAGTGCCTCCTTGCGCAGTCTTCATCGTCACTCCAGGCGACACGTCTCCGAACGAGCTGCTGTCCGAACTGTTACTCGAGTCCGATTCAGAGCTGGAGTCCGAGCTCGGGTCGGAGTCCGACGGATCGCCATGACGGCGAGACTTGCCAGATTTCCTCTTGCGAGACGACTCGCGCTTTCGTGGCTCGGGCGACTTGGACGTTCCAGACGATGACCATCCAGACGCTCTGCTTGACGTCGATCGGGTCGGCGCAGGGGGCTTCGATTCGGACACGGGTTCAGCCTTCACCTTCGGGGCGGCCACCTTCGGAGCTTGCGCTGCAGCGGGCTGCCTGAAGCTCACCGCTTTAGCTGCGTTCAATGTCTCCTGCAGTTGGGACGCCAGGAATTCGTCGGTGTTCTTCATGTCCTGTCCCATACGCCCCGCGCTTGTACGGTCGTTGATTACGCCACTGGATTCTCGACTGGATTTCCGGTCTGAAGTTGCTCGATCGGACTGTCTGCGCCCTTGAGTTGCCGGATCAGACTGGATTTTTTCCGCAGATCCTTGATCTTGGGCCGATGTCGTCTGAAGGTTGCGCAACTGTCCCACGAGAAACTTCTGGAGATTCTTGGCCGTCAGTCGCTCTCGGTCTCGATCCATCCGCAAGTCGCGCAAGTCCTGCTGGACAGCGGCCATCATGGCGGCCGTGCGCTCGGCTTCTTCAGCTTGGCGCGCCTCCACATGGGCCTGGTAGTGTCCGAGCAGTGCTTCAGACCGCTCTCGTTCCAGACGCGCAGCCTCCATGCGAAGCGCTTCCAGAGTCTCCGCCTCGCGGCGAACTTGACTGTCGTCATGGGAACTCGGGACGACACCTTCCATTGGTCGAGCCTCCGAAAGCTGCTCCCGAACCATCCGTCCAAGCTCTGCCTTCAGCGCCAGTCCAAGCTTCTCGAGTGTCGAGCCCTGGGTGTTCTCCATGCGGGACACCGCATCCTGCAGCTGCCTCATTGTGTTCAAGGCGATCTGCGTGGCACCTGATGATCCCGATCCGGCCGAAGACTCTGATCGGAACGACCGAGCGGATCGGCCAGAGCGTCCGGACATGGAGTGTCGGTCCGACCTCCTTGAGTGTCGGCTTCTGGAACTCCGGGGATGTCCGAGATCATCCTCGCTGTCAGAGCTTCCGGACGAAGGACTTCGACGGTGACCATGTCGACGCGAGTGATTTCCAGGCTTTGGTCTTCGCTTCCGAACATCAGTCGACCCAGACTCCGACATAACGACATCGTCCTGGTCAACTGGCGTCGGGGCGGGCGGAACCACTTCGCGCTTGATGTACATCGCCATCCCATCTCCAGCTGGAATGTCTCCACCTTGGGCCATCATTGCCATCGGCATGTGGCTTCCGGCGAACCTGCCAACGCTCCACCCGGACGAAAGTGAGGAGCTGTCCCTCGACGTGAACGTCCCAGACGAAGCGCTTGTCAAGGATTGATCGGACCCGCCCGACACCCCAAAGAGACTTGGAGTCTGGATGGATGCACTTCGATCGGACATGGTGCTCCTCGACCCAGCGTGTTGGAGAGATACTTCCGGAGATATCGTGAGCAGAGATTCCGGAGTCGGACTTGGCGGGGCTTCCGGGCGCGGCGGCAAGTGTTGCGGACGCTTCGGTTGGGGCTCGGAGTCGGCAGACCCTCGCGGACTTCGCGTCTTCCGGAGCCCAGCTACCTTCAACTGCAGCACGTACTCACGTCCAATTAAGTTTGCCTCGTAGTCGTTCATCAGTAAACCTCCATCTCGATCTTCGGCATGATACTCCAAACGTGGTGGTCTCGAATCAGTCTGGCCGGAAACTTCTAATCGGCGCTGAGCTTCTCGGGCGGCGTCAACTAACTGTCTCCACTCGATCAACTCGACGGCCAGGAACTGCAACAAGTCCGAAACCACTCGACGAACCAGATCTGGATGCACCTTGTTGGCCCGCGTTCGGAACCAACCAGGAACCAAATTCACAAACTCGAAACCGGCTTCGAAAAGCAGAGTCTGAATGACCGCAGCACACTCTCGCGGAGAAAACAATCCAGGCGGAACTAGGACAGCGTTCAGATCTTGGGCTGCTCCAAACGATACCCGCTTGAGCTGCATCTCCGAAATCCAAGCGTCGGCCTGACTCGCCATCGCCATGCGTCGGTCCAAATACTCCGATGTCATCAGGACAGCAGAGACGTATGATCCGGAATCCAAGCTGCCCGGTGTCCAGTCGGTCTTCACAGTCGGAGGGACACTCCTTTCTGACTCGTCCCGTTCCCAACGTCGAACTTGATCGGCCACGTAGGTCTTGGCTTCAGCTTCCGTCATCAATGTCTTCGGCGCCCCAGACACTTCCTTCGCTGGTTCTTCAGCTTGGTCGTCTCCAGTCAAATCAATGACATCCGGATCGGGCTTCACATTCGGAACCGGAGCTGACGGCACTTGTCGTTGGGTCGGAGTCGGTGATCCTTTCGCATCATCCAGCACTTCGTCTTCTCGAACGGTCGTCAGCGGACCTTCCCCCTTGATCGTCGGTGCTCCAGAATCCAGAACCTCGACTTCTTCTTCCGGCTGAGGAGAATCCGGAACTCGATCCTCAGCCGGGGGCTCAACCTTGTCGGCGCCTCCCGCAGACGCCTCTTCGGACTTGTCCTGGTTGGACTCGTCCTCGTCAACCGGATCTCGAACTGAGTCGGCTGACTCCAAGTCGGCTTGGTTTCCCGAAACTTCTTCCGAAGCTTCATCCGGATTCACTTGGTGCGCCTCCGAACTTCCAGCTCCAGCAGTCGTCTCAGACCTCGCTGCCGACTTCGCCTCTCGGGCTGCCTTGCGCTTCGCAGCGCGCGACTTCCGAGCAGTCTTCTCCACTTGTTCCAGAGTCTCCTGCTCTTCAGGCGGCAGCCCCTGCACTCGACGCGACGAGCGTGACGCCTCACCGCGCTCCTGACCCTCGCGTCCAACTTCACGTGCGCCCTCACTTCCAGCCATACTTAACAAACGATCAGAAAGTTAGTTAGCAATCAGCACCCTTCTGAACCTTGATCGAAAACAATATAAAAAAGCAACTCGGTGAAATCCTAGACTTCCAAATCCGGGCACGCGCACCAGCTGAGGCGAGGCGGGTGAACGCCTTTATCGTCCAGGGTGTATAGCTTGCGTGCCCAGCAAGGGGAGTCCAAACGGAAAACCCAAGTGGGGGTCAGTCTCCAATTGGAATACGAGTATCCCGACCGGAGTTGGCGTGTGACCTTGTGTAATCCCTCTCGGTAGCGTTTATCTTCGGTAAGTCCGGAGTTCACCACCTGAGTTGCTTTCACAGTATCAATCAGATACAGAATAATACA
This sequence comes from Phytophthora vignae f. sp. vignae, assembly GCA_016169955.1. Taxonomy (NCBI): domain Eukaryota; phylum Oomycota; class Peronosporomycetes; order Peronosporales; family Peronosporaceae; genus Phytophthora; species Phytophthora vignae. Next base: position 188,463 of record JABJUM010000091.1, on the reverse strand, counting down.
ATCGCCCACGTTCGTTTCCAAACGGAGTCAATACAACTGGGGGTCAGACTATTAGTGGAGTCGTCCCAATACACCAATCAATACAAACAGAGAGTTAAACGATATGCAGCCGCTCTTATTCTTTCGGACCCTTGAGCGGTGGGTCTTCGGTCCAGTCAACAAAGCCTTATTCAGAACCCTGGTCAGTCCCAAACTCACTGGCTTATTCAAATCAATAATCGCGCACCACTCCCGACGCCGAACACTAGGATTCGTTCCGGGAGACAAATCGCTCCAAACACAAATATACAGTCCTACCACACAGCAGTCTCTCAATCAAGTTCAAGGGGTGACTACTAACAACCTCCCAAACCGCAAGTTAATATGAAATGGGTTACCGTTCGGTTCGCCAACTGGAATATGAAATGGCGGATCACTCCTTGGCGCGCGTCGCCGCAGTCCCCACCAATTAGATCTCTAGGTCTTAGTGGAGACTCGCACAACGGGCGTACGCGTGCCCGAGGTGACCTTATCCGCAAGAAAACACGTCGCCGGGCCCGGGGAATGACTTCCTGAGGCTTGGCCGGCCGACTTGTCACTTACAAGGCAAAACGAACTCTCTGTTGATTTTAGTGCTAGACGATCTCTACTAGCTATCTTTCCACATGCAGGCTTCACTTTTATCTTGGTTTCACTATGGGTCCGGGTGGCGTAATCATCTTCAACATCCCGAGACACGCAAGGAATCAGGCGACCCCTCGTGCATAACAGATCCTGGTCGGTCGTGCTGGTCGGTCGTTAACATCTTGTCCCAACTATACTTGAAGTTTCGAATCTTCGATGATGGGTGACCACTGGATTTTTCCTCCGCAGATTCAAGGACCCATCCGGATCCAGACTAGCTCTCCATCTCGATCCAAATCCAGAACTCCAGCCATCCATCGGAAATATTTCTCATCTCGGCATCTCTGTGTCACCTCTTGGCCTCGATACGTGCCCAGTCGGCAACCGCAACCACACACATGTCTTCGGGGACGTCCACGAGGTACACGAGTACTCCAGCGCGCACCAACAGGTCGCCCTTCGTAGCTCTTCACCACTCGTAACAGCTCAGTTGTCCGGACTGTGAGGTCTGGATCCAAACAGTGCTTGTCAATCTTCTGTTGTCACCGCGTCCCAGCTTGCACTTGTCACAAAATCTGGATAAATTCTGGACCAATCAGAGGCATGCTTTCCGGGACAGAGTGGGAACCGGCGCAAGGGAAGTTTTCCCAAAGCCGCCTCGTGTCAAACGGCTTCCAGTACACGAAGGCTGGAACGTCTTCCAAGAAGGTCACCTATCGCTGTAGTTTCTACAGGCGTAAGGAAAAGTGCAAAGGAAGGGTGGATTTTTTACCGTCGAGCACATGGGGTTTACGAACTTCCGATCTCATGTCTGCCACCAGGGCCCCGTCGTACCCGACGTACGCAACGTGGAGAAAGAGATGAAGGACGCCGTCGACAACATGGTGCTTCAAAACCTCTCAATGTCGGCTGAACGTGTGTGGGAAAGTGTTCGTGATACCTTTTACTCAGCGCAGGATGTCGCTGTACAAGGATTGAGCCGTGAGCAGGTGCGCCAGCGCGTGTACCGCGTTCGTCCGGAATACTTTGGTGGCTCCATGCACGGCCTCACTGAGGTGCCGCCGTTGTCTTTGGTGCAAGGCTCTACCATGAGTTTTTTTTTTCAGTTCCATCGAGTGTACGCTCACCAAGGGAGCAACGACAAGAAGACGGAGCGTCTCATCGGGTGGGGTCATCCCGTGATCATCGACAAGCTCAAGTACAAGGGGGTGACGTTGTTTGTGGACGGCACGTTTAGGTACGTCCCGCAGCCGTTTTACCAATGTGTTGTCCTCATGGTACACGACCAAGCCTCCGACTGCTTTCTACCCGCCTTCTACGTACTCTGCAGTTCCAAGGAGTCGTACATGTACTGGAACGTGATCGACCATGTCATTCAGGCCACGGGCCAAAAGCTGAACCCTGCCAAGGTGATCTGCGACTTCGAGTCGGGGTTAATCAAGGCCGTGTCGACCCAGTTTCCTGATGCAAAGGTGAGTGGTTGCTATTTCCACTTTAAGCAAGCACTAGGGCGACAAATGAAGAAGCTGCAGATTCCTGCTCCTGAAATTAAGATTGCCATGGCACAGGGTGGTGTGGACATCCTGGCTGTCGTCGACAAGAACAAGGTGGCGGTCCAAGGAACTGCGTACATGCGGAAGCTGATCCGAGAGAAGTGCGCGGCGGAGGGGCTCACGTACTCTTACCACAAGTGGGAGAGCTTCTGGAGCTACTTCAACCGCCAGTGGGTGCGCCGGTATGACCCGGACTTGTGGAACGTAGATGGCACGAGCAAGCAAGTCGTCGCTCGCACAAACAACCCGCTCGAGCGCTTTAACAGAGAGCTTAACGGTACGTTGAAGCCTCATCCAAGCTTGCCTGTGTTTGTCTCCGGCATCGAAGCCCTCGCGCGTCGCCACGTGCAAACGCTGCTGGACATCCCGAGCAACCGTGCCAAGTCGCCCCGCCGTCGCGAGAAGTACACACTTCCACAGAAGGTAACGCTTCCTAGTAAGTAGTTCGGTAGCATGTAAATGCACTGAGAATGCGATGCCCAGTACGTTGTCTGTGCACGATATCATCTAACTCACACCAGTACACACCCTCTTACAGCCCCCGCAGGGCCTGTAAAGTCATCAGATGCCTTGGTAAACTAATACAACTTGTACCAAGAAGACAACTCCTATCATGATCCACTGTTGTGTATGCTTTGCTCAGATCTTGCGACTCGGTCGCATAATCAGCATGTTCAAATCCTGGACCTGATCTGCATAAGAACCAAAAATAAAGGCAACCCAATCGGTTAATCTAACGGATTCTACAGTACGAGATGAGGATTCCGTCCGAGTAACGTAAGCGAACCTGCACCCCGGTTTACCAGCAACTCACTCTGCCGTACGATCTTGCTATCCTAAGCTGAGAGCTTCTTGGCGATCTCCGCGAAGGACTTGCCCTGCGTCGTCGCAATGGCCTTCTCCAGCGTCGACACCTGGCGAGATCCATCACCGCCCGCAATTGCACCTGCGCCCCATGGCGAGCCACCGTGCACTTCCTCCACGTTGAACATCTCCGGAGCGCGGAGCACAAACGTCATGCCCTGGTGCGCCAGGAACGTCACCGCCGTGAACGCTGTGGTCTCCTGTCCGGCACCCATCGTACCAGTGCTGAAGAAGAAACCAGCCGGCTTGCCGACTAGTGCACCCTTGGCCCAAAGACCGCCGCACGAGTCGAAGAGAGCCTTCACCTGGGCGGGGAATGCGCCAAATCGAGTCGGGAAGCCGAAGAGGATGGCGTCCGCATCCTTGAGCGTCTCGGCCGTGGCCACGGGGTAATCCTTCTTGGGCGGTGGGTGCATCTTGGTCAGGATCTCCTCCGGCAGGGTCTAGGCGACCTGGTATACTGTGGCCTTGACGCCGGGCACGGACCCAACGCCGACCTTGACGGACTCGGCGAGGGTGGCGATGTGGCCGTAGGTGGAGTAGTAGACGATAGCGACGTTGGTCATGCTTGTTGGCGTGTTGTTGTTGTTGCTGCTGCTGCTGCTGCTGCTGCTGCTACTGCTGGTGCTTGATGTGCTCGAAGCGAGGACAATTGAATAATGAACACGTTCGATGCGTTCGAGACTCCGGCGGAGCTCTCACACCGTGGAAACGCACCATGAGTGCGCGTTGCTCGTTTTGCAGTGCTGTGGTTTCTTCGCACTTGTGACACGATGGCCAACTCGCAGAGGTCCATAAGCCTGATAACGAACCAGGGCACTTGATGATTGTGGTATCCGAAAGGTGGACTCTGACATGCATCGGAGGCATGGCTACGTCAGCTGGAGGACAGGTAAAAGTTGCTTTTCAAGCTCGGATAGCGCTCAAAGCAGACCGACCCGGTGGTTCAATGTGCCATGCAAGCGGGATGCAACTTGCTCATGAAATCGCCTATCGAAACTGCTCCAATTGAGCTGGCAGCAACTACACGCCGAGCTGTTTGTACAACGAAAACTCTACGACGTCGTACTGCAGTAGTAGATACTATCGCTCTTGATACACTGAGTTTCGTCGAACAGAACAGCACTGTGCGCGCAGCACTTCTCCATCCAGCTACAGGGCCAGTCTAGCAGCAACGGAGGAAGGCACGTAACCCGCCATGCGACCAGCGTGAAAACCAAATCAGCACAAGCGACAATAGAGTGCAAGCAGCAAACGACAACTGAATTCAACAAAATGTTCCAGAACGGAAAGCTACCGTACGCGGATGCACTAGTGCACCAGCCGCAACCAAGCTTCCACACGTCTAGTCCTGGTACTTAACCACCAGTTGCGAGCACGCTTATGATACAATAGGTGCTTAGGCGGCCAGTTTCTTGGTGATCTCAGCGAATGACTTGCCCTGCGTGGTGGCCACCGTCAGCTCCAGCTTCGACGGCTGGCGAGAGCCGTCACCGTTGGCCAAGGTGCCGGCACCCCAGGCCGAGCCGCCGTGGATCTCCTCCATGTTGGCCAGCTCCGGGGCGCGGTAGCCCAGCGGCACGTACGTCATGCCCTGGTGCGCCAGGAACGTCAGCGCCGTGAACGCCGTGGTCTCCTGGCCGCCGCCCTGGGTGCCCGTGCTGAAGAAGATGCCCGCCGGCTTGCCCACCAGGGCGCCGGCAGCCCACAGACCGCCGCACGAGTCGAAGAAGGCCTTCATCTGCGACGGCAGCGAGCCGAAGCGCGTGGGGAAGCCGAACAGGATGCCGTCCGCCTCCTTGAGCACGTCCGGCGTCGCGATCGGGTAGTCCTTCTTGGGCGCGGCGTGGATGGCCGTCAGCAGCTCCTCGGGCAGCGTCTCGGCCACCTGGTAGATCTCGGCGGTCACGCCCTCCACGGACTCGACGCCCTCCTTGACGGTCTCGGCCATCGTCGAGATGTGATTGTAGCACGAGTAGTAGACGATTGCGATCTTGGCCATGGTGACTTGAGTTGGGGGTTCTTTCTTTCGGAGACTTGAGTCGGAGAGAGAAGATTGAGGAATGAGAGGATGCATCCGCGTCGGAGGGAACTCCGCGGCCCGAAGATCAAGGTGCCGTGCCGTGCTGCAGCAGCACGGCACGGCACTGCTGCACGGGGCTCCGCGGGCCAGCTGGGAGGGAGGACGTCATCAGCCACGCCGACCTTGAGGTGAGCCGGATACATGTACTGTACTTAGTACAGGTAGGGTGTCGGCCGCGTTATGCGCACGAAGAGGCACGCGTTGTGTACCAAAATGGCGCACCTACCTGGACGGTGGTGTGTACCACCTTAAACCAGGTCGATGGCCCACTCTCTGTTCTGCTTGGGCTCACGATGATAGCGCAATCTGGGGATGGGCTCGGTGACGTGGACGTTTTTGCGCGCTGATTGGCTGGATCGCGTTGTTTACGTCGTTGAACTCGGACGTAGACATCGGAGCCGCGCGTTGATTGGCTGCGTCGAAGTCGAAGTGCGACGGCGGAACCAGAGATTGATAGTAATGTGGTTAGGGGTTACTACAGTATTCTAATACCAATAGGAACTGTAAATTACTGTTGAAACTACTACTGCTAGTGACCCAGTAACTCAAATTGCGAGCTGATATTACCGTCGAGCTACTGCCAATTACTGTCGGCGCAGCTGAAGAAATCCAGGAACATCTTACCTTTTGATCACCGTACTGTAAAACCTGTGATTGTGCCCCCTCCCTTCAATAGTACCCCCCCCCGAAAATTAGAATCTGAGTGGGGACTTACGATAGTGCCCCACCCTTTATTAGTGCCCCACCCCCTAATCTGTATCCGAAAATTTGAGTTTTTAGGCGCAATTCCAAATCAAATCCATAATTTCAAATAATTAACACTTGAAGTTTGTATACTGTCGTCGAAAAATCAATATTTATAGTGAAAAATATCCACTAAAGCTGATGTTTTAGTGTTGTTTGTAGTTGGACATTCCTAGTGCCCCATTACCTTTATTAGTGCACCCCCTTTAATAGTGCCCCATGCTAGGAGGGGGGTACTAATGGAGTACCCCATGGGGCACAATCACAGGTTTTACAGTAGACTCTGGCTACAGACCTTTACAACCTGGCAAAGCCACCCGCTACCTGCGCTTTAGCTATGATGGTCGCAACGGCGGTTTGTCGAACGCTTGCGCAAAAGCCTCGTTGACTGCGCGACTCGCGATCTAGCGTTCATTCTGCAATTTGCCAGCGCCTCCGAGCCAGCTCGCTACCACGCCGACGAAGTGCGCGAACCACGACTCTACCTTCCCTGAGCTGACGAGTACGGACCCTTGCCTGGTGCGTGGGCTCGGGGCTCCCCGGTGGTGAAGCAATGAACTCCACGACGTGCTCCGATCAAGCCAAGCACGTACGCTGTCTTAGTGAAGCCGAAGATGCCCTGCGGGGGTGGCGCGACTACAATTGTGAACTGGGTCCATGTCTGCGCAGCAACAAGCAACAGTGGAGCTACGCCAGACGACTCCACACGACTGCTACCAGTCCACCGCAACGGCGTCGTCTGTTGGAGAGTGGAGGGGCCCTGTGAGCACGCCAACATCCTTCGCTGGTTCTGTGAAACCGGCAGCGTCTTGTACCTACCCATTGCTGCGTTGGCGGTTGGGCAAAAGCCCGGCAAATGCATCGTGTATTCTTTGTCATGAACAACCTCCGAGCCAGAACCGGCAACCAACGAGCGGGGATGCAGGTGCTACTCAGGCACAACCGAGAGGAGATTCGTCGGATGGAGCACGGCAGCGATGTATCGAAGTAGGACTTGATGGAGCCATTTTAGCGGTCGACTACTAGCAACCACTAGATAATTACTGTAGTAATTTACTGTAGTAGTTCTGACCGCATAAACTAATAGTACTGGTCGAGTAGTAGCTTAATTTTCACTACTGGAAAGTTACCGCAGTAATATAGACGAAAATCACGTTCCTGGCTGCAACACCAGCACTGCACTGCAACAGAGTCCGGCCCGGCGCCGATGACGAACCGCTTGCATATCAGGCGGCGAACAACTCAGCCACCGATCCGTCCCTTGCTTGCGTGCTGTTCAAGGGTCACGTGCTGAGGGCCTCAGCACGTGACACCACACCACCCTCACTGAGGGTGGTGTGGTGTAGGTTGCTCTGGCACGCAAGAGACGAACTTCTGCATCCAGCGATGCCGCCTCAATCCAGGGCGGCATGCCTTGATCGCTTGTAGGTTGGCGACAAGTAAGTCTACTAGCTGGAGGATTTACGAGTTGGAACGCATACAGCCGCGCACCCTCCCGAATTACGGACAAACTTTGTGAGGCAGACTCGCGGAGCTTGTGCCCTGTTAACGGGTTGCGGGAAATGCATTACCTCAGTTGCGTCTCCCTTCCGCAGCTACTGTGTACAGTATCCGATCGGGTGGAAAGAGTGCTATCCTGCAAGGCCACCAAGAAACGCTAAAGAGCAATAGAAATCGATGAACAACTTTTCTTCTATTCACGAACAAGACTGTCGAAACGACAGCATCTACAGACGAACTTAAACTGGCCAACCTTACGCCGCCAGCTTCTTGGCCACCTCGGCGAAGGACTTGCCCTGTGTGGTGGCCACCGTCAGCTCCAGCTTCGACGGCTGGCGTGAGCCGTCGCCGTTGGCCAGAGTGCCGGCGCCCCACGGGGATCCGCCGTGGATCTCGTCCATGTTGAAGAGCTCTGGAGCGCGGTAGCCCAGCGGCACGAAGGTGAGACCCTGGTGCGCCAGGAACGTCAGCGCCGTGAACGCCGTGGTCTCCTGGCCGCCGCCCTGGGTGCCCGTGCTGAAGAAGATGCCCGCCGGCTTGCCAACTAGCGCACCGGCAGCCCACAGACCACCGGCCGAGTCGAAGAAGGCCTTGACCTGCGCCGGCAGTGAGCCGAAGCGCGTGGGGAAGCCGAAGAGGATGCCGTCAGCCTCCTTGAGCACGTCCGTCGTGGCCACGGGGTGGTCCTTCTTGGGCGGCGCGTGCATCTTGGTCAGGACCTCCTCGGGCAGCGTCTCCTGGATCTGGTAGATCTCGGCGGTCACGCCGTCCACGGACTCGGCACCCTCCTTGGCCGACTCGGCGAGCTTGGCGATGTGGCCGTAGGTGGAGTAGTAGATGATAGCGATCTTGGCCATGGTGGGTGGTTGGGGACTGGGAGCTTGGGACTTGAGCGATGCAAGGCAGATTCGGGAATGAACAGCAAGGAGGTGAAGGAAGCGGACGGCAGTACTTTACAGTGCCCCCCTGTGAACTTCACAGTGTGAAGTGCCCGTGATAACGGGCCACGTTGAAGTTGAAACCTGTGGGACCTAGTACAATTGCAGAAATGATATCAACATAAACGTAGATGGAGAATCAAGTAAGTCATCTACAGACCTACGAGAACACGTACCCTGACTTGACCGGTTCAACTCACAGCAGGCATCTGATTAGCCAATCCAGCGATCCAGTGTGACGTGGCACCGCAAGTTCACTTGACGCCCAGCCATTGGCCCAGTTTGCAGTGATTGCTAGACGATCGCCGCAAGTTCATCGAGTACGAGGCGCCTACAACAGCCAAGACGAAGGCGTACGTACGTACGTACGTACGTACTTGCATTTGCCTTAAAAGACCTTTATTCCTTGGCGAGGCGCTTCTACAGTACACTTGGATTGGTCCTGCCACAGGACACAGGACTCCTGTGCCGTCTAGACCGACAGCTTCTTGGCGATCTCCGCAACCGACTTGCCCTGCGTCGTCGCAATGGCCTTCTCCAACGTCGACACCTGGCGAGAGCCGTCTTTGCCGGCAATGGAGCCGGCACCCCACGGCAAGTCGCCGTGCACCTCGTCCGTGTTGAACATCTCCGGAGCGCGGAAGCCCAGCGGCACGAACGTCATGCCCTGGTGCGCCAGGAACGTCACCGCCGTGAACGCTGTGGTCTCCTGTCCGGCACCCATCGTACCAGTGCTGAAGAAGAAACCAGCCGGCTTGCCGACTAGTGCACCCTTGGCCCAAAGACCGCCGCACGAGTCGAAGAGAGCCTTCACCTGGGCGGGTAGTGTTCCAAAGCGGGTCGGGAAACCGAAGAGGATGGCGTCCGCTTCCTTGAGCGTCTCGGCCGTGGCCACGGGGTAGTCCTTCTTGGGCTCTTGGTCAGGACCTCCTCCGACCGGGTCTCGGCGACCTGGTATACTGTGACTCAACGCCGACCTCGACGGATTCGGCGAGGGTGGCGATGTGACGGTAGGTGGAGTAGTAGATGATGGCGACGTTAGTCATGCTTGTTGGTGAGGTTGCTGCTGCTGTTGCTGTTTGATGTGCTCGAGGCGAAGAGAAATTGAAAGTGATTCGTCGATAGGGCCGGCCGCAGACAAGAAGAGCCTGGAGTTTGCCTGAATTGTGTTTAACATCTTAGACGATGAATCCGGCCTACGCACTATGGTACGTTCTTGGTCTTCATCCCGTGAATACCTCTCGCGATCAATTGAGCTCTACGTAGGCAGTCAGAGCTACGACGCATATCACCATAGGGTCTTCTTGGCGTATCATCATCTTTTAAGATCATTAAAATGAAGGGAAGGTGAGAAGCATTAGCTGCGCAAAATTGCTGCAAGGAAAACAAATTAGAGATACAGTGAGTGTATTGCAGTCATGTTCCCGCGTTGATATTACTACGAGTAGTAAATTTGTGTCATAGTTCGGATCGCCAACTGCTCTGAATAAAGGTTGGCATGTCGAAGTCACTACTTAGGTACGTAGTAGGTTCAAAGGGGGTATTTTCAGAAAACAACAACTTACCCTAGAGCTATTTGTTTTCCTTGCAGCAATTTTGCGCAGCTAATGCTTCTCACCTTCCCTTCATTTTAATGATCTTAAAAGATGATGATACGCCAAGAAGACCCTATGGTGATATGCGTCGTAGCTCTGACTGCCTACGTAGAGCTCAATTGATCGCGAGAGGTATTCACGGGATGAAGACCAAGAACGTACCATAGTGCGTAGGCCGGATTCATCGTCTAAGATGTTAAACACAATTCAGGCAAACTCCAGGCTCTTCTTGTCTGCGGCCGGCCCTATCGACGAATCACTTTCAATTTCTCTTCGCCTCGAGCACATCAAACAGCAACAGCAGCAGCAACCTCACCAACAAGCATGACTAACGTCGCCATCATCTACTACTCCACCTACCGTCACATCGCCACCCTCGCCGAATCCGTCGAGGTCGGCGTTGAGTCACAGTATACCAGGTCGCCGAGACCCGGTCGGAGGAGGTCCTGACCAAGAGCCCAAGAAGGACTACCCCGTGGCCACGGCCGAGACGCTCAAGGAAGCGGACGCCATCCTCTTCGGTTTCCCGACCCGCTTTGGAACACTACCCGCCCAGGTGAAGGCTCTCTTCGACTCGTGCGGCGGTCTTTGGGCCAAGGGTGCACTAGTCGGCAAGCCGGCTGGTTTCTTCTTCAGCACTGGTACGATGGGTGCCGGACAGGAGACCACAGCGTTCACGGCGGTGACGTTCCTGGCGCACCAGGGCATGACGTTCGTGCCGCTGGGCTTCCGCGCTCCGGAGATGTTCAACACGGACGAGGTGCACGGCGACTTGCCGTGGGGTGCCGGCTCCATTGCCGGCAAAGACGGCTCTCGCCAGGTGTCGACGTTGGAGAAGGCCATTGCGACGACGCAGGGCAAGTCGGTTGCGGAGATCGCCAAGAAGCTGTCGGTCTAGACGGCACAGGAGTCCTGTGTCCTGTGGCAGGACCAATCCAAGTGTACTGTAGAAGCGCCTCGCCAAGGAATAAAGGTCTTTTAAGGCAAATGCAAGTACGTACGTACGTACGTACGTACGCCTTCGTCTTGGCTGTTGTAGGCGCCTCGTACTCGATGAACTTGCGGCGATCGTCTAGCAATCACTGCAAACTGGGCCAATGGCTGGGCGTCAAGTGAACTTGCGGTGCCACGTCACACTGGATCGCTGGATTGGCTAATCAGATGCCTGCTGTGAGTTGAACCGGTCAAGTCAGGGTACGTGTTCTCGTAGGTCTGTAGATGACTTACTTGATTCTCCATCTACGTTTATGTTGATATCATTTCTGCAATTGTACTAGGTCCCACAGGTTTCAACTTCAACGTGGCCCGTTATCACGGGCACTTCACACTGTGAAGTTCACAGGGGGGCACTGTAAAGTACTGCCGTCCGCTTCCTTCACCTCCTTGCTGTTCATTCCCGAATCTGCCTTGCATCGCTCAAGTCCCAAGCTCCCAGTCCCCAACCACCCACCATGGCCAAGATCGCTATCATCTACTACTCCACCTACGGCCACATCGCCAAGCTCGCCGAGTCGGCCAAGGAGGGTGCCGAGTCCGTGGACGGCGTGACCGCCGAGATCTACCAGATCCAGGAGACGCTGCCCGAGGAGGTCCTGACCAAGATGCACGCGCCGCCCAAGAAGGACCACCCCGTGGCCACGACGGACGTGCTCAAGGAGGCTGACGGCATCCTCTTCGGCTTCCCCACGCGCTTCGGCTCACTGCCGGCGCAGGTCAAGGCCTTCTTCGACTCGGCCGGTGGTCTGTGGGCTGCCGGTGCGCTAGTTGGCAAGCCGGCGGGCATCTTCTTCAGCACGGGCACCCAGGGCGGCGGCCAGGAGACCACGGCGTTCACGGCGCTGACGTTCCTGGCGCACCAGGGTCTCACCTTCGTGCCGCTGGGCTACCGCGCTCCAGAGCTCTTCAACATGGACGAGATCCACGGCGGATCCCCGTGGGGCGCCGGCACTCTGGCCAACGGCGACGGCTCACGCCAGCCGTCGAAGCTGGAGCTGACGGTGGCCACCACGCAGGGCAAGTCGTTCGCTGAGGTGGCCAAGAAGCTGGCGGCGTAAGTACGTATGCGCTTGCAATTGAGACCGTGTCAGTTAGTATCTGTCGTCTCCACTACACTATATTCTAATTTGGATGGGAATGAAAGCCAAACTCATTGCCACCTCACGCCCACCGTCTATTTTTCGCTTGTGTGTTGTGTGTACCTTGCCGTGCCTTTAGTATTTGTCAATGGACGGCCTTGTTTCAGCGATGGAGGCGACGGCACTATCGTGGCAGGACCGCGTCCGTCGAGGGCTGACGAGTGACCAGGTGCGGGTTCGACTGCACACGTACTCTACGCTGTCGGCCAAATGCAGCGAGTCCAAAGAGACCCAGAAGCAGGCGGGGCAGCTCTTTGGAGTTCCTCGGAGCGGAACCGTCTCACGCTTTGCTGGGTCTTCGCTGCTGAACGTTCTGCTCGACGACCTGCGCTCAACTGATCGGACGTTGCGCATTGCAGCGGCTCGAGTGCTGTGCCTCATGGCGTACGAGAACCTGACGAACCAGCAATTGATCATTCGCAGTCAGGCCGGAGGAGACGAAGAGATGGTTGGAGTCACCGTCGGCTGGGTGCACGCCTTCTTCATCCCGCAGTCGCTGCGAGATCGGTACGAGGCGCAGTGCGAAGAGCGCGGGATGTTCACGACCCCGGCCGGCTTGAATGAGTTCGTCTCGAGCATCATCAAGGACCACTACGCAGCGGTGTACACTCGAATCGGACGCTATTATGCCGGCGGTTGTCGCGAATTCCTGCCGCTTTGCTGGTTTCACGCGCTAGTGAACGATTCATCCGAAGCAACGGACATGCTCGACGTCCCCGATCCGAATGAGAACCTCGTGGGCTTTTACCTCGTGCCGAGACAAATGCAGTTCCCGGAACAAGACGACTACTTTCTACAGGAAATTCTGTCGTCAATCCGAACAGAGCCCGAGCTTGCGCGTCTCCAGCGAGTGCATGCCGCCTTCCAACAAGTCGCGTTCCGAGCACCAGCGAAACAGGCGAATGCTGCTGCACTAAAGACTGCACTCGAAGGGATACTGAAACGCGCGACGGCGACGATGGATAACAAGGGAGAGGCTTTCATCATGAACCAGCAACACTCCAATCTCGTACGCTGGCTGGAGGCATCTCCCGATCGCAATGTTACATGGAATGAGTTGCTGGTTTGGTGCTGCACCGACATGAATGGCGACGAGTTGCTCAAACGCTTCGGTGCAGACGCATGCAGGACCATTGGCGATGCTTTTCAAAGGTTAGCGCTTGATAGTGAAAGTTGCGCGCAACGTCAGCAGGATCGAGCCAAGTCGTTTGTCTGGGAACCTGCTCTCGTCGGCACCTTGTTGAGTCACCCCGATCTCCCCGAAGAGCTCAAAGTGAACATACGTAGCTTATCAGGTACTTACGCTAGCCGTCCTGATCTCCCGTGTAGAAAATCCCCAGCGAAAAGTTCCTCTAGCTTGAACCATGAAGCGCTGGATCGTCCATGGGAATATTTGCTCCGACTCGAGCTGGCGGAGATCCACCCGATCAGTTGGAGTGTGTTTCTGAGCAAGTGGCGCCAGAGTGCCGACGCGAAATCCGAAGGAGATGAAGTGCAGATCTACCACCAAAGCGAAAGGAGACACCATTCTGTCCACGAAGGCGCGAATTCCTCCGTGCTGGTTGCCCGCAAGAACGCCCTCGTCGCGTCGTCTCCCAACCACCGCATCTTCCACAGCTTTCGCGACTTGAACCAGCTCCGACAGCAGTTGCCTTTGATCACAAATCGACCGAGTGAGATCTGTGAAGAAATCTTTGAGGGCCCATCGAGCGCTGATCGGTTGCTCACTGGGAGGATCCGGTTGAGCGAAGCCGAGGAGCGGGAACTGGAGGAGAACCGCAAACTATTTCGTAGGTTACAGGAGTCCTCAACTAACCTTGACGAGCTCACACGGCAGCAACTGGAGCAAAAGCGGGCAGCTCGGGATAAGGCCCACGAGAGAGCTGCGGAGAACCGAAAAAAATGCGCACAACTCATTGTCCAGCGACAACACGAGCTGGAACGGACGAAACACGATAGGCAAGCGAAATTTCAAGAGCGCGTACGTCGTCGAGAGCGTCGGTGGCAGATTTTGAGTGAAGCGAGGCAAGAGCGACACCAGCGTGCGCAATGGTGGAAGCAGACTCGTCAAGAAGCTGAGATTGTCCGACAGGAAGAATTCATGCAGAGACTACAGGAGCAACGCGCTGCTGAACGGAGATTGGAGCAGAACCAACAACTCGTAGGGATTCAGCTACAACAGCCTCCATCAACTCCTCCGACTCGTGAACGACAGCAGACATGTCCAAGAAGACCCTTATCCGCCCGAGCGGCTACTGACCCACACATTGTTCGTGGGCGAGCGAACGTCTATGGATGTGCTGCCACTAAAGCCTTCACCGCGCGGAGACCTCAAACGGCTCGATCAGATTTTTACTCGGGGAGCCGCAATCCTGCTAGACAGCAATCAGCTAGCTTTCGACGACGAACTCGCCCAGCTAACGACGGGGGCGGTCGCGGTCAATACGAAGGCGCAAGTGCGTCGTCTTCAGCAGATTCAAGCGGCAACGATCATCAAGCAGGGAGTGAAAATGCCTGCGAAACTATCGTAATGACCAATGCGGCGCATGCCGTCGCGCAACAAATCGCCATCCCGCCTGTGTCAGCTCCAGCTCCCAAAGAAGAAGCGGTAGCTCCGGGTGTGATCATGGCGCAGTTCCTGGCGCTGGAGAAGGAGCAGAGGTTCAAACTCCGCGAACGCTACTGCGTCAATCGCGTCAGCCACAAGCTCACGTTTGCTGTGCTACAACAACTTACACACGAGGTACGACAGGACGCAGCTTGGAGAGAGTTCCTCCGAGCTGCAGGCGGCCCCGTGGGCATTAACAGCAACAAGCAACGAAACAAAAGCAAGCGAGAAGCCAAGGTCACTTACATAACGTTTGTTGGCGTGGCGAATCAGCTGGGTATCTCCATGCCTCCCAAGAGGCTGCAGGCTGTGGCACGCAGCTTAGACCCGTGGAAGACTGGCTTCGTCTCGTGGGAATCGTTCTACACGTGGTGGAGCTCACAATGCAGTAGATAGGTATCTTCCGAAATTAAAAGTTGAAGTTGAAGTGACCAAGCACCGCTAAAAGATCGGGCTCATTTTGGGTTAGGGACACATGGCTACACCGGTGGAGCTGTCCGAATTGGAGCGAGGCGATGGAGCATGGGAGAATATTCAGGTCGAATGCCCTGAGGCGTGTACCGAGGGAGCTAGGGAGGATGATCTGACTGTGATACGGATGCGCAGGAGGTGCTGCGCTTCGGGTTTCGGGGTCTGTGGAGAGCGTTCGCTGGCGTTGACACTCGCGTGACGGTATATTGGCATATTGTTGTGCGGTCGCCTGCATGGTTTGAGTTTGGGCTGATGCAGTTGCTGTCTATTGCCACAGGAGCTGGAAAAAGCCGTCGTAAAGCAGAGAAACGATACAGAGCGCCAGCAGCAGCACCTGGAGGCCATTGCGCAGACTCTGAATGCTATTAGCGAGCAACTTCGAGTGTAAGTGAGGGACCATAGTGCCTACCATTCGAGCTCTGAGACTAATGGATTGCGGGTATGTATTGCCAGTGACCAAGAAGAAGAAGCGAATCGACATCATGAGGAGCGCTTGCAGCACTTGGAGGGTCAGCTTCATGATTATGCTGAAAAAGATCGTCGATCTGCAGTGGATGAAAGTGCTCGTAGCAAAATAAGCTTTGGCAAGGTGGAGCGCCGTCTTGATTTGCTGGAAGAAGAAATGGGGCACGTCGTGGCGGCGGTCGATCAGAAGGCAGACGCAGAAGCCGTGCAAGCCCAAGAGAGGACTTTGCAAGAAGCGATACGCCAGCGAGTAGGGACTTGATCATATCGTCAGTCATAGATGTTTGGTCGTTGGTTGGATCTGACGGCTGTTTGGTGTGGTGAAATAGTGCAAGAAGGACGCATTTGACCAAGAAGTCGCTGCGCTACAAGCGAGATTAAAGCAGCAGCAGAAAGAAGTGGAGGCGCAAATATCAATGTCCATCTCAAGCTTCAAATCCGCTCAAGATACACTCTTTCGCTCGGAATTGGAGAACTGGTCACTCAAGACCCACGAGAGCGTCTGCCACAGCATACAGAGAGTACTTGACCATGAAACTCAACAGCAAACAGACGTTCTGAAGGGCATCGATCTCCAGATTAAGCTTTGCTGCGACGCTATCGAGGCCCAGCAGAAGCGGATCGACGACTTCCAAGTGGAAGTCGGGAAGGAAGTTCGCGCCACGATCGCAGCCGATCGAGAGAATGTAGCTCGACAGTGCAGCGAGGCTCATGGCCGGATCGACTATCAATTTCGAACCCAAGAAGAGTCACTGGAGAGAATTCGAAGCGAGCAGCACACGCTTCGTGAGGAGATTGTAGCAAGTGCAAGCAAAAGATACGAACAGACAGCGGCCGATATCACTGAAGCTATCAAAGACCTGGACCAGCGCGTGCTTGATCGGGAGCATCAAGAGATGGAGACAATGCACACTCGGCTCACAGAGGAGATGCAGCTCTCAATCGCCAATGCGTTCAAGGCGTTGGAGCCTGCCAAGGACCGAGAGCAGCGTAAATTGAGGCAGCACCAACACGTCGTCGCGCGCAAATTGGCCGAACTGGATCAAATGATGCAACTCATCGGGCGGCAGCTCATTCAAAACACGTCACAACTGCAAGTGGTGCGCAATGAGCAGCTCGTGCACAATTTCCAGCTTGATGAGGACGCTGGGTACGACGACGATGATCTCGTGCTTCTGTACGATAGCGTCACTGCGAAATCTGCGCTCCCAGAGTTTCCCCAGATTCCAGTTTATCCTAGCGCATCACAGCAGATTGAGCAAGCCGAAGCAGCAAGTAGTGAAGAGATGATAAGAGTACAGCAAGACGATACCTCGGCATTCCGGACACGCCAATCCCAACACCAAGAACTTCAGGAGCAGCTCGACAGAAAACTTCGCGACTACAGCCAGGTTTTAGGCTCTGGCCAGCACCAAACACAGGAAGACGAGGAACCCCCACCAAAAAACTAAGTTCGTTCATTACATTAGGTAAAAAATGACCTCGACGGCGAACTCGGTTCGACTCTGTCTGTCGATGTAAGAGGTGGTATCGCTAGTGCGTGAGGTGAGGTGGGGGGACTCGGCTTAATCAACTAGCTAGTCGATTCAACTGAATGAGCCGTTCCCGATGCTGCTTCGGTCATCCAGCGACCCCGCCTCGAGCGCTCCGTTTCCATTCGGCAGGGAGCCGTTCGATCCAATAGCAGGCGTTTCCGGCGTCGTGGACACAGTCATGACGGCTAGTAAGTCGACCGATGGCGGGGTGATCTCCATACGAAGCGATGCCTCAGCGCTCTCCAGAATGCCCCACAGATACTCCTGCTCTTGCTCGTAAGTCATGCCATCCTCGTTGCCAGCGTCCAGTCGAGACAGCAGCTCCTCGTTTGACGGTTGCGCTTGAACACGCGGGAGACGGAGCGTCGTCAGTTGAGTCGTGAACTGCTCGCCCAGCTTCTGCTCATTCAGAAGGTTCTGCGATGCCGTCACGATCTCGTTCTTGCGCTGCACAGCCTGCTCCGCTTCCAGCGGCTCGGGGACCTCGCTGATGTCGATGAAGGCTTGCGCCGCGTTCTCAACAATTCCACTCAGACGGTCGTTCTCGCTCAGCACGCCCTTGCCGGACCACATGCCACTGGATCGGCCGTTGCTGCCCACTCCACCCATTCCGAGCTCGCTGTGCAGGTCCAAGTGCTTCTCCAGCTCCAAAAAGTGCTGCAAGGAAGCATCGTCCAGAATACCGGGGACCTGCAGCAGTCCGTCTACAAAATATCGTCAACAAAACATCACCATAGGTGAAAAGAAAACCATTGCCACTTACCGAGATACTCCTGTAAGCTGGCCTGGCGCTTAATCAAGAAGTTGGGGTCGAATCTGAGCACAGCCCACAGCAAAGGTCAGCCCAGCCCAATCTTCCGTCCGCAGAACTATCACCCTCTTAACATAACAACAGTGCCGTGGAGTTCTCAGAGCAGTTAACGCGTCGGGTTAAAGCACATCCGGCAGCAGCACAGGGGAGGAATCGGAGCCGAAGATAAAGAGAGTGGAAAGGGCCCGCTTGGAACTAGACAAAAGCCCCCGACGCCAGCCTCACCGCCTCGGAACTGCGACCTCGTGTCCCCCTCCGTCGACGTTCGTGGCTCGGGTGTGTTTTCCTCTTGTCAGATAAGATCAAGTGATTTTTACAGTCATGGGCTGCCACAACGGCCGCCTCCTCTCTTCCTTTTCAACACCAGAGACCCACGAGCCAGCAGCGTCGACGCGCAGGAGACCGGGGAGTTCACACGACGCAGCGAGGCGACAGTCCAAAACCTGTGCGCAGCGTCCTAGCAGTCTCCTCCCTCCCTCTCTTCTCAGCTCCGCGTGACGTGCCACCGCCTTCTCCTTCTCCCAACAGACTCGGAACAAAGAGAGCCCCCTCTCATCACCGAACTCCACGCACGCACGCGCCTAAAGACCGATACACGCACCGGCCGAACCACTGCTTCTCGGGCAGCGACACCTCGATGAGGTCCCCGAAGCGCCGCACGAGGCGCGAGTGCAGCTGGTCGAAGTCGCTGAAGCGCCGCGAGATGCGCCAC
Source organism: Phytophthora vignae f. sp. vignae (assembly GCA_016169955.1). Classification (NCBI taxonomy): domain Eukaryota; phylum Oomycota; class Peronosporomycetes; order Peronosporales; family Peronosporaceae; genus Phytophthora; species Phytophthora vignae. The sequence goes on along the minus strand of JABJUM010000091.1, from coordinate 169,846 downwards.
AAGCCGCCATTGCACGAGATCTGCGCGCCGCCACAGCGTCTTATTAGCATCATAAGGCGTATACAGAGAAGCAGAGCAGCTTTCGCACCTCCACGATGAACTCCGTGTGGTCCCCGACCGTGTCGTAGCCCGTGATCAGCGCGCTCACGTTCAGCATCGCCATGGTCTCCGGGCTCTTGCAATCCGGAAATGAGGTCAGGTTAGGTAAGTACGCGCGCATTTAGCGATCATGCAGTACAGTACCGTACTTTTCGCGTTTTTGCACTTGCCTCCAACTTCAAAGTGATCCGATCCATTCCCAGACGAGAGAGAGCGAGAGGGGCAACCAAGTGCTTACAGTAGAGAGATAACTACCAGGATGGCACATTTCGGGCGCGGCGGCAACGACCGCGTGACGCTGGCGGTGGACGTCGACCTGACGCTGACCGACCTGCTCCAGTGCGCGGTGGCGTGGCATGAGGCGGAGCACGGCGCGCCGGTGAGAGAGAGTCAAGAGCAAGAGCAACCAGTTCCTGCGATCTTTCGTGCTATTTGGCTAAAACTTCGTAGCGTTAGCGGGTTATAACCAGGTTGTTGCTGCCTCTGCTGCTGTAGATCAACGTGGACGAGATTGCGTCGGCAGGCTGGACGAGCGTCTGGGGCGGAGGCGACATTGAGAGCAAGACGCACAAGTTCTTCGAGTCCAAGCACTTCGAGGAGCTCAAGGCGGTGTCCGGCGCCTTTGAGGCGCTCAAGCCGCTGCGCAAGCACTTCTCGCTGCTGGCCATCACCGATCGTCCGCGGTTCGTGGAGAAGCAGACGCGCGAGTGGCTGGACCGCCACTTCTCGGGCGTGTTTGACAAGCTCGTGTTCGCCGACGAGGACAGCGCCGAGCATCTGGTGGCGCGCAAGAAGGAGCTGTACGACGAGTTCAAGGTGAAGGTGGCGGTGGGCTCTGACGCTGCAGTTCTGGCCGAGGCGGCGCAGGACGTCAGCCATGTCGTCGTTGTCGGCTCCGTGCCGTGGACAAAGGAAGGGTCTGAGACGCGGGGTGGGGTGGTAAAGGCAGCGGAGTGGACGACAGCCCCGGAAGTCTTTGAGCAGCTGATCAAGGAGCTGGAGCTGCAGCCGCTGGAGAAGGTTTTCGCTGGGCCGCGCCTCGCGCGCTACACAGACGACCTGGTGACGGTCTCGACGCGGAAACCAGCAGGTTAGAGCCGCCCGTGTCTTGTGTCTTGTGTCGGAAAGCATTGCTCTAACGCTGTGTTGCCGCAGTCTTCTACGCTAACATCATCAACTCCAAGTTCACGGTGCAGAAGCAAGAGACCGTCCGGCTGCAGGCGTCCGAGGCGGCCATCACGACGGCGGTGCAGGCGGCCGAGATCCTGCGCATCCAGAACAACGCCGTCACCACCAAGATCTCGACGCGTTACGCGCTAAACCGCCCCAAGGACCGCGGTGGCTACCGCGTGCCCAAGCTGGAGCTGGTGCTTCAACGCGTCGCGCGCAAAGCCTAGCAGTGGTGGATGGAGGTCTACTGTATGTCAGAAGAGTGGAAGAAGAGTCTGTAGACGCCAACGCAGCGCAGTGCAGAGCAGAGCAGAGGTGACGGGAGGAGAGGAGCAAACACACAAAACAGGAATCAGTGACGTCTATGAGTCTCTGCTGCTGCGGGCCACTCACTCACTCGCCACGAGCTGCTCTAGCTCTGGCCTCCAAGTACTCCCTGCGCTCCTCGTCGCGCAGCTGACGTCGCTCCGCCTCGTTCGTAGTCACAATGTCGTCTGTCGCCGCCAAAACACGATCGTTACTATTTTTTCAAGACCCAGTTGCCAGCCGAATAGAGCAGAGAGCTAGCGACGTACAGAAGCCGGTCTTGACCATGAAGAGCTCCATGGCCGCGCCCGTGACGAAGCAGATCGGCACGAGCTTCTTGAGGATCGGCGTGAGCGCCACCGTCGCCTGCATCCTTTGAGTTGGTCTCCTTGTGTGTGCCACAGGTCTCAGTTGTGTATCACTGGTGTACGGTTGTAAAACCGTTACACGAGTGTAGCCATTTCGCGGCAAAGGACACTTGTGCACCACCAACAGACTGACGTGGCGATGGCGATGGCGCCGTTGAGCTGCGTGGGCTTCCGCTGCCTGGACCGGGACGAGTGCTACCACTACGATGAGAACCTCAAGAGCGCGGCCTTCATGCACGACGGCGACAGCTGCCACAACACGCTGGCGGACGTGCAGCACCGCTTCCGGTACCACAACAAGGACGGCGAGCTGCAGCTGCTCAGCGCGGACGAGGTGCAGGAGCTCATGAAGTGCACGTACACGAGTAAGCTCATCTTCCAGAGGACGCACCTGCTACGCAACTACGCGTTCTGGGGCTTCTCGGACTCGGTGCAGGACGGCTTCGACCAGTTCGCGCCGCTGGGCCACGACACCTTCGAGGTCTCCCACAAGGTTGTGATCGGCCACGTCTCGCTGCTGGACCACGTCGAGGAGCAGCCGCTGGGGCTGTTCGCTCTCGAGAGCCTCGCGCAGTATGAGTTCCTGGGCGAGTACACGGGCGTGATCAAGGTGGGCGTGAGCGAGATGAACGAGTTCGACCCGTACGGCATCTCGTACCCCTCCGTGTACGAGGGCGGCGACCTGTACGTGAGCGCGAGCGAGTACGGCAACGTTATTCGCTGCATCAACCACAGCGCCACGCCCAACGCGCGCTTCGTGCCGATGGTGCACAACGGCATCCTGCGGATCTTCTGCGTACGTTTTGTTCGGCTTGCATGATTGTTGCGGTCCGTCTTGCTTAACTAACACGATGCTCTATGACCCGCAGTTTGTGATTCAGGACATCAAGCAAGGCGAGCAGATCTTTGTCAACTATGGGCCCTCCTACTGGAAGTCGACGGGGATCGAGCCCGTTGCGTTCCACGAGCCAGAACCAGTTGTTGGTGTACAGAAGCTTTTTATTCCCATTACAAGGAGTTAAATGTGAGAAAAGAGAAACCGGATTGCAACGCAAAGCTTACAAGCCAGCCAAGAGCCTGGAGGTGACGGACGGTCGAGCTTACTCCTCGATCTCGACGACGGCCTCAATCTCGACGGCCACGTTGAGCGGCAGGGCGTTGGTGCCCACGGCCGAGCGGGCGTGGATGCCCTTGTCGCCGAAGACCTTGCCGATGGTGTCCGAGGCGCCGTTGATCACGGCCGGCTGCTGCGTGAAGCCGTCCACGCAGTTGACGAAGCCCACGAGCTTGACCACGCGCTTGATCTTGTCCAGGTCGCCCACCTCGTGCTTGAGCGTGGCCATGAGGCTCAGCGCCACGTAGTGGGCGGCGTCGTAGCCCTGCTCGGGCGTCAGGTCCTTGCCGATCTTGCCCAGGATGAGCTCGCCGCCCGCGGGCTGCGGCAGGTGACCGGCCAGGTAGATGGTGTTGCCCGAGCGCACCGACGTGCGGTAGTTGCCCTTGGGCTCGGCCACGGCCGGCAGCGTGTAGCCCAGCTCCTCCAGCTTGCGCTCAATGTGGACGTTGCGCGTGGCGGCGGCCAGCGAGCGCGGCTTCATGGTGCGGATCAGGGACAGCATCGTGATGGTCTGGGGAGAGAGAGAGAGGAAGACTGTGCGGGCGATGGAGTCAAAAGCGGATTGAGCTGCTGCACGGCGGACGCGGAGACCAGCTTCACCCTATGATCTCGGATGGGGATTGGCTGCGCATCCAAGCCAGGAGGCGCATCTAATCTAATCGACGTACCAATATCGAGTTTCGAGGGGGCTGAATGTCACTATTTTCCTCGGGTGTATAACATGGGTACATGATGGTACATGGTACCAGCTGTAGACGAAAATGAAGCCATGTGACAGGCGACTGAGTATTGAAGCGGATCTTATTCCATCCTTCACGTCCTGGTCACACCATTGTTGACGCTGTTGTAGCTCATGTGGGGTAGGATTGTCCTTCCTTCCATGTGGACGTGTAGTATTTTGGCGATGGAGTCTCAGGATCAGGAAGGTCGGTGCAGGTGCGCCGGCGTCTCTACTGAGGAAGAGGCGACCGAGCCATTCCCACTTGCCTAACGGGGGGCTGAGGAGGGGGTGAGACGATCCGCTCGCCGACCATGGTCGCGGCCCCGCACTCCCCTCTCCAACCCGCAGCGCCCGAACTGCTGCAGCTCCAGGCGCCGTCGATCACGAGCCGAGCGTCAGCGCGTAGGCTGAGCGCGTCGGCCGAGGTCGTAGCCAGCATCATGCAGTCGCTCAACATCACCGCTGCTCGCCGGTCCGCCGCCTACCAGCCCACGCGCGTCAAGACGGGCTCGCAACCCGGTGTTGTCAATCAATCCAAGCCATCGCAGCTTACGCCCGTCCAAAAGGATCCCATCTCGTCGCTGGATTTGCAGTCTCTCGCCAAGGAGCTGCCGGACACCGTCGATCACACGAGAGACAAGCAGCCAGCGTAAGTTGCTGCTTGCTTCCCCGTATCAATGTCCGTCAGCTCTCTCCCTCTCTCACCATTTCCAATCTTGCCCAATGCCCGCTCCACGCAGCATCAGCATCGAAGTCCTCAAGCCCAGCACTCTCACGGGGAGTCATGACTACGCCGTGGAGATGGCACTTCTCGCCAACCAGGTGCACACGGGTCTGCAAGCCCGAGTGGCCCCCGTCCCCATCGAGGACTGCACGGGAGGCGTCTACTACCTACGAACGAAGAATCGTCGGCTGACGGCCGTGTTTAAGCCCGCGGACGAAGAAGCGTACGCCCCCAACAACCCCAAGCAATTCCACAAGCCGGAGCAGACTTCGGGTGTCTCGGGCATGCGCCAAGGGATTTCTGCCGGTGACGCTGCTGTGCGTGAAGTGGCCGCGTATTTGCTGGACCACCAGCGCTTCGCCAAGGTCCCAACGACCATGTTGGCCTCTGTTTACCACCCAGACTTCCACTTCCAAGCTTCGGAGACTCCGCACCGCAAGACTGGCGCGTTGCAGGCCTACATTCCTCACCACGACACGGCGGATGACGTGGGCGCAGCACTGTTCAGTACTGCGGACGTCCACGCCGTCGCCATCCTCGACATTCGACTCGCCAACCAGGACCGTCACGGAGGCAACATCTTGGTGGTGGAACCCGCCTCGACGGTTACGCAAACTACTGGATCAGTGGTGATGACCAAGTCACAAGCTGGCAAGAAGGTGTCACTCGTGCCGATTGATCACGGGGCCTGCCTCCCACGCGTTTCGGCGCTCTCGGAGACCAGCTTCATGTGGGTCCTGTGGCCCCAAGCCAAGCAGCCGTTCTCCTCTGCAGCACTGCAATACATCGCAGCGTTGGACGCACACCGCGACCTGCAGCTACTCGAGGACAACTTGCCGGCGGAGTACCAACTGGAGCACGAGGCCGCACTAACGTTGCTGGTCTGCACGATGCTGCTGAAGTTCTGCGCGCTTGAGCTCGACATGACCGCGTACGACATCGGAACGCTCATGTGCCGCCAAGGAACTGTCGCCCAGCAAGAGATGAACCCCAGCGTGCTGGAGCTGCTCGTGTCGGCAACTCTGCGTGACCCAGCAGTGGTCAAGTGTGAGGCGTTCCTGAAGCTCCAGGAGAAGCAGAAGCCGATGCAAAAGTCGGTGTCAGGCTCAGATAAAGCGTGGACGAACTACGTCGCCACATTCATGACAGCGTTCCACCGGGAGCTAGCGGCGCGGCTGGCGGCCAAATAGATAATAGGTATCACTACCCACTGCTGTTGACTGAAGCAGTGGAGTAGATGCTCTCCAACTGAGCAGCTATTCGAGTTTGCATGTCTTGAAGTAGTTCCTGCAGCCAACGCGTCATCGGAACATCCGCTTGAGGGCTCGCGTCGTCATCAGCCTGCAAGAACACGCTCGTAAATAGAGGCAGAACTTCGCTCTCGATCACGCATTTGATACTGTCGTGCTGCGGGGCGGATCGGCACATGACAGACGTCAATTCAGTAGAGTCTTTGTCTGTAGGACTCGTCTTCTCCATTGACGAGTTGCTGCTCTTCCTGACCAATTGAGCTCCATTCGTGTTCAGCTGCACGTTCACCGTGGGCGCCACTACGCACAAACGCAGAGAAGACTCGACGAGACGCTCTATCGCTCTCGCATGCGACTGCTTCTGTCTCTGTAGTAACGACACTTGCTCTGCGAGATCCGACTCCACTTCGGTCACACGTGTCTGCAGAGCTAGATTGTCTTGCTCGGCCGTCTTGAGAGCTTCAGACAGACGACTCAGCTCCTCTGGTTCTTCCTTTGACAAGTTTCCACTGTCGGATTGAGTGAGCTGCTCTGTTTGCTGCTGTTGCGCGAGGGTTTTAGCCAAGTCGCTGTTCTCCTTCATCAACGCCTCGATCTGCGTTTCATAGGCTTCAATTTGCTTCATCAGCGTCGCCTTCTTCACTTTATCAGCGTGGGGCTCCGACACTCTCGCGTGCAATCTGTCCACATCCGCAACTTTTTGCGCTATCCGCACCTTCAGAGCGTGCACCAGCGTCTCGTGCTTCTGCTCCTGCGCTAGAGTTTCATCTCGATGCTGTTGTCCGAGTATCTCCATCGCCTTCTCCTTGGATTTAATCTCGGTCAGAAGCTTTTGGCTCACTTGGTCGAAGAGCTTGCACTCCTTCTGGTGGGCCGACTGCTGATCCAGCAGCGACTTCCGTGAAGTCTTCAGTGTTTGCTCCAGCTCCAATATCCGTCGCGCGTGCTCGGAGCTGTCGTCGAGCCACGATCTGGCCTCACGTTCTCGTTCTTCCTTCACTAGTCCCGCTGTCTTCTGGGCTTCTCCAAGGTCTTTCGAGACCCTGGTCAGCTCCTGCTCGCGCTCAGTGAGTTGCTGAGTTAACAGTTGAATCTCCGTCTTTAGTGCTGCGATCTCGCGTAGTTGATCGGCTTTGATCACTTCATCGGCGCTCTGTTGAAGCGAGCATTGAATCGCCACATCTACGGGATACCCCGCTCCCCCGTTTTCGGGTTGCAACAGCTTCACCTGCCTGTCCAGCTTGGTACACTCTTCCTCAATCAGAACACACTGCTCCGACTTCTCCGTCAGTTTGTCGCGAAGTTGCGTGATCTCCGCCAGATGCGAGCTGCGCTCTTCCCACAGTCGGCTCTGCACGGCTTCAATCTTGAGAATGTGTTTCTGTAGCTCTGATGCTGCGCTTTGGGCTTGCGCGCTCTCGTGGCGAGCTTTCACAGCCTTCGCTCGAGCGATCAAACACTTGGTACAGGTGGGACTCGGTGCAGTAGGGACTTTTGCCGACGTTGACGACGCCGACGCAGCTCGGAATTGCCCACCGGCGACCACTTTGCTTTGACCTCGCATCCTATATCGTAGTGTGAGAACTCGATCGATTGTAGCAGACAGATTAACACACGAGTACATACATGCACGTACTTCTCCACCAATTTTGTCCGGAGCAGATCGTTCTCGTCGCGCAGGTGCTGCACCTCGTCTGTGGAGTCGTAACTCGGATCTTCTCGCTCGTTTAGATGTCCTTGGTGCTTAGAGGAATGCGCATATCCTCCTGTATGATTCGGGGTTGAAGTGAAGACCTGCACCACCATTCTCTCCGGAACTCCTCTCGACGGCGTATGCGTCGAAGAAGGCCTTCGTGCTTGGTTCCCGTACGCAACTGTGACTTCAGTGTTCGTTGTTGGACGTCTCGAAGCAGTTGTTGCGCCGGCACTTTTTGGTAGAATCCCCAGCGCTCGGCGTCCCCCTGTTGCAACAGACGAAGACGGTCGAGTAGCAGGCACTTCGGCTTTCAGGACAACACCAACGTCTGGCGGTCTGCCATGAAGCGACGGAAGAGCAGAACGCTGCTCCATGACTGCACGCTGACGATTGAGGGCCAAGAGATGTATTTTTCACATTCCAGTTCAACACTCTTTTTGTTATTTTTATTTTCGCACCAGTTCCTGTTGAGTGATTAATCATTTCCACGTTGAGGTATTAATACTTCTCCAGGATCAAGAACTCGGCGGAATTTTCCGCTTGGCTGGAGGTGATGGTGGATCACTCTTGCTGCTGCCTATCGACGAATGAAGAGCCGGTGTTTCGAGTCGCTTGAGTAGCGCTTCATTGGCCTGGTAGAGCTTCTTGCAGACCGCATCCTTTTGCTGAAGCTGGTCATGTAGCGTTTCCAGACCATTCGTGAGTTCTACTGACTGCGCCTCGAGAACGCCGCATTGGCGCTTGAAGGACAAGTAGAGCTGCGTTGATTCCGTGATCTTGGCGACCAAAATGCGCTGCTCCTCGGCCAGCTCGTCGAACTCGGCAACCATCACGTCAACATACTGCGCCAGCTCCTTGGATAGGTGCTTCTTAAGCTCGAACAAGTGAGCCGCAGCTGAGTTGTCTTCCGGGTTTGACACTCGATTATCGACGCTCGAGTCGGAGAGATTGTTATCAAACGTCAAGAACGCAGTAGCTTCGGCGAGAAGCACGTTCTTGCACTGAATCATACGCGATCGCTTGGCTTCGAGCTCTCGAGCATGCTGGTTGACTGCCCTCATTCGCAGTTGCTCGAACTTGAGCTCGCACTCCTCCGCGTGGTCCATCTCCAATTGACGCAGCTTGGTCGTCATCTCCTGATCGAGCGTTTGTTGCAGAAATTGAAGCTCTTGACGGCATTCAAGCTCAAAGTCTTGACGATGGGCGTCTAGTGCTTCGATTCGGTGTCGTTCTGCTGCATCTTTCAGTGCTTGGAGGCTTTCTCGATGAGAGACTTGCATACTGTCGTGCAACTCCATGATCGCCACGCGGTTCTTCTTCTCTAAATCGCGCTGCAACTGTTGCTGCTGCTCAGTGTGAGATCTCGTGAGCATTTCCTTCAACTCCTCCGTCTCTTTTTCAAGTGACAATGAGGCTTCGGTCTTGATGCCGTTAACTGTTTCTTCGTGCTCCATCTCAAGCCGCTTGCGGAGTTGTTGCAGCTGCGCTTGGGTTCCAAACGCGAGCGCCTTCTTCAGCTTCTGCAGCTCTTCTTCTTCTCTCTCAGAGTGCGACGACTGAATCTCTCGCTTAAGTTCTGCAGTTCGCTCTTCTTGCGCCTTTAACACCGACGCGACGGCTGCTTCTCTGTGGTCAAACAGTTCTTGCTCTAGCTTCTGCCTCTGCTCAACCTCCCAACTCGTGAAAGCCTCCCGAGAGTCGTCTTGCATCTGCTTCAGCCTCAAACTGAGTTCTTCTTGCAGTTGTCTCTCCAGGTCGCGCTTTTCACGCTCCGTTTCGCTTGTCAGCTGCAACTCGAGTTGTGAGAGGCTCTCCTCCATGGCAGCGTTATGACTACTCTGCAGCTCTTGCAGCACCCGGTTCCGCTCTTCAAGTAACGCAACTCGGGTCTTTTTCACTGCAGCGGCTTGCTCGAACTCGTATTCCTCCATCTTGGCACGCACGAGCGCCTTGGTTTCGCCCTCGTACCTCTCACGCAGCGTCATGAGCGTCATGTGCTTCTTCGAGTCGTATTTGCGCTGCAACTCCTTGAGATACGTGGCTTGCATCTGCCGGTGGTGCAGCTCGATCTTGGTCGTGCTGGATTCGATGTCGCGTTGGCATTTAGCGGCAAAACTCTTCACTGCCGCAGCTTTGTGAGCCAGCAAAGCCTCCTCGTCTTCAATACCCAAACGGGTCATAACGCCAACTTTGGGCGAAAAACTAGTGCTAACCAGTGAATCTGATAGTACAGACTCGGAATGGCGAGAAGAATTCCCCCCTTTGGCCGTGGCACGAAGAGCTCGCTCTTTTGTGCTGCTGGCTGAAGATACGCGAGATTCATCTGATGGCAACACATAACCCGTTAGTACGAACTCGGATTTCCATGTGGGAGAAATATTTTACCGCAAGACTTGACGCGCTGCAACAGTTGATCGCATTTCAATAAAGTCGTTGCAACTTGGTCGGCAACCGCGCCCGCCTCCTGTTGCGCCTTGGACAACTTTGAGAAAATGGGCGATGGCGCATCAACTGCGTTGGAGGATACGGACGACGTAGGAGAGATTGCAAGTCCCTTATCCTTATCCTTGCCAATACTGTCGTCGCGCCTCCTTCGCCCTCGGAACACGCTCAGCCGCGTCTCAATGGCCGCGAGCTCGCGCTCCACGTCTCGACAAGCTTCAGTTGCAACAGCGGATTTAGAGGAGACTGAGCGTTGTTGCCGGTCTCCGTTTGAGCTCTCATCGGATAGAGACGAAATGGATAGAGCCTTCGACTGCCGTCGGACATGCTGCTGCGAGCTCTTGGCAAGGGGAGAGGGCGACGGCAACTGCAACTCGCCCTCAAGGGCGAGGAAGCTGCAGCTCGAGTCCGCGGCTGTGACCGACATCTCTCTCTCTGAACGATCGTCTCTAACTAACGTGGTCAAACACATAACGGCCTACTTCTCATGAAGAGTCGCTTGCTGGCACGACTCGACAACATGTTGCCAATCTGCGCCGCAGCGATAATGATGGCATGACGAAGTAGCATTTGCTTGCAACAAGCGCATGTATCCCCTTGCAGTGAGGTTGCTTGCCTCCCCTCCAACGAGTCGAGTTTGTTGCCACGTTTGACTTGACCTCCGTAGTTGAAGTTGTGTTGTTTTGCTAAGCAGCACGTCGGGTCCGTCTGGTGCTCGAACGTGCGATCGTTTTACGTCCATACAAATATTAAGTGTAATCACGCCGCCTCTTCAGGTGCGAAGATCGGGCAACCATTTCGGCTTTTGCTCTTGCATTTGCATGGGCCTTCGCAGCACCAAAGCTCACGCCGCCGCCACCACCACCCCCAGTGTTAACACCATAGAGAGCGCCAGTCACCCGGTTAGCACCATGTCGAAAGAGACGGAGCGCACCATGCAGTACCAAGACGAGTTGCCGTCGCTGCCGCTGCCCCCGCTCGAGCAGACGCTGGAGCAGTACGTGCAGAGCTGCGAGGCGCTGCTAGAGCCCAGCGAGCTGGAGCACACCAAGGCCGTGTGCCACGACTTCCTGCACGGCGTGGGCCCGCAGCTACAGGCCATTCTGCAAGAGCGCGCCGACACGGAGCGCAACTGGATCGAGGAGTGGTGGGAGACTTTTGCCTACTTGCAGCCTCGCTACCCGTCGGCCATCAACATCAACTGGTACGGCGTGTTGCCCGGCAACTGGGGCCCTCGCGATATGAGTCAGTGCGAAGCTGCCTCTATCTTCACGCACGCTATCCTCAAGTTCCGCAAGAACTTGCTCGAGTACGTGAGCATATTTTCGAAGTGGTGTTAACCGCTCGGCGGTTAGATGAATTTGTGGAAAAGTATCTAACCATGGGGTTGTTGTTGTGTTTTGTTCAGAGAGAAGTATCCGCCGGAAAAGATGATGGGCCGTCCGCTGTGCATGCACACGTACTCGCGCATGTTCAACACGTGCGTCATCCCGGGCGAAGAGTGCGACGAGATGGTGTCGTATCCGCACGACGCCAAGCACATTCTCGTGCTGCGCAACAACTGCATGTGGGCGGTGCAAGTGTTCGACGACAAGGGAGAAGAAATCCCTCTCGCCGACATTTTAAGGTAAAAAGTGCAACGCAACACCCATTCACCTAAATCGGCAACAAAAAGCCTCTAACTATTTACTTTTTTTTTTACGTGTTGCAGGCAATTCGAGTTGGTGCGTGAAGAAGCCACCGGCCTCTTCGACTTGGAACGTTACCCCCCAGTCAGCGTCCTCACCTCGGAAAACCGCACCAACTGGGCCAAGGTAATGAATGCAACAATTGAAAATACTCACAAATCCACTAAAAACATACTCACTATTTACTATTTTCCTGCTACCGCAGGCTCGGGACCACATTATGTCTCTGGACGACATCAACAAGCAATCATTCGACCTGATCGAACGCGCTCTGTTCTGCGTGGCGCTGGACGAGAGCTCGGCCTCCACCTACGACGAAATCGCGCGCAACTGCCTGCTCGGAGACGGCCGCAACCGCTGGTACGACAAGCCGTTTACGCTCATCATCCACGAGAACGCGCGCGGCGGCCTGAACGGCCAGCACGCGTGGGCGGACGCGCTCGTGGTCGTCCGCCTCTTCGACTACTGCATCAAGTACGTGAACGAGAACTTCAAGGCGAAATTCGCCAACCGCGCGGACCTCAAGCCGACGCTCAACATCAAGCCCAAGCGGCTGGACTGGGTACTGGACAACGCCGCGTATACGGCCATCGAGTGCGCCAGCGCGGCCGTGGGCAAGCTCATCCACAACAGCGACATCGCCACGATGCAGTTCAACCACTACGGCACGGCCTTCCTCAAGCGCTACAAGCTCACGCCCGACTTCTTCATGCAGATGGCCATCCAGTTGGCGCACTACAAGATGCACAAGAAGGTGCCCGCGGTCTACGAGACGGCGCACACGAGGATGTTCTACCACGGCCGCACCGAGACCATCCGGTCGCTGTCCAAGGAGTCGCTCGCGTTCGTCAAGACGATGGAGTCGAGCGCCTCCGACGGAGCCAAGTGGGACGCGCTGCGCACCGCCATCGACGCGCACAAGGAGACGCTCAAGAAGTGTCTGACCGGCGACGGCATCGACCGCCACCTCATGGGGCTCCAGATCGTCGCGGAGATGTCGGGCATCACGCCCAAGCCGTCGCTGTTCACGGACCGCGCCTTCGAGCTGAGCAAGAAGTATCTCATCTCCACGAGCAACATCAGCGGCGGGCCGGGCGCGAGCCCCATCTGGGGCGGCTTCTCGGCCATGTACAACGAGGGCTACGGCGTGTGCTACGCACTGCAACCGGACCGCATCAACGTGAGCATCACGTGCTACCACGTGTGCCCCGAGACGAGCGCCACGACGTTCAAGCGCTACCTGGAGACGGCGCTACTGGAGATGGTGGACCTCTGCCTCACGCGCAACGTCATCTACGTGGGCTCGTCCAAGATCTAAGTAGTGCCTACGTCGCGCAGACCGACCCGACAGACACACGGAGAAGTGCCAGTCCTAAACAAGAGGACACTACTTATAGTGTAGTGTCCCCCAAGTGAACCCATTCCGTAAATCTATGAATATGATTGGCTCATGCACTTGATGCTGATTGGCTGTTTTACGTTGAAGATCTTGACGAGGCCGCGAAAGGTCGCGATCTTTTGGTTGACAAGCATCGGATGGCGGGGCGGACTCACTTCCAGATTTCTCTCCTGCCCTCGGATCTCTCTCTCTCTTCCTCCATCGGCTCGAGATGGTGTTCGCTCGCCTGCTGCTGGCGGTGGTGTGCGGCCTGGGGCTGGCCGGATGCACGGCCCAGGCGGCCTTCTACGCGTGCCCCGAGGGCTGCGCAGCCATGCTGCTGCCCCGAGACATGGAGATGATCGACGACTGCCTGTGCGACGACGGCGTGGATACGAGCGAAGAGGAGGCTGCGGCGGACGCGCTGGATAGTGACGAGCCCTTCGCGTGCAGAGGCCGCTACAAGCCCAAGCGCGGTGGTGGCGCAGCGCAGTCCGTCGCGGACTGCGACTGCTTCCACCCGTACGAGAAGGACCCGGCCACGCAAGAGTGCGTGCTCACGAGCTGCCCCCGCGCGGGCAACTACGAGCCCAAGCCTGGAGTCGTTGAGGTGGACTCGCTCGCCGACTGCACGTGCACGCCACCCTACGTGAAAGTGGAGGCGTCGGGCGAGTGCGTCGCGGGTGACGCTGTCGCCAACAGGGCCAACATCCGAGGCCAGTACGCGTGTCCGCCGAACTCGACGCCGACGCCGGGTGTTGTCGTCCAGTCTTTCGATGACTGCCACTGTACCTGGGGCTTCGTTCGCAACAGCTTCGACGAGTGCGAGCGTGAACGCGCGGCGTACGTGTGTCCCGTCAACTCCGTCAAGAGTCCGGATCTCTCGATCCACGAACGCCCGCGCGGCTTCTTCGACTGCGTGTGCCTCTCCGATGGCAACTACAAGCGGGACGAGGAGGCCCACGCGTGCTGGCCCGTGACGCAGATCAAGCAGCGCAAGCCCAAGCGAAGGTCGAGTAATCGCGACACTGTGGAGGCGGAAGGCGAGTACCAAGAGTACGACGTCGTCAACTTTGACACGGAAACGTTCGACTGTCCTCCGTTCTCCCGCGCGGTGGCCACCGTGCCGCACTCGGTAGAGCAGTGTCAGTGTCTTCCTGGCTACGCGTGGAAGCTGCCCGAGATGATCTGCGTGCGCGCCTCCGCGTACAAGTGTCCGGAGCATGCCTACAAACGTGCACAGACCAAGGGAACCGAGGTGGAGGCAAGCTTCGAGGACTGCGCCTGCGCGCGTGGATACTTCCTCGATGCCGTCTCTAAGCGGTGTGTTCCCTGGATGCTGGCCAACTCGAACACGTGCCCTCCTTTCGCTGTGCTCACACAGTGGCCTCTGCAGAGCAGCGCAAACTGCAAGTGCATCTACGGACTCAACGAGACCATCTACGAAGAAGAGGACGAAGCGCGGCGCAAGGCTGAAGCCCGGGAAATTGCCAATGGTGGCACAGTGAAGGACACGCCGCCCATGCGCCGCCGCAAGAAGAAGCAATGCAACACGAGGCCAGTCGATGATAGCACGAGTGCAGACTTCTCGCAGTGCCCCCACGACTCCATCGCCACGACTTGGCCCATTGTATCCCCGGATGACTGCGCGTGCCTTGAAGGCTTTGAGATGACTCCGTTGAGTGAGCAGGAGGTCGCTCGTGGCGTTGGCGATGGATTCCACTGCGTGGCCTCAACCGAGAAGGCCGTGCTCGCCGATGAGGCGGCCGCGGCATGTCACGCGCCCGGAGATATCCACCCGCTGAGCGGTGAGTGTCGTCTTCCAGTCGAAGAGATCCCTGCAAAGAAATCCTCGGGGAAGAAGAAGAAGAAGCCTGCAACAGAGACACAACCTGAAGGCGTGCTCTTCAAGGGCATCGAGTACGACTACGAGCTCGTGGACGACACGATCATGATCATTCAGGGCGACGTCGCTATCGGTGAACGCCTCGTTTGGGAGGACAAAGACCCCAATGACGAGGACCAGAGCACGACTCGGATCGAGCACGTGCTGCACGGATACTACAACGAAGGGCGGGACCATCGGTGGCCACACGACGAGTTGTGCTTCCAAGTGGACAAGAGCGCGCGGCCGTTCCTGCGTACGCTGTTGTCTGCTACCGAGCACATCAACCACGCCACGGGCTTCAAGTTCCACCGCTGCGCCGGCGACAACTGCCGCACGGACATGGGCTGCAGAAAACACGACTTCGTCGTCGTGCAGGGCGTGGAGGCGTCCTGCTACTCGTTCGTAGGTCGCATCGGCGGGCCGCAGCGACTTGGCGTCTCCGCAGATTGCGGACTAGGCAACGTCGTTCACGTGCTGCTGCACGCTGTTGGACTGCGCCACGCCGTGGACCGGCCAGACCGTGACGAGCACGTTCGCATCGCGTGGGAGTGCGTGCCCGAATCCAAGCGGAGCTACTTCGTAGTGGAAGACATGGGCTTGACGCCCACGCCCACGAGGGCAGCCGACCGCGTCCTCGACCCGCCTCCGTACGACCTCTTCAGCATCATGCACCACCCGGTTGACGCCTTCGTGCACTCGGCGCCTGACGACGACAAGCCACAGTGGTGTCCGAGTATCATTCCGTTGATTTCGGACGATGACAAGCGGCTTGCAGTGATGAAGGACATGGGCCAACGCGAACGGATGACCACGAGCGATGTGAAATCGGTCTGGGCGTTGTATCCGGGGCTCAAGAAGAAGCATCACGACCGTCAGAAGTCCGGCGAGAGCGGCGAAGCGGAAGTTGAAGAGTTGCACGACAGCTACGTGCACACGGACGACGACACGGTAGAAACCGCGTCGGTTGGCGGGAGTGGCAGCCAGCGCGGCTTCGGGCAGCGCCTCGTGAGCTTTTTGGGCGCTGTCGTGACGCTGGTCGGCTTCGGCGCATTGCTCGTCTTTATCACCACGGAGCTCAAACGGCGCGCACTGCTGAGCTCCGACACGGACTACTTCTACGAGGCGCCGCTCATCGACAGCAAGAACGACATTTGAGTTGCCATGGCGTCGCGTTGACCATTTTCCTGAATGTATCGAATCCATAGTGCACATATCCATCCACCCCACCCACATGAACAAACGTACACTGCATGTAGCTCAATTGAACAGCAGGTTGCAAGAAGCTTTTGAATCACCATATCCATTGCGTCCTGCGTCGCTGCTCGCCGTCTTCACTCTAAAGGTACAGCTCGAGTGGCCGCAGTCTGCCTCGAACACTTCGACCAGCACCCTACTTACTTGTCCTCGGCCTCCTTCTCCTCCGCAGCGTCTTCCGCCTTGGCCTCGTCGGCCTCCTCAGTCTGCTCCGGCTCCTCCACCTTGGGCTCCGGCAGCTTGCCGTCTCCTCCTGCTAAAATGTCCGCGAGCCGCGCGTTCACGTACACGTCGCCCTTGTCCGCCAGGTACCTGGCCAGCGGGATCTGCCACCAGCAAGAGCAAAAGAACAACACAATTAGAACCTCCGTTTGTCTACTATTACGACAGGCGCCAACGGCCACGTACGTGCTCCTTGAGGATGCCGCCCTGCTGGTCCTGCAGCAGCTCGATGATGAGGTGCGAGTTGATCTGCATCTCGTTGGCCGCCTGCTTGGCGATGGCCACGGCCTCGTCCCACTTGCCCTGCTTCTTGGCGTTGAGCACGCGGAACGTGTACATCTTGTAGGACGTGGGCACGCGCTTCTGCTCCATGAGGCGCACGATCTCGTCCACGGTCTCCTGGTCCTCCTGGGCCGCGTAGTGCTCGGCCAGGCGCACGAAGCTCTGGTTCTTGACGTAGTGGCGCACGTTCTCGGCCTGGCGCAGGAACTCAAGCGCCGTGTCGGCCGCGTTCTGCTTGATGCAGGCCGAAAGGAAGCTGCCGGCCGCGAACGTGGACGGGTACGCCATCTTGGCGTCGCACAGCAGCAGCGTCTTGTGCACCTGCTGCAGCTCGTCCGCGCCCTTCATCTCGCGCACGATGTGGTCGATCTTGAGCGGCGTGAAGTACAGCGGCGCCGTGGGGATGGACAGCCGCGCGCCGATGGTCGTCAGGGCCTTGGTGATGTCCGCCACGGTGCCCTCGACCTTGGGGTACTCCCAGTTGCCGCTGAAGGCGCGCACGGCCTGCGCGCGGCCGGCCGTCGAGGCGCTCGCGCGCAGCACCAACTTGCGCGCAGCCAGCATCCTGTCCTGTGCTAGGGTCCTAGATAGATAGATCGGTCGGCTCGAGTCGAGTCGCTCCTTCGGGCGCACTCTATCAACGATATGCCAAGCGTGTGGCCATTAGCTCCGCGTACCGACATGGAACTGAATACTACCGGTTTTGTTCCACATACAGAGTATGTGTTCTTGTACGGGGTTGTATGTCTCTTGTACAGAGGTAATACACGATCAGCTCCACCGGTATTATACCGGTGGGCTCATTCGGCGTCTGCTGGCTGTGGCTGTCGCTTGTCTATTGGCAGGGGGTCAAGAAGCGCCAAAGACTAGGAGCTACAGAACACTCGAACGATGGCGGGCGGCATGCAGGCGTTCCGCACGGTGATGTCGATCGGCCGGCGCCAGGGCGCGCGGCAGCTGGCGGCGCGTCCGTTCTCGGCCGCGGCCGTGCAGACGCGCTCCGCCGAGGAGTGGATGGAGAACATCCGCCTCTCGGCCAAGAAGGACGTGCTGATCAAGCGCACCAAGCTGGCGTCGTTCCTCAAGACCGTGACCACGAGCGAGCAGCTGGAGGCCTCCAAGGAGATCATGAAGATCTACGAGCAGAAGCGCGTCGACCCGGACGCCAACGCCGCGGGCCTCTTCGTCAAGAAGGCGCTGGAGCTCAACGCGCCCGACGTGGCGTTCGACGTGCTGGAGGCCAACTACCGCATTGGCCTCTTCCTGGAGCCGGCCACGCTCAACAAGCTGCTGTCCAAGTTCCTCAAGGACGGCGAGTTCGACAAGGTCTTCACGCTGCACGAGATCGGCCACAGCAAGTACAACGTCAAGAGCACGGAGCGCACCTACGACATCCTCATCCGGGCGGCCATCGAGCAGGCCGACTACGAGAAGGCCGTGGCCTTCCTCAAGACGGCTGCGTGAGTACTTGCTTGCTGCAAATTAGTCCCTAGTTAGGTGTATGAGACGCTGACCGTGTATTGTCGTTCTGGTGGTGCCATCGACCCCTACAGTGAGGCTCAGAAGCTGCAGCGCGTGACGTGCAACAACCTGCTCTTCAAGCTCAAGGACAACGAGATGCAGGACAAGGTGCGTGCTTGGTCGTGGAGAGTTTCTGGTGGTGTGGACTGTTATTAACTGATGTGTTGTGGTTGGTGTGAGCAGATCGAGGAGGTGGCGGCGCTCATGAAGACGGCGGGCGTAGAGCCCAACGAGACGACCAAGAAGATCCTGCAGTAGACGACGGGGTCTGCTGTTCTCTTCTAGCCAAGTGCATAAGCCTTTGCACATATAGCGACAACGCACAAAGAAATAAAAAGCAAAACACTGATGTCCACAGACGCAACTTTCATACGCCTGGCTAAAAGCACTGAGGAATCGCCACTTCAGTGGGGATATTAGACGCGCGCAGGATCTTACCATCGCGTTCCTCGCAGCCGGCAACAGCAAAATTAATGCAACTTCAAATCAAGCGAGATGAAGTCGCCTCTCAAGCCGAAGGACACCGGAACAATGCTGTGCTGTTCTACCGGTAGTAGCATACTGTACTACCAATGCGGCTTTATTAACGCGTTGGATACTGCTACAACGCACGACGGCGTTCTACCAGTGTTGCTCTACTTGGTCTGGTTCTTGACGCCGAGGATACGGGCGCGGATCTCGTCCTGGTCGCCGAGGTAGAAGGCGCTGAGCGGCGCGATGGCGTCCTTGTGCGCGATGGGCTTGAGGTTCTCGTCCAGGTGGTACACGAGCGGGGCGCCCGTGGGGATGTTGAGGCCCGTGATCTCGTCCTCCGAGATGTTGTCCAGGTGCTTGACGAGCGCGCGCAGCGAGTTGCCGTGCGCGGCGATGACCACGTTCTTGCCGGACTTGATGGTGGGCACGATGGTGCTCTCCCACTCGGGCAGCACGCGCGCGGCCGTGAGCTCGAGCGACTCGGCCAGAGGCAGCAGCTCCTTGGGGACGTCCTGGTACTTGACGTCGTTGCCCGGGTAGTACTCGCTCGAGGTGTCGAGGTCCGGGGGCGGGATGTTGTAGCTGCGGCGCCACTCGAGCACCTTCTCGGCGCCGTGCTTCTCCACGGTGGCCTGCTTGTCCAGACTCGTGAGCGCGCCGTAGTGGCGCTCGTTGAGGCGCCAGGTCTTGTGCACGGGGATCCACATCTGGTCGCTCTGCTCCAGCACGTGCCACAGCGTGCGGATGGCGCGCTTGAGGTACGATGTGTAGGCCACGTCGAAGGTGTAGCCCTCCTGCTTGAGCAGCTGGCCGGCGGCGGCCGCCTCCTTGTTGCCCTTCTCCGAGAGCTGCACGTCGTACCAGCCCGTGAAGAGGTTCTTCTTGTTCCACTCGCTCTCGCCGTGGCGGATGAGCACGAGCGTGTGCGTGTGCTTCATGGCCTTCTGCTGCTGGTGCAGCATGCCCAGCGAGCGGTTGGCCACGCGCGAGGACATGGCGAGCGAGCGGCGGAGGGCGAGGACCATCGTACTGATGCGTGCGACTTGAGGGGAGCGGCGCAGATTCGTTTCTGCTTGGGGGCGAGTCGACGGATCGGGATCGCCGGATGTGTAGCCGCTTTTCTGTGTGGCCACGAGTTGGCCAATACAGAGGCGAGGACCAACCGACTTGGCTTGCTCATGAAAAGATGGGGAGCTCGACGGCACCGTGGACACTCCACTTAAATCGTGCATTGCACTACCGTACAGCACCTTCATCGCAGTGGAAATCAAAAGTGAATGCATTCAATTTGTTCGCGCGCCGTCTCGGAATGGCAAGACACTACGACTCCCGAGACGGCGGCCGGCTTTATAGCATGCGAGTGATGCAGCGTGCGCACGGGAGCGCAAGAGTGCAGGTAATACCGCGAGTTGCAGTCAGGCACGTCGTTGCGTTCTCGGTGCAGCACGACACGGGAAGTTGCTGACTGACCTAGATATCCTCCTGCGACTTCCGCACAATACGACGGCAGTGCTTCTTGAAGCCATCCTTGTCGTTTCTCCACTCCACCTGAGCGTTCGTCACCAAAATACATCAACCACCGAGTCAGCCCCACTACTATCCACGCAGCCACTTCTTGCAAAGAGATATCAGCGCGCCGTACCGCAGCATCGATATTGGCGGGCGAGTCGTCGTTCGGGTCCGAGAGCATGGAAATGACCGACACTAAGATGGACTCAACGCCCAGGATCGGGCGCCACCGCTCGTCCGCCGTCTCCTGCTGGTTCAGCTGGTCCTCTCCAGGCGGGTGAAGGATCGAGATACACACCACACCGTTCGGGTACACTGCAATAGCAACAGCAACATCAACCCACCATTAGCACCACCTTCTCATAAACTCTACAGCAGCCTCTAGAGCCGAGACTGACGCACCGTTGGGGTGCCACATCTCCGACTTGAACGTCATCTTGGGCGGCATGTTGGGGAAGTCGGACGGGAACTCGAGCACCGCCTTGAAGAAGCCTCCCTCGTACAGCGTGTCGGGCGGACCAACCAGCAGAATCTCCCAGTTGAAGATGTTCTCGTCGTCGCCCAGACCGACCGACACGCCCTCAGGCGGGTTGCGGCTCATTTCTAGGCGCCCGAAAGATCCACACACGTGTCCACCAGTTAGCAAGGGATTGCACAGCCCCCAGACCGCGGATTCGAGCGGGGAAAGCGCCTATCAGAGGATCCAGACACAGGGGAGCACCGTCACGCACCTAGAAACTGCCTCCGCAGAAGCTCCTTCGCGTAGTCCGTCGCGCCCGCCATGCTTCTCGCCCGATCCGATACTTTTTCAGTTGTGATCGCGTGGCTCAACCGCCTGTACTTCGAGTGGTGCACATCACCAAGGTGCGATTGGTTGAAAACTGAAGATTCGATTGATTGGTCGATTTAAAGTTATAGGTTCGACCAATGAAATTGACGATAGAAACCGTTACAGTTTGCAAACTACAACTCTAGCTTAGCTTTGCGTCGTTCTGTACATGGACACTTTGGGGACCCGGAGAGTGTCCTTCATCTTCCTTTCTCGATGCGGATCTCCGACAGCGAGCTGATGGTGCTGGTCTGCACGAACGTTGAGGTGGCTGGCGCGATGATCGGGCCCTTGGTGGCCTGCTCGCGCTCGAACCGCGACGCAGAGTTGAAGACGTAGACGCCGAAGATCACGAGCACCATGCCCAGCCAGTTGAGCGGCGTCACGTCCTCGCCGTAGCGGTAGATGGACAGCACGATGATCAGCGCGCGCTTCACGCAGTTGGCCACGCTGTGTGTTACCGGCGACACCAGACTCATGAGCATGTACGCGAGCGCGCTCTGAATGTAGAAGCACATGCCGTCCAACACGAGCAGCACGAAGACGAACGTCGCCGAGCGGTCCGTCTTGTTGGCCTCGAGCACCGGGTCAGGCGGAGTGGCCATCCAGTTGTAGAAGATGAACATGAGCTGCATGGCCACGGCGATGATGCTAGTGTACAGCTGCAATTGCGAGGTCCTGTAAAGGCAGCAAGTTGAAGCGAACACGCTAATTAGCACGTACATCTCAACCAATGTATACGGCAGTTAAGTGATACGTACGAGTACGAGCGGTTAAGCAGTCGCTTCGTCAGAACATTCTGAATGCAATCGACGCAGTTGGACATGAGCGCGGCGATGAATCCAATGACGTGGAACGAACTATCCGACAGACTACAGCAGATGAGTCCCGTCACGATAGGCACCAGCGAGAAGTTCACTCTCCAGCCCGTACGCTGACCCAGCAGGAAGTAGGTCAGCACGACGGTGAAGAATGGCGCGGACGACTTGATCGTTTCTAAAGAGAAGCGATGGATAGATACGTTAGGAACACAATCAACAACGCCACGACATGCTCTTCTGTGCAGCAGAGCACGCCCTGATACAACCAACGTACGCGTGAAGGAGACGGCGATGTACTTGAGCGCCGTGAGTCCCAGCAGCACCGTGAGGATGCGCACACCCGCAAGCAACACCATGTCCTTGAGCCCGTCGTCCAGCACCTTGCGCAGGCCGCGCTTGCACACCGTCCAGCCCACGAGGTAGAGCTCGGAGCCCAGGCCGCCCACGACCGACATGCCGAGCTGCGCGAGCGACAGCAGGTTCGAGTCCACGCGCAGCTTGGCCACCACGTAGCGGTTGGTCCAGAGCGTCACCAGGCTGATAACGTACCAGGCTGCCGCAGCGAGCAGCACAACACGACACAGCTCAGCATTGCAACACAATCACAGCAGCAGCAGCAACAGATGGAGCACGCACCGGCGATGCAGACGGCAACTTTGCCCTCGGTGCTGCGCAGCGAGAACGCGGCCTTCTTGTCGCGGAACTCGCCCATCGCTGCCGCCGGGTCGGGGACCAGATGCAAAGTGTTCCGGCGGCTCACGACGTGGCTGCTGAACTTTGGCGACAGCCTAGCGCGATCGGATTGGTCGATTTGAAAGCAATATATCCACCAATCCGCAGCGACCGTTTCATCACCGACCCAAAATAGCAGACATGGCTACATTTAGCTTCAAGCTAATCGGCTTCACGTGGTCCGACTGCCGCGAGCGAGGACACTGCTGTGCGGGGACCGACTAGAAGCGGCAAAGCACCCATCAAGTTGGCTAAAGCTGAGCTCTGACGAACCCGTCGGGCCTGCTCGCGCCATGGGGGCGAAGAGCTCCAAGCCGCCGCCGCGTAGGATCGAACCGGAGGTCACAGCCGTCGAGATTTTCCAGGAGACCACACCCCAGGCCCCGCGAGAGACCAGCAGCAATCATAAGCGGCAGAAGGCAGTCACGCCAGCACAGGGCGGTACGGCGCATGTCGTGCGGTCAATTTTGCAGGACCCGCCGCCTCAGACCACAACGGGATCGGAGACTCCGAGCAAACCGCCTGACACTCAGACAGGCAGTGACGACAGTCACGACGCGAAGGACGGGAAGCAAAAGAAAAAGCGGCGGCGCAGTAAAAAGGAGAAAAACAAGTTACCACCACCGAAGCTCGTGCGGGCGCAGACGCAACTCAACGAGCTCAAGAATGTCAAGCCGCTGCTGCAGCAGAGCCCCCAAGCGAGGCAGCAACACTTCGAGCAGATTAAAGATGCGTACGCTCTGGACGAGGAGGCGAAGAAGGCGCCACCACCGGATGCTCGCTCACGATTTTTTAACTTTGAAAACTGGAGGAAGACGCCGCAAACGCCATCAGGAAATGGTGACGTGCCATCACCGGAATCATCACCTCCCCCACTTGTACGCTCCCAGGTAAGGCCCATCCTGCATCGAAACTGCAATCTCTATTGATGGTTATAATATTTACCTATGGTTTGATATTCTATCTCCAGTCGGCAGCAGGATCGTCACGACCGTTCTTCGCTACCAGTGATCGAAGTTCCCGTGGCACGGAGGAAGTCTCTCACAACTCGGACGATGACCTGGAAGACAGTCGGAGTCTTGCATTAGACGACGTCGAGTCGTTTTCGGGGGCTGCAGTTGCAGTAACCAGATCATCCCAAATCACAATCGCGACGTCCGCATTCCTAGCGCCTACGAACCAAGTGGACCACGTCCAGCCCGATATCCAAACAACCCCAGTAATCCGCGTCAGAACTAGCGGCAGACGAACTCCTGAACGGTCCAAGCGATCGGTGCAGTCCCAGCGATCGGATCTCCGCCTCGACGATGTGGACGAGGACCTCATGGAACATATCCTAACTGATGATATTAGTTAGTGTAGTCAATAACCGATAAATTGCCAAGTATACTTTTAATTTCGTGGCAATACATGTACAGTACATCGTGGTCAAGTTTCCCTGCAACACCAACCCAAATTAACGTTAGTTTAGGTTTTAGGATTCCAACTAAGTACGAAATGGTGATCCTGTATCATTCACGCAAAAGGGGGAGAACGCGAGGAAGCTTGAGTCGAGTCGAGGCGGGACGCGATGGCGCAGTGGAGACGCTTCGCCTTCTTCGACAAGGAGGTGCTCAAGGATGCCAATGGGCCGTGGATGAAGGTGCGTGTCTGCTGTACCCGCTGCACAAATTTCACCCTACAACGCCCTCTCTAACGTCTGGAAAACCCTCCCTCATCCTCGTCACCCTCTCTTTAGGGCGTGGACATCACCAGCATGAGCGCCAACCGCGGCCTCATCTGCGTGGGAGACGCCGACGGCTTCGTGCATTTGGCCAACCGCTCGCTGGAGGCGCGCAAGTTCCAGGCCCACGAGCTGTTCGTGTCGCACGTCGTCATGGTGCGTTCCGAGTTTCAGCAGTATTTTGAAGCGGAATCAGGTTCTAAACCTCCTCGTGGTTGTCGCCCCATAGATGAAGCGCAGCAATGTGCTGGTCACAATTGGTGACGGTATTGACCCGCGCGACGAGGAGCTGCGCGAACAGTCCAAGGCCATCGCAGAAGCAGGAAGAGGACCGAATGCCGAGGAGGTGCGTGCGTGCAATAATTTATTTATTTAGTGTGGTAGAAATTATTGCATATCGATATTGATACGTGTTGTTGTTGTTGTTGTTGCTGCTGCTGCAGATGTACACGTCCAAGCCGACGGGCAAGAGCACGGCGGTGGTGCGCTTCTGGCGCACGGACCAGCAGGACAGAGAGGGCAAGCCCAAGCTGCTGCAGCAAATCCCCGTTTTCGCCAAGAAATACCCGGAGGAGGCGGTGACGGCGTTCGCAGTGAACGACGACTTGAGTCAGTTTGCGGTGGGTCTGAAGAACGGTGCGGTGATCTTGTTCAAGAGCGACTTGAAGCGGCGTGCGGACCGCCCGCCTCACCTGCTTCAACCTGCGGGCCAGTACCCAGTCACGGGCTTGGCGTTCACGAGCAAACCAGTGACGGCGACTGTGGCGCATGTGTTTTTGTACGCGTCTACGCGGCGCGGACTCACGTGCTACCACTGCTCGCACGACGACCCTGCGTTGGTGAAGAGCGCGGGTGGCGCTGCTGCGCTTCCCCCGCGCACTACGGTTTTGGATGAGCGCGGCGTGGATATGAACTGCTCTTGTGTGAACGAGGAGGGCGAGATTGCTGTGGGGCAGACGGATGCCGTGTACTTCTACACGACAGAAGACCGCTCAGTGTGTTTCGGCTTTGAAGGCGAGAAGAAGTATCTGCGCTTCTTTAAGCATTACTTGCTCGTGGCGCACGTGGATCCGCGTGGACGGCACCAGGTGAATGTGTACGACCTACAGAACAAGTTTATCGCGTTCAACTGGACGCTCACAAGCACCAACCCCAAGGGACCTATGCGCAAGCCGCCGCTTGCTCCGAACGCTCGCGCCCCCGGCGCACGCTTTGGTCTTGACGAAATGGAGGAAGTCCGTCATGTGGTATGCGAGTTCGGCGCCATCTTCGTGGTGTCTTCTATGGGCCATGTGTACCGCCTGAGCGAGAAGGACACGACGTCTAAGCTGGAGATTCTGTTCCGGAAGAACCTGTACTCGATCGCCATTTCGCTGGCGTTCAGCTCCAACTACGATGTGAACAGCATCATCGATATCTTCCGCATGTACGGCGATCACCTGTATCAGAAGGGAGACTACGATGGATCGCTGCGTCAATACGTTCGTACAATTGGTCACGTGGAGCCGTCGTACGTCATCCGCCGGTTCCTGGATGCGCAGCGTATCCACAACCTCACGGCGTACCTCGAAGCTCTCCACGAGAAGGCTTTTGCGAATGCTGAGCATACGACGTTGCTTCTGAACTGTTACACGAAGCTCAAGGATGTCAAGAAGCTGGACAAGTTCATTCAGCTGGATGAGGTGATCGATGCCAAGAAGACGAAGGGTGGCAGCGACTCTGGCGATTTGACTCCCAGGAATGGCGGCGCAGCAGCCGCCAACCTCAACTTCGACGTCGAGACTGCGATTAGTGTGCTGTGGGAGAACTACCCTCAGCACGCCTTGACGCTGGCGAAGAAGCACGAGGAGCACAGCTGGTACCTCAAGATTCAGCTTGACCACATCAGCTACGTCGACTCGGAGGACTCCGTTGCACTCTCGGACAGCGAAAAGGAGCGCGTGGCCGATGCTCTTGAGTACATTGAGCACCTGAGCTTCTCGGAGGCCGACTCAAACCTGCGCAAGTACGGACGCACTCTTGTGACTCACATGCCGGGCCCTACTACGGAGCTTCTGAAGCGGTTGTGTACTGGCAAATTCGTTCCCGGCAACCCGTCGTTGAAATCGGACCCGGGCGATTTCTTGCACCTGTTCGTGTCGCACCGCGCCCAGCTGAAGGAGTTCCTCCAGTACATTGTCGAAGTGGAGACGGTGAGCAACACGTCGATTGGCAACACGCTGCTGGAGATGGTTCTCAGCGACGATGACGAGGGCGACAATGGCGCTCGCTCAGTCGAGGAGAAGGAGGAAGCTGTGCTGCGCATTCTGGACAACCCTCGCGTCAAGTACGACGAGGACCACGCGCTCATTCACCTGCAGATGCATGGCATGAAGAAGGGCAAGCGCTACCTGTACAACAAGCTTCACATGTACCACATGTTGGTACAGTTCCACATCGAGGAGAACGACGACCAGAGCATTCTAGAGGAGGTGCGCAAGCATGGAGACAAGGACCCGAACCTGTGGTCACTGGCGCTCAAGTATTTCGCAGAGAGAGGGCCACTGCCCAAGGGGGCTACAAGCGGCGAGGAGTGGAAGGAGCTGAAGCAGCTGCTTGCCCTTATCGACACGAACCCGGCGATTCCTCCGCTGCAGGTTGTTCAGGTGCTGAGTCAGTCACGCGAGCTGCCCGTGTCGGTGATCAAGCAGTACGTCGTGAACCAGCTTGCTAACGACGAGAAGAAGATCGAGGAGGACGAGGAGAAGATCAAGGCGTTCAAGAGCGACACCAAGCAGATGAAGGAGGAGATCGCGCAGCTCAGCAGTCGTGCCGTGGTGTTCCAGGCCACCAAGTGCGACCTGTGCAACCACGACTTGGACCTGCCAGCGGTTCACTTCATGTGCCAGCACAGTTTCCACCTCAACTGCATATCCGAGACGGACCGCGAGTGCATCACGTGCTCGATGGACCACCGCCACATCCTGGGACTCAAGACGCAGCTCGAACAGAAGGCCGGCAACCACGAGCAGTTCTACAACCAGCTCGAGACCGCAGCAGATGGCTTCCACACGATCGCCGAGTACTTTGGCAAGGGCATTTTCAAGAGCAACGAGGTCGTGCTAGACGAGGGCTCCTTCGAGACGCGCTTCAGCGCCGAGTTTTAGTTGTGTGAACGCAAGCTTCTGTTGTGTTATTTTCTTTGATGTTGTGTTTATCTTGCCCCTCATGTTAAGTCGATGACTTCGGATGGGTGTTCTTCTTGCCGCCGGCGCTTACGGTCTCGCTCGCTGTCTTCACGGCGACTACTGGTGTCACTACATGGGGCTTCTCCGCCCTTTTCTTCGTCTTCGTCGTCCAGCAACACAATCATGGCTGGAGTAGCAGAGTTAGATCGACGAGTTGGTGGTGGTGCCTGCGGTTGAGCTGGTGCACGCTCATCCTCGTCATCGAGAAGAGTGATTTCCGCCTCGCTGTTTGCTGTTTGTTGCGGCTGTGATGCTGCCGTTGCAGAGCCATCTTCCTCCTCGTCACTACTTTCAATGCCCAGCACCTCATGCGACGCTCCTTCACGCAGCACATTTCTACAGTGCTCGTTGTCGCGACGTCGTCTCTCGGCAGCCTCCAGCACCTTTCGACGTATTGCCTGCGGGTCGAGGGCCTTGTTGGACGCACCATTCGACGTATTCGACCCAAGCCGCCGACTTGTCTCGCCCCCTAGCAGCGAGTGATACTGCACAAACACCAACAGTAATCCAATATGTCAGCAGAAGAACCTGTAGATGATAAGACTCCTGCAATGTAATGTACGCATCCACCTGCTCTCTCCGCTTCGCCGCTAACACGGCCGCAACTCGAATAGGGAAGCCTGCACTGTTCCCTCCAAGTCTTTGGCCGGTCCCAGCGTCCGCAAACTTGGCGCCTTCTTCGCCCACGAGGCCGCGCACCATCAGCGACTCCATCTCGTGCTTCAGCTCGTCCAGATACTGGTAGAACGCTTGGTTGTGCGGCCCGTGCACCATGTGCGTGAGCTCGTGCAGCAGCGTCTCCAGCAGGGCCTCATAGGGCAGGAACGACTGGGGCGATCTCTGTGGTCTCACTGTGCGGTCAGTCCATACAGCACGGCACAGAGGTCGTCAGCGAGCGGCAATACCAACAGCAAAGACACTACAGAGGCCGGTCATACAGCGCACGTAGATTTTGGCGCCGCGGTTCACGTTCATCCCGAGCAGGCAGCCATCCTTGGGGAAGAACTCGAGCAGCCGTCGCACTCGGAAGCGCCTCCGTGTCAGGATGGGCAGGACGGCGGCGGCGAGGCGCTCCAGGAGCTGCTGGGCCTGCGCGCGCTGCGGCTGCGGCTGCCGCACCAGCGCCTTGACCTCGGGGATGGCGAAGGACGTTGACATGGCTGATTGGCCTATTCAGTTACGTACGTACATATTCTCGGTGGTCGACATCCGATTCATGTTGAAGTCAACTCGTCCACATTTGTACAGGAAAAATCGACCACAGTGGCAGGTACAAGCTTAATTCAAACAGAGTTTGGCTATGAGTACTTTTGCCTAAGCATCTTGTGTTGCGGTTCACTGTTTGTTGCTGCTTTGGATGGGCGGACAGAGCTCGCAGCCTTCGCAGCAGCGCTCGCACACGGGGCCGAGCTGCGTCTGCGGGATCAGGACAAGGTCGCCGGTTTGCTTGGATGTCGTCATGTTCAGGAACTCGCTGATGGGGCAGTCCTCGTCGGCCGCCTGGCAGCAAAGGAAGAGGAGAGGCACGACAACAAATGAAGCGGTCAGGGCTTGCTTTCATCTTTGGAGTCTGTTGCAGGGGCTCACCGCGATGACGCGCGGCACGTCCTCGCTCTCGTCGGCGAAGTGGCCGAACCAATAGGTCTGCATGGCGTTGGGCGGCCAGCGGTGCGGGTTCGCGGACGCCGCGATGAGTGCCAAGACCTCCTGGAACATGACGCTGCGCCGGATCACGTCCTTGGTCTGCAGCAGCTCGATGCGCGGCCGCAGCTGCGCGAACGTGACGGTTGGGACCTCCTTATCGTCGAGGTTGAGCGTGCCCACAACTAGCAGCAGTCCGCCCTGCACATTGGCACCCCCGGCGAGATCAGTCAAGCGCTGCGGAAGCAAGTTGGTCACGTTTACACTATAGACGGCGCACCTCGATGGTGCCGACGACGTACGAGTTCTGCTTCCTAGGGTCCGACGGGAACGTGAACACGCACACCTTCACCCGGACCATTTTGGTGCGGCCCGCGCCAGACTGGGTGTCTCCAAGGGGCGGCCGTTCTCCTCAGAGCAACACTCGCTTGAATACGTTAAAATATCTACTACTACACTAGTATCCAGCCCAGCGATGACTACTTCAAAGTGGTAGCAGCGACGCTCGAGACAACAACGTTGGTACTTCGATGAAAAGTATCAAAGGCATATACATTTGGGTGTTGAAGGAGCCTCTGACGAGTTCCCATTAACTTAAAAGTACACTTTGGCTTGTCCACATAAATACTGTAACAGGACGGAAGCTGCTGCGCGGCGCGCGCTGCTTGCTCGAGTCACGGGTCCCGGTCGCCTGCCTATCCAAGGGCTGCGGCCCCACGGCCTCTCTGCTCGACTTGCTCACTGGGCTGGCCGCAGCCGCTCCGCTGGTCACGACGAACGTCCGCTCGAGTCCGTTCGCCTGCTTCAGAGCGCACTTGGAGGCTCGGCGGGCGGGGGAAGGCTTAGATGTACACCCAGCCGGAGCGCTCGAAGGCCGTGGACGGGTCCTCCTTCTCCAGCTTGGACTGCGGAGACACGGCGCTGAAGTGCTTCTCGGCGGGCGACTTGCCGGTCATCGGGCGGGCGATCACGTGCTTGAGCTGGTCGAACATGGCTGTAAGTGTCGTCGTTGGTGCTGGTGGAAGGCGAGGGCTTGCCTTGGCTCAATTGACGGACGCGTGCTGCTAACGACGCAAATTGGGAACTGAGCCATTCTCAGTTGCCCCATCGACTGGAAACCAAGCGTCGTTTCGCACGCTACCGCCGAAAGTACGACCCCGCGAGAACTGATGGACAGCGCGCGGCTTTGTCGGCTTCCCGGCTGGTCTCTGTGTGCGCCACCGGTCGAGAACGGATACCCTGCCGAAGCCGATTGTTGAAGTCGGCGGGGGGACTGCGAGTTGATTGGCTGATGGTGACATGGAAGCGAACACAGTGATAGGGACGCGTCACGACCTACCCGACAAGTCTTTGCGGGCCAGCGTTCGGCAGCGTTCATGGCATTTGTATATGTGCGCCCGTTCTGCGCGCGCGCGTTTTGGCCTCCGTCCCGCAATTATCGTATATCGCAGGATGGCGCGTCACAGGTCTCCGCTTGCGCCGCTTGAGGATCGGCGTTCGTTTGAGGGCAGCGCCTGCGACGCAATATGTGCCCGCACCTGAATAGTCCGGCAAGGCGAGGCAGCTATCCTGCCAGCCTGCTGTGGCACGGGGGACCACTTCCTAGGCCGGGCTACAATGATTTTCTTCAGGCCTGCTAGGTAAGGCCCCGGCGCGTTCGAGATATTGGCGCTATCTTAGATAGCGCCGATAGTATCTATGCGCGCGGCAAAGATGCCAGCTTCACTCAGCGACTGCTGACAGTTTGGCCCCCCAAGCGGAAGCCTCCTACCGGTACGAGCCGCAGACACGCGCGGCGTTTTCCAGCGAAAGCGCTGGCCGGTTTCTCTCGGGTGGCTTCAAGCTGCCGCGGCCAGGCCTTGCAGTCCTGGTCTGATAACTGGCTGGGCGAACTGATACTGCGGGAAAATGCACCGTCACATAATTGGCGTCAAACGAACGGCCCCATCTTCTTTTTTGTCAGGCAGGCTCTGTCGACGAAGCGCGTTGTCGACGCGCTGGCCCCGAGCTTAGCTCCGAGCTAGCCTTACGAGCGCCGTCCTGACGGGCGTGCTTGCCCTGGGCTGTGCGGCGCGGGGCCCAACCAGCAGCGCTAACTGCGCGGAGCGACCGTCCAACAGGTGCGCATTTAGATAGGCCAAGGAGATCCAGCGATATACATTACATGCACGTTGAACCCAAGCAGCAGCAGATGGTGCCGTATGTTGAAGCAGTGTAGGGGTTCAACCATGTGCGCCGCGGCGACTACGGTATTGCGAGCTTTGAGACTGCTTAGGACCTACTGTACCGGTAAATGTTTAGGACGGCCGTGAATGTAGGCCAGCAGCATACTGGGGCTTTCCAAAACCTGTTAGGGCTGGTGGTGGGCATGTAAGTTTCTGGTAGACACTTGAGTGATGGTGTACTCAGTGTTGGCAATTGTTATTTTCCTTGTTTGTATTGATGCCTTGTGAATACACAACGCCAGAACAATGCATGGATATCCGATGCGCTTGTTGCCTGGCGAATCGGGATCAGCTAACCATTTTGCTCTTATACAAGATTGATACAGTGGTAATCAACACAACAACAAACAGAAATCATATTTCTCGTGAAATCACGAAGTCGGCTGATGCTGTAACACTCGCAAACTGCTGAATCGACAACAGATAAATCACTGTCATGGTGCTTTTCACGATGCTGCATGTTCTGCTACTAAAAAGTTTCCTTCGGTTTCGAACAAGGAATCGTGCTCTACATGCCGAGCTCGACGAGGCGTAGCGTACGTCGGAAAGAACGAAAGCGGTGCCAAGGGGAACACGCCTCCGTTCGCTTGAGCTAAAGCATGTTTGCATTCACATGGCCAAGAAGCCGCCAAGTTGTAATCTCGTGCACGCGGAGACACTGCGATGAGATCATGGATCATGGGGCCGCACTAGTCGAAGCACAGAGGCAGAATATTCCGTAGTGATATTAATGAAGTATGTGAAGAGCAGATAATTAATAATTCCATTACTTTGCGTTACGTCTGGAGCGTGCGTTTGTATGAGACTTAATAATTCCATTACTTTTCATTACGTCTGAGCGTGCGTTTATATGAACTTTTGTATGCAAAAGCATTTAAAAATTGGAATGCGCAAATGAGTGAGGAGGCCCGCTGTCGTCCTTCGAATCGGAATTGTGGTCAATTCACTGGTCAACGTCCCCAACTTCGTATTATCCACACCGATGGGTCCAATTAAGGTGTCCTACAATAGTGAGGAAACCTACAACTTCGATGTATTTTCTTCAAGTCCTATCGAAAACTGCAAGGTTAATTAAGACATGCGACGGCACCAGCTAAATTGCAATGCCCATACGTAAATGCAGCTCTGAGCATATGTATATTGTGGAATACGCATACGAAGCGTTAATTCCAATTTTTAAATGCTTTTGCATACAAAAGTTCATATAAACGCACGCTCAGACGTAATGAAAAGTAATGGAATTATTAAGTCTCATACAAACGCACGCTCCAGACGTAACGCAAAGTAATGGAATTATTAATTATCTGCTCTTCACATACTTCATTAATATCACTACGGAATATTCTGCCTCTGTGCTTCGACTAGTGCGGCCCCATGATCCATGATCTCATCGCAGTGTCTCCGCGTGCACGAGATTACAACTTGGCGGCTTCTTGGCCATGTGAATGCAAACATGCTTTAGCTCAAGCGAACGGAGGCGTGTTCCCCTTGGCACCGCTTTCGTTCTTTCCGACGTACGCTACGCCTCGTCGAGCTCGGCATGTAGAGCACGATTCCTTGTTCGAAACCGAAGGAAACTTTTTAGTAGCAGAACATGCAGCATCGTGAAAAGCACCATGACAGTGATTTATCTGTTGTCGATTCAGCAGTTTGCGAGTGTTACAGCATCAGCCGACTTCGTGATTTCACGAGAAATATGATTTCTGTTTGTTGTTGTGTTGATTACCACTGTATCAATCTTGTATAAGAGCAAAATGGTTAGCTGATCCCGATTCGCCAGGCAACAAGCGCATCGGATATCCATGCATTGTTCTGGCGTTGTGTATTCACAAGGCATCAATACAAACAAGGAAAATAACAATTGCCAACACTGAGTACACCATCACTCAAGTGTCTACCAGAAACTTACATGCCCACCACCAGCCCTAACAGGTTTTGGAAAGCCCCAGTATGCTGCTGGCCTACATTCACGGCCGTCCTAAACATTTACCGGTACAGTAGGTCCTAAGCAGTCTCAAAGCTCGCAATACCGTAGTCGCCGCGGCGCACATGGTTGAACCCCTACACTGCTTCAACATACGGCACCATCTGCTGCTGCTTGGGTTCAACGTGCATGTAATGTATATCGCTGGATCTCCTTGGCCTATCTAAATGCGCACCTGTTGGACGGTCGCTCCGCGCAGTTAGCGCTGCTGGTTGGGCCCCGCGCCGCACAGCCCAGGGCAAGCACGCCCGTCAGGACGGCGCTCGTAAGGCTAGCTCGGAGCTAAGCTCGGGGCCAGCGCGTCGACAACGCGCTTCGTCGACAGAGCCTGCCTGACAAAAAAGAAGATGGGGCCGTTCGTTTGACGCCAATTATGTGACGGTGCATTTTCCCGCAGTATCAGTTCGCCCAGCCAGTTATCAGACCAGGACTGCAAGGCCTGGCCGCGGCAGCTTGAAGCCACCCGAGAGAAACCGGCCAGCGCTTTCGCTGGAAAACGCCGCGCGTGTCTGCGGCTCGTACCGGTAGGAGGCTTCCGCTTGGGGGGCCAAACTGTCAGCAGTCGCTGAGTGAAGCTGGCATCTTTGCCGCGCGCATAGATACTATCGGCGCTATCTAAGATAGCGCCAATATCTCGAACGCGCCGGGGCCTTACCTAGCAGGCCTGAAGAAAATCATTGTAGCCCGGCCTAGGAAGTGGTCCCCCGTGCCACAGCAGGCTGGCAGGATAGCTGCCTCGCCTTGCCGGACTATTCAGGTGCGGGCACATATTGCGTCGCAGGCGCTGCCCTCAAACGAACGCCGATCCTCAAGCGGCGCAAGCGGAGACCTGTGACGCGCCATCCTGCGATATACGATAATTGCGGGACGGAGGCCAAAACGCGCGCGCGCAGAACGGGCGCACATATACAAATGCCATGAACGCTGCCGAACGCTGGCCCGCAAAGACTTGTCGGGTAGGTCGTGACGCGTCCCTATCACTGTGTTCGCTTCCATGTCACCATCAGCCAATCAACTCGCAGTCCCCCCGCCGACTTCAACAATCGGCTTCGGCAGGGTATCCGTTCTCGACCGGTGGCGCACACAGAGACCAGCCGGGAAGCCGACAAAGCCGCGCGCTGTCCATCAGTTCTCGCGGGGTCGTACTTTCGGCGGTAGCGTGCGAAACGACGCTTGGTTTCCAGTCGATGGGGCAACTGAGAATGGCTCAGTTCCCAATTTGCGTCGTTAGCAGCACGCGTCCGTCAATTGAGCCAAGGCAAGCCCTCGCCTTCCACCAGCACCAACGACGACACTTACAGCCATGTTCGACCAGCTCAAGCACGTGATCGCCCGCCCGATGACCGGCAAGTCGCCCGCCGAGAAGCACTTCAGCGCCGTGTCTCCGCAGTCCAAGCTGGAGAAGGAGGACCCGTCCACGGCCTTCGAGCGCTCCGGCTGGGTGTACATCTAAGCCTTCCCCCGCCCGCCGAGCCTCCAAGTGCGCTCTGAAGCAGGCGAACGGACTCGAGCGGACGTTCGTCGTGACCAGCGGAGCGGCTGCGGCCAGCCCAGTGAGCAAGTCGAGCAGAGAGGCCGTGGGGCCGCAGCCCTTGGATAGGCAGGCGACCGGGACCCGTGACTCGAGCAAGCAGCGCGCGCCGCGCAGCAGCTTCCGTCCTGTTACAGTATTTATGTGGACAAGCCAAAGTGTACTTTTAAGTTAATGGGAACTCGTCAGAGGCTCCTTCAACACCCAAATGTATATGCCTTTGATACTTTTCATCGAAGTACCAACGTTGTTGTCTCGAGCGTCGCTGCTACCACTTTGAAGTAGTCATCGCTGGGCTGGATACTAGTGTAGTAGTAGATATTTTAACGTATTCAAGCGAGTGTTGCTCTGAGGAGAACGGCCGCCCCTTGGAGACACCCAGTCTGGCGCGGGCCGCACCAAAATGGTCCGGGTGAAGGTGTGCGTGTTCACGTTCCCGTCGGACCCTAGGAAGCAGAACTCGTACGTCGTCGGCACCATCGAGGTGCGCCGTCTATAGTGTAAACGTGACCAACTTGCTTCCGCAGCGCTTGACTGATCTCGCCGGGGGTGCCAATGTGCAGGGCGGACTGCTGCTAGTTGTGGGCACGCTCAACCTCGACGATAAGGAGGTCCCAACCGTCACGTTCGCGCAGCTGCGGCCGCGCATCGAGCTGCTGCAGACCAAGGACGTGATCCGGCGCAGCGTCATGTTCCAGGAGGTCTTGGCACTCATCGCGGCGTCCGCGAACCCGCACCGCTGGCCGCCCAACGCCATGCAGACCTATTGGTTCGGCCACTTCGCCGACGAGAGCGAGGACGTGCCGCGCGTCATCGCGGTGAGCCCCTGCAACAGACTCCAAAGATGAAAGCAAGCCCTGACCGCTTCATTTGTTGTCGTGCCTCTCCTCTTCCTTTGCTGCCAGGCGGCCGACGAGGACTGCCCCATCAGCGAGTTCCTGAACATGACGACATCCAAGCAAACCGGCGACCTTGTCCTGATCCCGCAGACGCAGCTCGGCCCCGTGTGCGAGCGCTGCTGCGAAGGCTGCGAGCTCTGTCCGCCCATCCAAAGCAGCTTCAACCAGTGAACCGCTACACAAGGTACTCGCCAAAACATTTCATCTGTTTCAATGAAGCTGCTTAACTGCTACCACCCTTATTGCCCTCACCCACGACCTTTGCGTTCACGCCGCCATGCACCGGAGGCGGCGGCTGGATAGCGTCACGCCCCACCTCGACGCTCCAATTGGGCAGCGACGGATGGAGACTGGCGTACATGGACAGCTCCTTGATGCCCGCGCGCACGGACGCCAGCTCCTCGCGGATCTTCTGCGCGTCCGTGAGGTCTTTGTTGGCGTGGAACTCCGTCTTGATGTCGCGGATGATCGACTCGCGCTTGACGCTCGGGTAGCGCTGCGCCAGCTTGAGGATACGCCGGTACATGCGCAGCACCTCCTTGGACTCCGCCATCGCTGCGTTCTTTTGACTGTTAAGAGACTTGAGTTGTGTGCGGAACACCACAAACGCTCCCATTGGTCGAAAACCGCGTGGATCGGACCTCGGTCGTCACTTCACCAGTCTTCGGCATCGCGCGACATCTTCGCCGACCGAAGCCTCCCGCCTCGCTCTCGTGGTGTCCCAGTCCCTCGTTCTCTTGCTCTCCACACGCTGTATTGCTTTTCCCGTCATCTCCTGCACTTGTATCTATTGTACCTTTCTCCATATCTATTTAATTCACTGCCCGCCGCCCGCCATCATGAGGTGCGTCTCTCTGCGTCCCATGCAAAGAATCTTCTGGCCATGGACGAACGTATTGACCATTGCGACTTGGTGAACAACAGAAATAATAGCAGTCGTAACAGCAGCAATGGCGGTTCCGGCCGCCGTGGTCCACGTAGAGAGCAGGTGCGGGTTGAAGAGTTGATCGGGGTATCGTGGAGACTTGGATCTTGTAGCACTGACCGATTGGGTGTTTGCGGGTGTGTATTGCAGAAGAAAAACATGGACTACGAGGCGCGTGTCACCCGCAATGGAGTTTCCGCCAACCACCTGCTCAACTTCTCCATGCCTGAACGCGAGAGGCACGTGTACCACCACCAGAAGAAGAAAAAGAGCTCGGCGCCTCGCACGCAGAGCGAGTATCTGCACGCCAAGTACGTCTGCGACGAAGGGGTTACGTTAGTACCTCCATCTCACTGTTACTGTTACTGTTGGTGCTGCTGTTGCTGTGTGTGTGTAGCTACCGGTTCGTGATCGCACCACTGGATCCGGATGCGGTTGTTCCGACGTGGGATCTGGAGGCGCTTACGGAATGTAAGTTGCGCCTTGAGGTGACATCTGTGTGATGATTATTGTCGGGTTTTGACGATCCATCGTTTGCTGCAGGGTCTTCGGTTGAACAGGTGCTGTTGTGGTATGACGTCGAAAGCACTCAGACCTGCCCGATCTGTATGGACACGTTCCGTGCACCGAAAATCACCAAGTGCGGCCATATCTTCTGGTACGAGCGCGTGGTGGTTGAGCATCATTTTTGTTGTATCTAACCCCTGCGATACCATGTATTTCGTATAGTTGGCCGTGCATCCTGCGCTACCTGTCCATGACGGACAAGTATTGGCGTCGATGCCCGATGTGCTTTGAGTCCGTTCAAAAGGGACATCTGCGCAGTGTGCAGCTCCAGCAACTGCAAGTCCCCCCTCACGTGGGCGATGACGTAACTTTTCAGTTCCTGGAACGCCCCAAGTCCAGCATGTTTCCCCAGCTTCGTGTTCTACCTTCCGCTGAAGTTAAGGGGGACTCAGCCGGGGTCGAAGCTCCTTCGCACTCTGCGTTGCCTACTCCGGAGGCTGCTGCATTTGCCAAGCGTAAGCGCTCCCGGAAGCTGCCGCGCGTGGATGATGTCGATGCGACGTACTCACGCATTCTGGAGGCAACGCCTGATTATCTACGGGAGCTTCTGTACTCGGAGATGCGCGATCTCCAGTCGATGGATGCCGAGTTTCGAAGCAGTGGGGACTTCGATAACCTTCCTTTTGTGGAGGAGGCTATGCGCAATACCTCGGGGCGACTTGCCAAGAGTGACGACTTCAGTCACGGCACTTACGGCTCCAACCATGCCAACAACGCTACCGGTAGCGGCACAGCTACAGGCATGAAAGGAAAACCGCATCAAAGCGAAGGTGGCGACGCGTATTCGTTCTATCAGATCGCGAACGGGACGTACGTGGTTCTCCACCCGCTGAACATGAAGTGTCTGCTGAAGGAGTACTCGGACGAGCATCAGCACGAGCTAAAAAGCGGTCACGAAGACGACGCGCACCAAAAGGAGCTGGAAGCGGCGTGGAACCAGGCGGCAGCTTCGTCAGCGAGCTCGGAGCCCTTGCCTGTTGATCGCTATCACCTGCTACCCGAGCAGATCCGCGGACGTGTACTGGACATCGAGCACGTGGTCTTGGACGAGGAAGCGCAGAAGCGCTACCGTTTCTTGAGCCACTTGCCGCGCTTCTGCGACTTCTACATTTGTGAGCTCGATCTGACGTCGCAGCTGTCGCCGTCGACTCTCAACTCGTTCCGCAACGACCTCAAGAAGCGCGCCAAGCAGCGGAAGCAGAAGCAGAGACAGCAGAACGCGCCGTCGCCGTCGTCTCCGATCTTCAAGAGCAATGCAGTGGCCTTCTCGCTGGAGGAGGAGGGAATGATGTGGCCGTCGCCCTACGAGCAGGCGCTGGCCGAGTCGCTAGAGGAGTTCCACCTCAGCAATGCTTCGAGCGTCGATTTCGACGGTGAAGTCCACGCAGCGGCCACTCCGGCGTCGCCGTATTCCGACGACGTGGAGAGGTCGTTCGCCAGAGTGACGGAGAATTCGGGATACTTCCCCGCGCTTGGCGGAGGCCCGAGCGAGGCCAGGGCTCACATGACGGACCCCATTGCATTTGGATCGCCCGCTGCGTGGGGGAACCCGTCCACCAGCCCGCCTGCTGTCGCCTGGAGCTCGGGCAAGGGCGGCAAGAAGAAGGGCGTAGGCAAGAAGGGCGTCTCCGTGTTCTCGACTACGCAGCGCCGCTCGTACCGCTGACTTTGAGCTGTCACTGACAGCTCAAAGTGTCAGTGCACGCCTGCAAAGCAGAATGGATACACTGTCTGAGGACGTAGAGCTCAGCTGATGTGCATGTGCTGAGTCAGTGCCTACTGACGAAGTTGGCCTGGTCCAAGTTGATGATGGTCCAGGCGGCGTTTTAGCATGTAATTCTTTCTACAGACGCGATGCCAATACAAAAGTCTAATGAGAGATGACCTCTGTAAAACACGCTAATTCGTCGTTCCGTGTTGCGCTCGCTCATTGTCGTCAGTCAGTCCAGTCGGAGCTTTCCTCTCATTCCTCAATCTTCTCCGCCGAGCGCAAGTCCAAGCCCCCCACTCCAGAAGCCAAGTCCAAAGATGACCAACGTCGCCATCATCTACTACTCAACGTACGGCCACATCGCCACGATGGCCGAGTCCGTCAAGGAGGGCGTCGAGTCCGTGGAGGGCGTCACGGCCGAGGTCTACCAGGTGCAGGAGACGCTGTCCGAGGAGATCCTGAGCAAGATGCACGCCGCACCCAAGAAGGACCACCCCGTGGCCACGCCCGACGTCCTCAAGAACGCGGACGGCGTGCTGCTGGGCTTCCCCACGCGCTTCGGCTCCATGCCGGCGCAAGTCAAGGCGCTGTTCGACGCATGCGGCGGCCTCTGGGCCGCTGGCGCGCTCGTGGGAAAGCCTGTGGGCATCTTCTTCAGCACGGGCACCCAGGGCGGCGGCCAGGAGACGACGGCCTTCACGTCGGTGACGTTCCTCACCCACCAGGGCATGACCTTCGTGCCGCTGGGCTACCGCAGCCCGCTGCTCTTCAACATGGACGAGGTCCACGGCGGATCCCCCTGGGGCGCGGGCACACTCGCGGGCGCGGACGGCTCCCGTCAGCCGAGCAAGCTCGAGCTGGACGTCGCCAAGGTGCAGGGCGAGTCCTTCGCCGGCGTGGCCAAGAAGCT
The DNA here is from genome assembly GCA_016169955.1 of Phytophthora vignae f. sp. vignae. Classification (NCBI taxonomy): domain Eukaryota; phylum Oomycota; class Peronosporomycetes; order Peronosporales; family Peronosporaceae; genus Phytophthora; species Phytophthora vignae. Next base: position 130,012 of record JABJUM010000091.1, on the reverse strand, counting down.
GTCGGCCTAGGCCTCAGCAGCAATAGCACGTGCGTCAATAATACCGTAGCTAACGTCATTAATTGCAACGAACCCGACAAAGATACCATTTCATTGAGATGGGTACAGAGTGAAATGTTGCACGAGCGGTGGTCCACACCATTCACGACTCTTCGATGCCATAACCGCTTTCAACGTGTTGGCTCGCGCTCGGATGGAGTCGTTCCTGGAGCCGACGTCGGCCTACGTGCCGCCCGAGGCGGTGGCGCTGTTCAACTCGGAGAGCTACACCTTCGTGGGGCTGACACTGGGTCTCATCGTTTTCCTCTGCGTGCGCAAGTTCCTCTTCTTCCTCACGTGGCGCAGCTTCCGCGACGGGCCGTACGTCGTGGGGCAGCACCAGTGGCGCCCAGGCAACTTGGCAGGGTGCGCGGCGTACATATACCTAGAATATCAATGAATGGTATGATTGATCTCTAACCGCTGTTGATTCTGCGCGGCAGGCCGCAGTGGTGCAACGTGTGCGAAGCCATCGTCTACGGCATCCGCAGCTACGTGGTCAAGTGCGACATCTGCGGCATGTACGCGCACGCGCAGTGCGCGGCCACTACGATGCGCTACAAGGGCGTGGCTGGGACTCCTTCTTCTTCTGGTTCTGCATCGACGTCAGCGCTGCCATTGGCCCCGTCCTGTGTCTGTAGAGCTGCTGGAGTGCTGCCACCTACAGCCGTTGCGTTGGACGAGAAGGATGGAGCCAATGCTTTGGCATCACCCCAGCAGCAGCAGCGCCACATGTGGATCAAGGGCAACATCGACCCGATGGACTCGTGCTCGCTCTGCGGTCTCTTCTGCGGGAGCATCTTGGCGCTGTCCGGACTCAAGTGCGCCTGGTGCCACGTGCGCGTGCACGAAGAGTGCTTCCAGCAGGCGTTGGCACGCGCGCATCGGCCGCCGCTTCTTCGTCGCTGCGACTTGGGGCGACACGCTAACCTCATCTTGCCCCCGTCTTGTGTCATTTTGCATGAACCCGTCTCGATTGCGACCAAGTCGCAGCGGGCGCTCAACTCGGTGCGTAGTGCCGCGCACATCGCCGTCACCAAGATGTCCAACATCCGACTCCGACGCGGCGCTGCCAGCGGTACAGGGGATCAAGCCACGCCGCCACCGAGCAATTCGCGGAGTGAGGCCACTACTGGATGGGAAAGCGCGCTCGCGGCTGCATCCAACGCTGTCTCGGGATCAGACGGCCTCCCGTATGATCTGCTGGAGACTCCGAAAGAAACGACCCCCCTCTTGGTGTTCATTAACAGCCGCAGTGGTGGCAAGATGGGGCTTCACGTGCTACGTCAAGTGCGAAAGTGGCTGAACCCCTTGCAGGTGTATGATTTATCGCACCAGAGCCCCATTGAGCCACTGCGTAGGTTCATCGGACTCCCGCGCCTTCGCATTTTGGTCTGCGGTGGTGATGGAACTGTCGGCTGGGTGCTGGGGGCTCTGGACGAGATTGGCGCTATGCGGCAGCCACCAATCGCTGTTCTGCCGCTGGGTACCGGCAACGACTTGGCGCGTGTGCTCGGTTGGGGTGCCGGGTTCTCGGCCCCCACAGATGTGAGTGAAATTCTCAGCGAGGTGGAGGCAGCCCATGTGAGCTTGTTGGACCGATGGCAGGTGAACATCGGCGACTCCCAGAAGCGTGTCGTTCTCAACAACTACCTGGGTGTGGGTGTGGATGCTCAAGTGGCGCTGGAGTTCCACGAACAGCGTGAACGCTCGCCGGGTTTGTTCATGAGTCAGTTTGTCAACAAGCTGTGGTACAGTCAATTCGGTGCCAAGAACTTCATCGTCCGGACGTGTGCAGGTCTGCCCGAAAAGATCGACCTCGTGTGCGACGGCAAGCGCATTGTACTACCTGAAGGCACGGAGGGCGTCATTCTGCTCAACATCAACAGCTATGGCGGCGGATCCAAGCTCTGGCATGACGACGCGGAATCTGACAACGAAGACTCCGACTCCGCCAGCGAGACTGACGACGACGACGACCGAAGCCGGGCAAGCAGTATCGACAGTATTGACACCAGTAGCACGCACTTCGGCCCATCTTCTCCCCACGACGGGCTTCTGGATGTGGTGGCTGTGTATGGCACGTTGCACCTCGGTCAGATGCAAGTGGGTCTGTCCAAGGCTGTGCGTCTGTGCCAGGCGAAATCGGTGAGTCTGACCCTGAAAGAGACACTGCCGGTGCAGATCGACGGCGAGCCATGGCTGCAAAAGCCCAGTGAGATGGACATTTCCTTCCTGCAACAGGCGTTCATGCTCAGCCGCACCGTCGAAGAGCGCGACGTGGTGACCAAGAAGGTTGGCGAGGTACTGGACTGGGCAGAACACACTCACGTCATCTCCTCAAGGCAGCGCGACATTCTCTTAGTTGAAGTCGCTCGTCGTGTCGCCGACAGTGCCGCATCTCGCCGACACACAGGATCTCGAGCCTTAGTGGCAACTCATGACAGACATTCGTTCGTCATGGATAAGTAAGAGCATGGCAATACGGAACTAAAGGAGTCGTCAAGTAATTATACAGGAGTTATCTAAACGTCGTTCTCGTTGCTGTTGGACGCGGCTTGGTGCAGAAGCATCTTCTCGATGAAGTGATCGATGTCGCCGTCCAGAACCTGCGCCGTGTTGCCTTCGGAGTAATTGGTGCGGTGGTCTTTCACTAACTGGTACGGATGCAACACGTAGGACCGGATCTGGTTCCCCCAGGCGTTTTCTCCGAGTCCCTGAGCGAACTGCTGTTTCTTGCGAGCTTCTTCGTCGAGTTTACGCTGGTAGAGCTTGGCCCGCAGCACGGCCAGCGCTTCGGCCTTGTTGCGGTGCTGCGATCGCTCCGATTGGCTTTGCACCACAATGCCCGTAGGCAAGTGCGTGATCCGAATGGCGCTGTCCGTTGTATTCACGTGCTGTCCGCCCGCACCGGATGATCGGAACGTGTCGATGCGGAGGTCCTTCGTCGAGATCTCGATTTCTTCACTTGACCGGCCTTCCGCAGCCATCGGATAGACGCGAACTTGAGCAAAAGACGTATGCCTTCTACCTGCGCTATCAAACGGCGAGATACGCACGAGTCGATGCACACCAGCCTCGCTCTTCGCCCACCCGTACGCATAGGCGCCATCGAGCCGCAGAACTACCGATCTGAATCCTGCTTCCTCCCCAACAGACTCGTCGACGTTTTGCACCTGAAAGCCACGCGCCTCTCCCCAGCGCGCGTACATCCTCGCCAGCATTGCCGTCCAGTCGCAACTATCAGTTCCTCCAGCACCTGCCTGGATCTCTAGGAAGCATGATCGAGCATCGCTCTCATGCGAGAGCAGCAGCTCGAGTCTGAGCTGCTGTGCGTCAGCGTGGACTGCACTAATAGCGTTCACACAGTCGCGAAGCATCGGTTCGTCCTCCTCCTCCATCGCCATCAAGTGCAGCTCCTTCGTATCTAAGAACCGGCGGTGCAGCTCCTCTGCTCTCGTCTCTCTCGACTCCAGTGCACCCAGTCGTTGCACCACCGATGCAGCGCGAGTCGCGTCATCCCAAAGGTTTGGAGCTGCGGCCTCTTCGCGCAGCTCAGCGAGTTCTTGCTTATTGTCGGCGGTGGCGACCACGTCGTGAATCATTTCAATCTCCCGCTTGGCTTGATTCGCTAGCGACGTGAAGGACTCGCCGCTTGTAGGGGCTTCAGCGGACGAAAACCATCGGACCGGCAGAGCGGGGGTCGAGGGCTTCAATGGGGCGTGCAGAGAGAAACACGCGCGTGAAGAAGCCCAAACTTTGTATGCATCATTGCAACAGACTTGAAAAGGTTTGGAATTGGCTTGTGCATTGACTGAAGCCCTGGGGGCTGCGCTAGCGATGGCCGTGCGAGCTCGTCGGGACAGGAATCGTCGGATCATTTGACACCGTCAAAATATGAAGCTAGAAACTGTGCCAACCAATGGTAGAATTTGTACTTGTATCCGAAATTTCATGCTAGAGTTTAGGTTGCGACCTTCATTTTCAGGTTGAATGTTGCCTTTTCACATACCAGCCAGGTTACCGCTTGGGGGACGCGAATTGTGAGAAGTGATACGCTTCCTGGTGTGCTACGAGCACTTCGTCGTCGATGAGGCGAGGCAAGAAGTCTGTCTCGACGTTGTACTCGTGGAATCGACCTCCTGGCTCGCACAACTCGAGCACCAGCGGAGACGTCTTGGGGCCGAAGACGTTCCCCCAGAGCAGCAGACAGCGCAGTCTCGATCCAGCCTCGGGTTTTTGGGGCTTCAGACAAGATGTGGCGATAGCAGCCATGCCGTCGTCGGTGAGGGACGTAGAACAGAGCGACAAAACCTCCAGAGGCGTGGTCATGTTGGCTCGAAGCACCTGCGCAAAGGCCTTGGCACCGACATCCCCGATGCGGTTGGCACTGAGATCAAACTCGGCGAGCGTCGGGTGACGCAGCATGAGTGCCGCGAGTGCAGAAGCACCGGAACTTCCGATCTTGTTGGCGCGGAGTACGAGCCGCCGCAGCGACCGGTTGTCCAGCAAGCGTTCGGCGAGCACCTGCGCGCCGTGATCGGACATTTGATGCTTGGCCAAGCTCAGATTCGTCAGCACTCGATTCACTTGGAGAGCTTTGCCGATGTACTGGATCGCCTCCTCCTCCTTGGTGCGAATGATGGGGTTGTCCAGGTTTAACGCCTCGAGTCTGCGGTTGACTCGCAGCGACTGCGCTATGGCGATGAGGTTAGAGACGTCGAGCTCCGTGTTGCCCACATCAACTTCCTGTAGTGGGCACGAGGTCGACGCAAGCAGCGCTGCAATAGCGTGGCCTCCTACTGACCCAAGCGGATTCCCATTGAGATTGAGTCTTCGTAGTGGTGAAGCCGACCCCGCAGCATCAAGCGCTGTACAGAACAGTCGGCAGCTCTCACTCCCCAGGCGATTGCCCTGCAGGTTCAACTCGACGATCTGGCACGGGTACGACGGACTCGGCTGCAGTAGACGACCAAGACTCGACGCGGTTTCCAGAAGGTACTCGCGCTCGTCGCGCTCTCCTTCTTCTTCGTCTTCTCCTCCATTCTCAGCTTCGTGCTGGCCGGATGCGTCCTCGTGCTCACCGAGGTTGTTGTAGCGCAGATCGAGACCAACGAGACCCGGCACGTTGCTCTTGTGCAGGGCGTTCGCCAGCGCCACTAGCTGAATGTTGCGCAGTCGGTGGTGGAAGCCCTCGCGCGTATTGCCAGCTAGTACAAGCGTGGCCCCCGGTCTCTCCTCACGCTTGGAGTTCTCAGCAGCGCGCCGTGCAGCCAGCGCCTGCGACGTGGCCTGGAAGTTGCTGCTGAGCCCGTCGTCCTCAGGCGACGGGAAGAACTCCATCACGCGCATCGTCACGTCCCGCCGCGCCGTGATCCCCAGCTGCAGACTCTCCATCTCGTAGTTGTGCACGAAGTCCTGCAGCGACATGGTTTCCTACTTCACCTCAAGGTCTCCTCTCCACTCTGCAGCAAGGCTATTGCGCGCGAACCGACGCGTCTCTTCATCGGATACTTGAGCCCACACCAATTCACTGGCTTAATTAGCAGTATGGTGGCCAAGCCGAAGACCTCCACTGCAGGACAAGGCGACGCGAAGGCAGCCGCAGCCGCTGCCGCTGCTGCAGCCACGGCCAGCGCAGCGAAACCGGACGAGGAGCAGCCCGCAGAGGAGGACGACGAGGCGGTCCGGACCGGCACCTTCTCGTTCAGCGACGGCAGCAAGTACAGTACGTTAGCATTAGTCAATGAGCATTAGCTTCTCCTGGATTTGATCTCTCACGATCGCGTGCGCTGCAGAGGGCGAGTACTGCCTGGTCGGGGGGAAAGTGGTTCGCCAGGGCCACGGCTCCTTCTGGACGGGAGCCGAGAAATATGAGGGCGAGTGGCTGCACGACCAGATGCACGGCCGCGGCGTGTACAGCTTCGCTACGGGCGCAATCTACGACGGGGAGTTCCAGGCCAACGCCTTCCACGGCGTCGGGAGCTACCGCTGGGCCGACGGTGCGCACTACGAGGGCGGCTGGCACTTCAACAAGTACGTCAACTTCAACTTGTTGGACCAATCAATGGACTGGGATTTATTTGTGGGACTTGTTGTGGCATGTTTTTGCTGTTAGAATGCATGGAGAAGGCTCGTATGTGGACAAGGAAGGAGTGCAATGGCAAGGCCGCTTCTTGAACGGCAAGTACCACAACGGTCGCATCTTCCACACGTTGCGATGAAGGAGAAGGAGGAGGAGGAAGGCACGATGCTGTTGCAGGTGTGGCAATAATATATATGCTTATAGATGTCATCTTCAATTACGGGAGGAAAGTCTGGCACAGCGCAGAGCCGCTGCGATCCACCGGCGGCAAGAGGCCATTCTGGAGCATGTCCAGCTCCTCCTCGGTGACGCTTTGGTCTCCGTAGAGCTGGCGCTCGTTGGCAATCAGCTGCGCCATGAAGCCTCGGTTGGGGAAAATAAGGGGCCGGCACTTGAGCACGTGGATATAGGCGGCCGACAGGGTGCACTTGGTCTTGAGCATGACGTACCAGATGCAGATCGTGGACGAGCGCGAGACCCCCTGCACGCAGTGGATGAGCACGCGACCGTTCTCCTCCGCCGCCTTCTGGATGAACTCGATGGTGGGTCCGAACTCCTGCGCGATGTCCACGTCTACATTGTCCTTGATGGCCACATCCAGGTACTCGACGTGATCGAACTTGTTGCGCTGGTCGGTGATGGCGCCCATGTTAACCACGTGCGTGATCTGCAGCGCGTCGATCACCTCGGGCGAGTTGGCCTGCCAGAAGTTGCCCAGGTACAGGAACCCGTCCACGATTTCGTTCGGGAATTGCATGGCCGAGGTGGGACTGGTCGCTGCGTTCTCTGACGCCTCGTGCTGCTCTTGCTTCCTTGTGTTACTGTCGTTCTCCTCCTGTGAATCCCGCAGAGCCCAGGGCGACGACACGAGCATGAAGCTGTACTTCTTGGCGAAGGCAGGGAAGCCCTGCGCCAAGAACCGGACCGAGAAGACACGGCCCTCCTCCATGAGCATCTTGGCGAAGCGGTAGCCCCAGTCCATACGGTAGAGGAAGGACGCGCCCGTGTGGTTGCCACCGATGACGACGACTTCAATGAGGTCCCTCCGCTGGAGCTTCTCGCGCAGCTTGTCGTTGTCCGTGAGCTCCAGAACGTCCTCCACCGTCTTGGCCATTGGCCCGGTGCAGCTGAGCGCCGTCAGGTGCGAGCCCGAGTGGATATGCGGGCAGTGCAGCGCGTCCGGGAGGTGGCCGGCCACGAACTCGGCGCCCTTGCGGCAGTCGATCAGCACGACGCCCGACGTCTGCAGGCGGTTGTAGAGCGACGTGACCGAGATGAGCGGCACGCGGCTCTGCGAGCGCCTCCTCCGCAGCTTCCGCGAGGCGAACGAGAGGCACGAGGAGCTGAGTGATAGCGAGTGCGACCCGGAGGGCGCCTCCTCCAACACTGCTGGGTCGGTGTCGGCGATGGCCTCGGCCGAGCGGCTCGAACCCGTGACGCACGTGGAGACGCCGCTGGCGGTGCCGTCAAACGGCTTTTGCTTCACGTCCTGCTGCTGCTGCTGCTGCTCGGGCTGAACCATGGCTACTTCGGTATGATAACTATATTACGTGGCGCCAGGCAAAAGCAGAGGTGCCGCCTACGCCGACAATTGCCAATTGACGCCTGTGAGGCGTTGTCGAAAGGCATCGTGCCCTCTGGGCTATCCCCAATCAGATCTGACAGGTCCATCCTGACGTGAACAGTATGCGACTCGGGAATCGTACGCTATGCATTCTGTGAGGATATTTTATAGTCAGCGAGCTAGTCGGGCCAACCCCGGCCCTGTTCCTACAACTTGTGGGCGATCGCAATGGCTACCACACGCATTGGCATTAGCTAGCGCCGGCGCCAAACTCAGATGAAAGGCACGCCCCAGCCTTGTAGGCTGCCTACAGGTGGCTCAGATGCTCGGCGCGAAGTATTCCTCAGTCCGCATGGGGCCTAATGGAGCGCCACGCTCTTGAGCGTAGCGCTTGGCAGCTTGCAGCTGTGTCGCCGCCACCCACGATGGGCCCGGGGAATCCTCTCGCGCTTCGACTTCCACTCGCATATCTGCGGCTGCGTTTCGCCTGGTACATGCATGGATAGGATGATACAGTGCACTATATGCCTCCGCTTGGCCGCCGCGTTTCGGTGCACTCGTCGCGCTGGCGGCGCTTTCGTTGACGAGCAAATCCAAGGCAAAATTGTGGCTTCCACAGGTACAGACAATCCCCTCGCTAGTCATGGCGTCGGGAACCCACTTTTTATTCCTAGTTGAGGGTATTCCTGTCATGGGGTGTACCGTACACGTGGTACGCAAGTTGTACCATCTATATGGTACACTAGCAACCTTTCACACTCACCATTCGTACCGAGCGTCTGCCTCCGCTATTCGTCGGGAAGTCTAAGAAACCGCGAGGCTTCAAGAAAGACACGGCGATGCAGCTGAACTACACGAACAGCGTGAAGGCGTGGATGTCGCGCGCGATCTTCACGAAGTGGCTCAAGGATGTCGACACCAAGTTCCGACTGCAACACTGGAAGGTTCTGCTGATCCTGGATAACGCTACTGTGCACGGAGGCTACGACGCGGACTCGCTGACGAATGTTGAGGTGGCGTTCCTCCCACCCAACGCGACCAGTAAGCGACAGCCCCTTGACGCTGGGATAATTGCCGCGTTCAAGCGTCGGTACCGGCGAAGACAGATTCAACATGCTCTCGATCTTCTTGAAGCCGATCCGACGATGGACATCTCGAAGGCGGCCAAGTTGTACCAGGTGGGCATTCATCAGGCAATTATCTGGTGCATTGAGTGCTGGAACGCCATGGCTCCCTCGCTTTTTGCGAAGTGTTGGGCTCACACCGGGCTGTTGGACGATGCAGCGTGCTTTACGCGAAGAGCCTGGAAGAAAACAAGGACACAGGCAGCAAATGTCATTGCTTGACTACTTTGGACGTCCTGTACAGAATGGACTTTTACTATAGTTAAGCACCCCAGAATATTCATATTTTGCGATTTTTTACTCCTTATTACTATTGAGGGGTGAGGGGAATAGTTACTTGGTTTTGTATAAGACGGTCATTCAGAAATCGTTGGGACCCGACTTTATATGCCTGGTGAGGGGGTATTCCTGACCTAGGGATTACTAGCGAGGGGATCGTCTGTACCACGCGTTGGCGGGAGCGCGAGCGCTCTTGTGGCTGTCCACAGGAAATGCCTGACTTCAAGTTGGTGCGTTGATATGAGTCTACCTTTGATCTACGACACTACTTCGTCTATATCGTGCTAGTCTACGTTGAAGGCCTGCTTGGTGGCCTCGTACGAGGAGATCATGATGGCGCACGCGGGCGCCACCTTGACGACCCTCGGCACCAGACCGGCAGCCATCCCGCGAGCACCCTCGGACGCCCACATCTGTCGAAGCAGTTGCCGGATCGAGGGCGCCGGAGCCATGTCCTTGGAGTACACGACCAGCTGAGACCGAGTCTTGATCACGTCGAACGGGTGCGTGATGACAGTTGCGAGAACGCCGGCCAGCACGCCCGAGATGAAGGCGACCGAGACGCGCCTCCGCTGTGGGTCGGCAATGGGGACGCGCTCTGCCAAGTACTCCTTGGACGTCTCGATTCCGAACCAGTAGAAGGCCGAGAACGGGATGTCCCTGGCCAGCGTGGCGCTCAAGCTGGCGAACAGCTGCCGAGCCCCACCTCGCCATACCTGCCGCACGTACGTCGTAAATGGGTGCGCGTTGGCAACCGCCTGCATTTGCACTCTGATGAGCTCGAAGGGGGAGAAGATCGTGGCGGCGGCGGCGCGTGCCATGCTACCCGACGCCATTGCCAGCAACCCGTGGTTCTGTTCGGGGAGCGCCGCCTTCAAGCGCTTGAGGAGCAGCTCATACGACGTAAAGTACACCGCAGTCGACGGAATGGCAGTCAGCAGCGTTGGCGGGAGCCCAGCATACAGCGCCAGCGGTCCCTCCAGCCGCACGATGCGGGCCATTGTGAACAGCGTGCTGTCGGGCTTGGGCGGCGAGCAGATCTGCTGCGGCGAGCACTTGCACTGCGTCAGCAGCCGCTGCTTCGGCAGCATCGTGTCCATGAGCCCATTGGAGAAGCTGTAGTACGGACACTGCGCGCACACGACGTTCAGTTAGTCATGTGCTGATTGCCAAGAGCTGGTCGCGGCACTTGGCCAGCACTGGTAAACAGAGGCGGTTGACCAACATTCTGCACGGCAGGCGGGGCATGCACGACTGCTGGAGCCTGCACCTGCAATCGCGTCTTGACCACCTCCAACGCTGCGCAAGATCCAAGCACCCACGATAAATTAACGCTTGCGGTTAGCCTCCCGGAACGCTACGCTGGCCTGTAAAACCATCGAGCAGCTGTCGATCTTACGCGTGATCTACAATGCCACACGCGCACCGATTGCACCAACGTTAGCGAGACTAGTTGAGCATGCTTCTCCTCCGCCTCCGGTCAGCGTCCACGCACCACGAAGGAGGTGATGAAGGCGCCCACGGACGCCGCAGCGGACTTCTTGGCGATCTCGTCCATCGCCGCTTTGACAAGCGTGACCGTTGACCGTTGCGCGCGTCTATTTTTGTCCAATCCAGGCGCGCCACCTTTTCGGATTGGCCGAAACTTCTAAAAACCGAAACTGTAGCCATGTCACGCTTTTGCGGGGAAGCTGGGGCAGTATTTTCCGTGACCAGATTGCATGGCAATTCCCAACGGATCTTCCCGCATATGGTAATTTGTATGGTGACGCCTAGCCAAGTGACCAAGTGGGCGCTCGGCGGAAAAGCTTTCCCACAGTCAGAGAGGAAGAAACCACTCGCGATGATGGAACCCACGGCGTCCACGACTGCGGCGCCCGCCGCGCCCGCCCCCGCTGCCGCCGCCCCAGCTGCAGGAGGAGATGCTGGTGCTGCCGCTGGCTCGGCCACGGCCCCCGCCCAGGAGATGCTGCGCCAGTTCTCGACGCAGTTCAAGACGCAGATCTCGCAGGTGCAGATGCCCGCGGCCCTCAAGGAGCGCACGGACGAGCTGGAGCGCCGCATCTCCGGCACGGACATCGCGCGCATCAATGGCTACATGCGCCTGGTGAACCTCGTGTTCGCCGGCGGCCTGTGGGTCACGTGCTTCTTCCGCATGTTCCAGGTGCCCAGCTACTCGCACTTCCTCGTCATCATCTACATCATGTACGTCGGCTCAGCTTTGGGGTGGGGGGTTAATGCAACTGTAGCAGTGGCTGATAGTTTTATTATATTGCAGGTTCCTGAGCGCTGGCCTCGCGTTCATTGAGAACCACGAGCGCTTCCCGTCCATCGCGGATCGCGTCAAGGTGAACTTTGGCTTCATGTTCTCGGCCACGGGCAAGGCGTCCTACATCCTCTGGTGCGTAGCCGTACTTGGCTTCATTCGTGTATGGTGGTACAAGTCCAGGTTGTGCTGACGTGGACTGTCGCTTCGTGGTGAATTGTCGTCGTCTTGTAGCATCGCGTTCTTGGCCGTCTCGCAAGGCTGGATCGGCTGGATTCTCGGCGTGTGCTTCTTCTTCCTGGCCCTTTTCAACTTCTTCCTCATCAAACGAGTACGTTTGACTCTGCGTGGATTTTTACGTTGGATCTTCCAGAGTCTAACGGTATCCTGTATACTTCTCTGGTGATTGCAGCACCCTGCTTACAAGGCCGCTATGCTGAAGCCGACTGGTGCCGCCACTATGACGGCACAGCAGCAAGAAGAGGCGGACCTTGAGGCCATGCCCGAGCTTCGTTACAACCAGAAGCAGCCTCAGATCCCCGCCCCCGTGGTTACCACCCAGGCCGCGAAGCCTCAGCCGTCGCACGTGTCGGTCTAAGTGTCAACGAACGGCCTTAGGACTCGGAAGTGAGAGCTAAGCTGCATGGTTATATATCAGCTTTTTCCTGCATCAGCTCGTCAGGCCTCGGAACTCACTGCTACGTACATGTAAGATGAAAATGGACCAAAACTCGTAGGATAACGCGACAGCTTTTTGCTTCAGTTTGAAGAGTTCTCGTTGAGCTGCTTATTACGAAGAGAGAGCAGCGCATGCTGGCAGTCGAACTTCTCGCCGACTGCTTCCCATTCCACAATGCCGCCTGCTTCCATCGCTGCGCTTTCGTTGACTTCCACGTTAGCTTCGGTGTGTACTTTACTCCTTGGCCTCGCCGCCGTGCTGCGCCACGACGCCGTTGCCGTGGTACTTGAGCGTCTTGACCCAGTTGCTGCGGCGGCCGGTCGGGTGCTTGAACTGCACGGCCGACTTCTTGCCCTTCTGCTTGATGAGAGTTTCGACGTTCTCCGGCAGGAAGTTGTGCGAGTACGAGATCTTGCCGTAGTAGTCGCCCACGGGGGCCGGCTCGGTGATCTCGAGCTCCCAGCCCTGCTTCTTGGCGAAGCGCTCGGCGGCCTCCTGGGTGTCGAACTTGGTCACGAGGCCAATGTACGGGTCGGCCGTGCTAGTCCAGCCCATGAGCGGGTTGGCCCACGTGCGCGAGGTGTTAAAACGGATCTCCCAGTGCTTAGTGTTGTGGATGCCGCTCTGCATCTGGTTGCGCGCCGGCTTAAAGAGCTGGGCCTTGCGGCCCACCGACCACTCGCCCGTGCCGGACACGACGGCCGCCTCCTCAGGGTACGGCATGGGCGACTTCTCGATCGTCGGGAAGCACTCCTCCGTCGCGTGGTGCGGCAGAACTGCGGCAGCAATTACAATAACGCACAACGTCAGCGTCGTCTATCCCCCACTACGGCAGCATTATGGAGGGCAAAAGAGAAGGCAACGCACTGGTGCGCTCGGCCTCGGTCAGCTGCTGCGCGCGGAGCTGCGTCATGAGCTTCTCCTCGGCGGCAGCGGCCGCAGCCTTAGCGGCCTCGTCATCCTTGGCCACCTCCGAGAAGGCGCGCGAGGACGTGGCGACGGTGGCGCGCTTGGAGGCGGCGCGCGTGGAGGCTTGGAGCACACGCACGGACATGATGGCGCTGGTGATGTAACCTGTGGTCTGGCGGTGCGCGATTTTCAGCCGCAAAAATGGACCTGGAGGAAGTCTAAATATAGAGGTTCTGGTCGACATTTAGACATTTTTAGCTGTACTGTACCCCCAGAATGGAATTATCAGATGGCTACACTTGTTGACAACCGAAGAGTGAGCTGCCCTGGCTGGGTATGATGAGCACCAAAGGAGAAGCATGTACAAATATGAAGGGTACCGCATTAAGTTATGTGGTAGATGTCGAGCAAACTGATCGCCCCCACTAGTACCAGTCTGCCGTGGTTCCATCCAGGCACGCAGTGAATCGAAAGTCGGCGCGCTCGACGACAGCTCTCAGCTTTTCCGTCATTCCGAGAGGCGACATTTTAACACGCACACTTCAGCCTCGCCAGCTCCGTCAGGAACTGCTGCACCTCCGAGGTGTCGCGGAGCGAGTACGACGCCTTCGTCACCGGCAACTCCTTCAAATTGCCTGGCAGGTCCACCTTCTCCGCCTCGGGGTCACGGACGATGATGGAGATACCCTGGCCAAGCCCTCGGCCGTTCAGCGCGTTAAAGGCATCCTCGTCGCTCACGTCGTCGCCCAGGTAGAACGGCACGACATCCTCTGCATCCAGTCCCAGCTCCGACAGGATGAACATGACAGCGCGTCCCTTGTCCCAGTCAACCTGCATCCGTTAAACACGCTGAGTCAGCATTGGATGTCAAAATAGCATTGCCAGGAGGAAAGCGACGTACTCGAGGTCGCAGCTCAAACACCATCTTGCCCATTTTCTTGGTAAGGCTCGGGTGGTACGTCACGTAGTCGTCCACAATCTGCTCGACCGCATTCTGCAGCGCCGGATCAACCTGCACCAGGCCAGTTTGATGCGTCAGTATCATCAGGTAGAGACATCCTTACTGCATCAACAAACTCGGCAGAACTTACATGGCGATAGTGAACCGAGATGGCAAGTCCGTTGTCCTCAAGCTCAGCACCAGCAATGTGCGCAGTCTGCTCCGTCAAGTCGCGCAGCGCCTGCTCCAGCTCAGGGCGATAGTGGTCGGCCACCTGACAATTGATGGGGCGCGTCTTCGTGCCCTTGATGTCGAATCCGTGGCTGCCGGCGTACACGAGGTTGTCCAGCTGCACAAAGTTGTAGACCTTCTCCGTGGAGCGGCCCGTCACAATGGCCGTGACGAACTTGGACGACAGCTCGCTGAGCGCCGCGCGCATGGCGTCCGTCATGAAGGCATGGTCCGGCACGTCCACGATGGGCGACAGCGTGCCGTCGTAGTCCAGGAAGACCACGGGGCGCTTGCCTGCATTGACAGCGACGTCCAAAACGTCAGAAACCCATAGACACGCCGCATTTCGCGCTGCTTGGGGCGCGGGCGCCAACAATGACCAGAGCAAGTCGGTTTCGCTGCTACATGTAGCGCCGAGCTATAGTTATTCATCGCAACTGGCTGTGTGCTGCTTACCTGCGACTTTCTGCTTGATGGAGTCCATGTCCCGGAACGCGTTGGTTGGGTGCAGCATGGTGGCGCGGTCTCAGGAGGCCTGTGCAGGGCTGGACTGCGGCGGTTTCGCGGCGCCGCGTGGGACGCGGGAGGAGGACGGCACCGGCGCTCGCTGCGCGGAGGCCTGGGAGCTGTGCTGAGCTCGCGCTCGCTGAGCCGTCGGCGCGTGGAGACTTGGGCTTGTGACGGCCGCCAGCGACGGCCACGACTTGCTCGCGAGAGGCGGGTCTGCGCTGGCCAATCAGCGCGCGTTTACTCACAGTACGCTCGCAGACGAATGTACTGAAGTTTGTATGCCACCAGTACGCGAGGCCAGGTCTGCAGCTACCTGGTTTTCACTGGCACTGTTGTTGGCGCTCGCAGACCAAGCGCTTGCTGCTGAGATGGCAATTCATACTTCCTACTTTTACTACATATACTGCATCTGTCTTCCGGTCACTCACGGAGCAGCTTCCCGTGGTCACAGGCGGCAGCGTTCCGATGTTGGAAGCTCTGGGCGTTTTCGTATTTTTCAGAACCCAGCCTGCTTGACCCCAATGATGCTAACGGTGGTGGTGCTGGCCGCGAAACCACAAGCCGTTTGTGCCACGCTCCGTTGTCATGCTAGACAACACGTTGAGCGCGAAAGCCTTCGATGCATATCCATATGAGCCCGTCGACAAGCTAACGCCGGTGGGCGGAATGCGGCCGCCTCAGTCGTTGAGGTAACCGGCCGTTATTCGTGGTCATGTCGGACCTGTAGATCAATCCGAAACGGAGCTTGTCGCGGCGTGACGAGCAGCGAGTCGTCGGTACGAGCAGCACGCGGATTGCCGGAGTGAGGGCGTTTGCTGCTCGTCTCGGAGACGAGTTGGTACATCCATGTGTATTACCAGCATGGTGACGGAGGAAGGTGTTTTCGCCGGCGCGCCCAGTTTCCTGCCGCTGTGGCCGCGATCGACAAGCGCCCAGATTCGATCCCCCATGTGGTTCGCTGATGATTTCCACGCAGTTCTGCCACAGCGTGTGGGGCTCGGTGCTGTGCGGGGAAATCTTCGGAGCATCGGAGCACAGAAAGGGCCAGCATCTGCCAGTGGTAACGCGGCATATTCGCAAAGCCGACATACGCTTGGCACTCTTACGGCAGCTCGGCCACTGTGCAGCGCAGTTATACAGCAGCGAGAGAATATGCCACGCACCAAGAGGCCGATTAGAAGAGATAAGTCGTGAACACAGCCGCAGTGGGCACTGCTCATGCGTCACGCGGTCTCCGAGACCGCCGTTACCTGAAGAGCTACACGGAGGACGCAATCGGGGGGGGAGACCTACATCGTGGTGAACGCGGTGGTGGGGACCACCTTCATCCAGAAGCACGTCGTGGAGAAGGAGGTAGTGGAGACCACCATCATTGAGAAGCATGTCGTGGAGGACGTGGTCGTAGATACCGCTATCGGTAGTGAAGAGGTACGTCGTGGACACACGTCATCGGGGAGGTGCCCAAGCAGGAGGCTGCTGGTGCTACTAGTGCGTGCTTAAGAAGAAATCGATTTCGTCAATGGAGTAGCTAAGTAGCCGATAGTATCTTTGAAGAGTGACAGCACAGTGAGTATAAAAACAATGCCAATTACACGGCTAGTTAATTCAGACCTGCATAAACCCATGAACGTGGAGGTAGGTACGCGTCTAGACTGAAGCTGTCGGGCAGAGTATCTTCATCAACTGAAACCTGTGATTCTGCCCGGATATTAGACTCTGACGATTCCTTATCGCCGTGCACGCCACCGTCTCGGGATGCAAGTTGTACACCTGGTACGCCGCCGAGTCCGGTGGCAAGTTGTACGCCGGGCACGCCACCGAGTTGAGCGGCAAGTTGTACGCCGTGAACGGCACCATGTCTGGCGGCGTGTTGAGGCCAGAGCTCGGCCCCGGATCCAGAGGCAGGTTGATATCTTGTACGGCGCCGGGATCGATTGCGTCATGAAGCCCGTGCACGGCACCAGAGTCGTTTTGGGCTAGGTGCTCATCGACATTGGCGGTTTGACCAGGGGCGTTGGCGGTGGAGACTTGGTCGTGGGTTTCCATAGTTATCCTGAGAGTTCTTCTGGAGGTGGTGGTAGTTTGGTGCTTGCTAAGGGCGATTGAAAGTAGGGCAGTCAGCAGGCTTGACAGTCTAGAGATCTATTTTTATTGTGCATCGTCCTCGGGTTCTTGTTGAAGACGTCGGCTTTGCGAATATGCCGCGTTACCACTGGTAGATGCTGGTCCTTTCTGTGCTCCGATGCTCCGAGTTTCGATGCTCCGAAGATTTTCCCGTGCTGTGCGAGTGGAGCGGTGGTGCCGCACCACGTCACGCTTCCTGCAGCCGTTTATTAATAAGATTCAAAATGGGGCTTCCCATCGACGCTGTCAAATCTCACATCACATCTTGTACGCCGTACACGTAAAGGGGATTTCGACTTGGGGCGAATCTGCCCTGAAGGCCGGAATGGACAAGCCGTCACCGCGTGAATACCGCTCGCACATTGAAGTGCATGTCCGACCCAACTTGCTGGGTTGTTTGTACATGCATCGCCAGCTCGAAGTGCAATACTGTAAGAGCTCCTTCGTCCGCCGACAAGGCCGCCGCGCGGACGTGTATACGCCAATGCGAGCAGCAGCTGGATTCCACATGTAGACGGCGGCGCAGCGCTGGTTTTTCCTGTCCAAAACTAGATGTAAGCGATGCACTCGCAGCGCCGATAGCTCAAAGGTGTAATATCCTATGTCGCCGACCAGGATTCTCGCGGCCATGACAGCGATGACCAGCGAATTCGATTAAGCGCTTCAACACGCGGTGGACACGGCGAGGAGATTCGCTCTGGTCAACAGCACCTCACTCTCGCGCAGGTGCAGCTCGACGGCGGATGGATTTTCCAGGCTGACGATCGCACGATGTCCGTTACCTTTGCTCGAATCGTTGCAGCCAATCAGCGCGCGGCAAAACGCACATAGCCCGCGCGCTCTTGACTGCTGATCCCACTTGTGCTTCTGTCGCATCGAGCAACCACTTCAAGGCGGAACCTCCGAGCATACTGGGCGCCAGTGTATTCGGCGTCCGGCCCCCAACATCGAGCAAGCACGCCGCAGATCCACAGTCTCGAGAGCGCAGCCGGAGGTCGCAGCGGCCCCCACGTCCCACAACCAAACCAGCTCGAGCCCAGACGCATCCAGCACCAGCACCAGCATCACAACAAGTACAAGATGCACACCGCGCAGGCCCTGGCCTCCATCCGCCGCTCGCGCACGTACGACGCAGAGAACGGCGCCGCCGGCGGGCGGCCGCGCAAGTACCCGAGCGAGCACTCGTCGCTGCTGCACGGCCACGGCCACAGCGGCAGCAACGGCTACGTGAGCAGCGCCAGCTACCAGCTCGGGGCCTCCTCGGGGCTCAGCAGCGCCGACAACGACGTGAACGAGGCGCCGGCGCCGCCGCCCACGCTCAAGGAGGACGCGCAGGCCATCTACCACATGCTCAAGGACCAGCCGCTCAACCTCATGCTCCTCGCGGCGCCGCTGGCCATCTGGGCGTCGCTCGGCGGCTGGAGCGACCTCTGGGTCTTCGTCTTCAACTTCATCGTCATGATCCCGCTGGCCAACCTGCTGGGCGAGGCCACCGAGTCGCTGGCCTTCCACACGGGCGAGACCATCGGCGGGCTCGTGAACGCCACGTTCGGCAACGCCGTGGAGGTGATCGTGGCCATCTTCGCCCTCAAGGCGGGCCAGATCAACGTGGTGCAGAGCTCGCTCATCGGCTCCGTGCTGTCCAACCTGCTGCTCGTGCTGGGCTGCGCCTTCATCGCCGGCGGCATGCGCAACAAGGAGAGCTCGTTCAACGCCGTGGGCGCCAGCGCCAACTCGTCGCTGCTCATGCTCGCGAGCTTCGCCATGCTGCTGCCCAGCTACATCTTCTACTTCTCGGACCACGAGTCGGAGGAGAACCGCATGGCCAACACGCTCACGCTCTCGCGCATCGCCGCCGCCTTCCTGCTCTTCATGTACATCCAGCTGCTCTTCTTCCAGCTCAAGACGCACGCCGACTTCTTCGAGGACGAGCAGGAGAACCCGGAGGAGGCCGTTGCGCTGTCCAAGCGTGCCAGCGCCGCCGTGCTGCTGGGCGCGACCCTGCTGGTGTCCATGTTCTCCGAGTTCCTCGTGGGCTCCATCGACGGCTTCGCAACAGAGATGCACCTGAGCAAGTCGTTCATCGGCATCATCCTGCTGCCCGTCGTGGGCAACGCCGTGGAGCACGTGACAGCCGTCAAGGTCGCGCTGAACAACAAGATGGAGCTGGCCATGGGCGTCGCCGTGGGCTCGGCCACGCAGGTCTCGCTCTTCGTGGTGCCCGTGGTCGTGCTCTCGGGCTGGTTCATGGATCAGGCCATGTCGCTGGCCTTCCCCCAGTTCGAGATCCTCATCTACCTCATGTCGATCATCATCGTGTACGCCATCATCGCGGACGGCAAGTCCAACTGGCTGGAGGGCTCCATGCTGCTCACCGCTTACGCGCTCGTCGCCATCACGCTCGTATGGGTACACGTCCCCACCTCTGAGTAAGGAGCGATCGAAGCTCCTCGTTTTTTCTAAACTTCTCTTCCCCAGTACAATGATAGCTCGCTAGTAAGCGCCAGGAACGAACTGGTGCGACCACCTCTAAATCACATTTTGCTCAACTTCATCGGCTTCTGCTGTTCTACATGATTTACTGGGAACATCCGATGCTAGATAATGAATCGTAGCGTCAACTGCCAGTGAACTACGTGGACGCATTGATGAAGAAAATGAAGTGGTTGATACTGTCTATTACTCGGTTGATATAGATAGATAATAGTCGGGGTCTCTCAATGGTCTAGCCAGCTTGCTTCGCGTGGCATACATCCTATCTTATCTTGCGTACAGCGCGTGGGTCCGCACATTGGACGGCGTACTCAGTGCTGTGCGGCTCGTCGACGTGGTGCTCAAGCCGCTGACGATGCTGGGGCGGATCAGGCACACCGGCCCGTCCTCCAGCGGCTCACTGTCGAACGCTCGATGCCGCGCGGCCGAGATGCACATGCAGCAGATGCGCAGGCGCTCAATAACTCCGATGAGGCCCTCGATGTCCTGTGACTTGGAACAGGCGGCGCACGTGTCGTGGCCGCACATGTAGCACACGTGCTTCTTGCGCAGCAGCGAGTCCTTGACGAGCTTGCCGCATCCGGAGCAGCTCCCGTCGCCGACATTCTCGGAGGGGTCCACGCTGTCCTCGGAGCCCAGTCGCCTCCGCAGCGCGATCTCGCCGATCTTGGGGATCAGCTTGGCCAGCTTCAACAAGGCGTGGGTGGACGTCTCGCGCGCGGCGGCGGCCTTGAGCTTGGCCTTGACGATGCCCTTGGCCTTCATCTCGTCGGCGTGCGTCCCGAAGTAGAACACGGACGTCTGGTGCGCCGCCGGCTGCTCGCGCAGCAGGTATCCGGCCAGCACGCTGCCTCCGACAACGAGTCGACCCGAGCGATCGCGCGTGAGTGTCTGGAACGTGCGCACGGCGGTGCGCGTCTTGTAGTCGAACTCGACGTAGTCGAACTCGACGTAGTCGAGGAACTCGATGGTCTTGGTGCTGGACACGAGCGGGATGGAGCCCGAGAACTGCATGCGCTTGGTGCTGAGGTGCGCGGTGAGCGACGTCATGGGCACCTCGCGCAGCGTCACCGCGTACGAGAAGGCGTCACCCGCGAGCGCCACCATGGTGGCGTTGAAGTCGTCGCTGTTGTGGCTCGAGAGCACCTCGAGGATCTCGTTGGCGCTGTAGGGCAGCGCCGTGGTCGCCGCCACGTCGAACACGCCGTGCTTGGCTCGGCGCTCGAAGACGCGCACGCCCTGGCCGTCCTTGCGCTCCTTCCAGCCGCCGGTCGCGAACGTCGTGCGCGCGTGCTCGAGCTTGGCGCGCGCGCGCCTCGCGAGCGACAGCAGCGCGTCGTCCTCGTCCTTCTGCCCCACGGAGCTGGCCGTGGAGAAGGTGGTGGAGCGGCCGCTGGAGCTCAAGAACGACTGCGTGCGCGGCGACGGCGACGGCGTGGTCTGCGCCGTGAAGCGGCCCGAGGAGTTGAGGAGGTTGCTGCTGCTCTCGTCCGCCGAGCACGTGGACGTGAACATGCTGCGCGACGAGATGCCCGAGCTGCTGCCGAAGTCGCGCGCCATGGCTGTAGGTACAGTAGGGGGTTCTCGGTGCCTGCGGAGTTGACGTGTGCGCGGCAGGCAGCGGATTCGAGACTGAGCTCGTCTTTCTGGTTGGCAAAGCCCAGGAGCGGGGCAACATGCACCCCAGCCGTGTTACACACTTAAGGCCGGGCTCTGTCTGGTGCAGATGTGATACAGTCAGTACATACATGTGTCCAAGCGCAGAGAACGGGAGGCTGCAAGAAGGTTCAGCGGCACCTTGTGGCGGGCTTCACAATGCCAACGCACCTCGAGGGGCCAGCTACTGTATACGTAATAGCGATGTGTGCTCGCCGCCGCCAAGGAGATCCGTCCAGCGGCCTCGACACTGTGGCAAGCTGATTTTCAAAATGGTTTCGTCGACTCGCGCGAAGGTGTCCTCCTCACTAATGCTTACTGGACATGTACCGCTTGGTGCGTTTCCCGCGGTTCAAGTCAAGTCGAGTGCATCCTTTGCTGAAGGCTGCGAAGTGAAGGCGTAGAGAGCTTTGAAGGTGGACTCGGCGTCAACCTTGCAGTGTTTGCGATGGATGGCGGCTCCCCTACATCACCAGCCCCGTGAGAATCCCGCCCGAGTCTCCGGCAAAAGTGGACACTCGCTGCGACTGGTGACCGGTGTGAACGAATAGCATCTGCTCGGTGCAGCAAGGTCCGCCCACGCGACGTCGCGTGCACTCGAGCCACAGGCGCCCAGCACATGCCGAGCACGGACGGGGGAACAGGACAAATGAAAGCTTGCGTGGCAATAGATCGGCTCCAAATCAACCAAATCAAGACATCGCCGCACAGTCAACGACTGCCGCGAAAGCGTCTGCAGCGAGAGAAGCTGGCGCCAATTCGGCGGTGCCGCCGTTCATTAGGGGGAATGCTTTATGCATGTTAAAAAATACTGAAGCTGGCATCGAACGCGGATTGTTTTTGGATTTTCGAGCGCGGTGAGGACCTCGCGATTTGCTCAAGGTTGCGCCATCTTCTAGGATACAGAACTCTGCCTGAGTACCGAACGCCTGATATATATAAGGGCTCTAGGTTTATAAAGTGATCTCGGCGTTACCATAAAAAAGGCTGTACTGAATTAGTTTAGTTTAGAAGGACTTTGAGGCTTGCTTTGTTAATCAAGCCCAAGCGAAGCCAGAAGTGCTGAATTGTTTCAGCGCTGACCTTTGACCAAACGTGTTCGCACCACATCAGTGCGGTTAGTAGCTCTAATTTGTAAGGACTATCTGCTCCCTCTCCTAGTTGATCTAGTGCATGCATCATCTTTTCAAAAAGCACATACCTTTTGATGAAGTAGATTATTCCATGGTCCATTGACTGAAAATGTGAAAGTGGAAAGGTATAGAAGACCGCACAGGCAATCAAAAGCGCGCCAATTTTCAACTGCACAGCTTAGTACCTCTGGCCAAACAAAGGTATCCTGGATTTTTACATCAGTACCTTTGCCCATCTCCGTTCGACCAGTCGTTGGACCTTGAAGTATTAGTTATATGAGGTTATGTATTGTATACCCGTTCGGTATTTAGGCAGATTTCTGTACAGCTTCAAGCAGCTCGAAAAAGTATCCCGGTGCTTGGATACAGTACATGTACCTTGACCTTGAGTGGAGCACCGGCAAGCGACATCCAAACTCAGTCGAAGCCGCCCGACTCCTTCCGGTCTGAATTGGCCTACGACGGCGGAAGCGAGTCTTCGCTTGCGGCCATCATCTGTAGTTACCGGTACTTCAAGAAGTCATGGTGGAAATCTTCAGCAACTGGTTCCTGGGCCGCAAACCGACACCAGCTGCTGCAGTTCTCTAGTTAGCAAAACCATTTGGTAGTCGAAACCTCATTCCTGTAGACGCTTCTTATCAGGTTGCAGATTTCAACATGTGTAGGGCGTGCTCGCGTATTCATATGCTTTTCATCGAGGTTTACGATAAATCTTGGCAGTCGATGTACGCGTCGCAAGCGCTCTATGCAGGGCGAACACACGGCGACGCGAGTTACGAGACCGATGCGGTATTCCGCTTCGTGGGTCGAGACACAGGAGCCGCACACGAGTTTGCCACAAACTCGACAGAACCGCTTCTGTTTCAGTAGACCGGTGAGTGAGTCCTCGCAGCTCGCGCAGGCTTTCGCGTCCACGCTGCTCTCTCCTCTTATCGCTAATACTGACGCGGAGGCAGAAGCTGACAGTGACGCAAACGACCGAGACAGCTCCGAGGCAGATTGAGGGGGGTCCACTAGATGCTGCGTGCCAAGGCGTCGGCGCAGGGCGAGGTCGCCGGCTTTGGTCGCCAACGAGGCAAGCTTCTGCAGGCGCTGGACCGTGTGGTCGCGAAGCTTGTCCGCCGAGTGCAAGGCTAGAAAATGGAGTCGTGTGTGTTGCACCTCCTGGTCTTCCACAAGGAGGTATCCTGCAAGCACATCGCTCGCTTGCAGTCCATCGCTGTCGTCTCGCTCGAGGGCCTGGATTACACGCCACGCCCTGGTGTCCGAATGATTGGGGTCGGCTAATACTTCAATGTAGTCCAAGAAGAGCGTCGTCGTCTTCTTGGACACCAAAGGAATGGACCCGCTGAAGTGGACAACCTTGATCGACAGGTGTGTGTCTCCACTACGTTGCTCTTCGTCGCTGTTCATAGCAATTGAGCGCACCTTCACGCCATAGCCATAGGCGCTCCCAAAAAGCTCGATCATGCTGGCGTTCCAGTGGTCCGTGTGATCCGGCGATAGTACGTGAGTGACTTCGTGTGCATTGCAAGGAAGCACTCCACTAGACACGATCGAAAACTCTCCGGGGGTACGAGTCTCGGACGCAGCTCCGTCGGGGTTCCGCGACAATCTGGAGTTGCTCAGTCGTTTCCGGAACTCGGTCATGGCGCTCAGCGCTAGCTCGTGGACAACCTCGTCCTCTTGGTTGCTGGATTCGGTACTCTCCACTTGATGTCTAGAGGCTGCGTCCTCGGGCTCGACGTAGAACAGTCTACGAGACGACTCACCGTCGTGGTAGCTGCCAACGCTACGCGCCGGCAACTCCCGACACTCTTGTGACGAGTCCTTCTGCTGCATGGGTGTATCGGGTCAAAACGCAGAATGAACTCACCTCGATCGTTGAGTGTCCACCGAGCGACGACCCATTCATAGCCACGCGGTATTCCGTGGCACCAAACATGACTGTAGGGAGCAGGAATCATCGCCCCGAAACGCTGAGTTTCGAGAAGGAGCTGGACTCGAGGTGGCTGGAGGCCAGCGCCAATTCGACAACAGTTTGCGCAGCCAGCAACCGTGACCTCGACGAGCCTTCGCTGATGTCGACGATTAACTGGATCCTGGATACCGCGGAGCTATTGCCATGCACGCGGTCACTCCCTCTTACCAGCGAAGTACTCGACGTATCCATTATTGTGTATTAGTGGCCAGCGCTAGAATCAAAAACCATTTTCACGTCATTGACGATCAACAGTATCGGGCCAGAGCTGGCGACTCACGTGCAAGGCCCTGTGCCTGGTCTCACCGCAATGCTGACTCAGCTGCTTCAACTTCATAATTTACTCAAGGAATACTACTCAATTTTTGATGTTGTGAAAACTGTCTTACTCAATGAGTAAAACCTGTCCAAACAATTTCGCCAATCAGAATTCGGATACTTTCAGCACACCACCATGAAGCCTGCGCTGCTGGCGGCGTTGGCCGCGTGCTTCCTGACGCTGCTGCTGGCGATGGAGCGCGGCGCCTACGCTTGGAGCAACGACGATGAGGAGGATGAAGTGGAGGAAGACGACGACGACGACTTCGACTTCGTGTCCAGCAACGTATGCACCGAAAGCCTGTTTCATGCAGTACCTTATCCACTCTTTAACTCTTTTGTGCTCTGCTGCAGTTGGACTTCATCAAGCACGACGACCTGGTGGAGGTGCAGTGCGACGGTCAGGAGTGCGCGGCCGAGGTGGAGGACGGTAGCGGGGGCGTCCCCTCCGTCTGGGAGCGAGGCCTCGTGACGCCCAAGCTCAAGCCCAAGCTCATCCTGCAGGAGCACGCGCGCGCTGCGACCGACGTGAAGAAGCAGTTCCGAGGCGAGACGCTGGGCTACGTGACGCCGTGGAACAATAAGGGCTACGACTGGGCCAAGCAGTTCCGCTCCAAGTTCACGTACATCTCGCCCGTGTGGCTGCAGCTGCGCGAAGACTCGGACCACGTGCCGATCATCACGGGCACGCACGACATCGACAGTCAGTGGGTGAAGGACGTCAAGTACGGAGTGGAGGGAGAGAGGCAGCAGGAAGAGGGTCCTGCAGTGGTGCCTCGCGTCGTCTACGAGCGCAACCGTTTGAGCTCGGAAGACGTCCCCGTGATCATTGAGAAGATGCTGGCGTTGACCAACGAACACGACTTCGATGGAATGGTGTTCGAGATCCCAGTCACGGAAGGGACGCTCGACATGCTGCAGCAAATGGGTCGGGCCTTCCGAGCAGCGGACAAGCTGCTGATTCTTGTGCTGTCGAGAAGCACGAACGAGGTAAGCTACGAGCTGCTGGTGATAGTATCGTTTGGGTGGAGGTGACACTTTAGCTGACGGGCGATCTGTGTTGGTTGACTCTGTAGGGCGAGTTGCCCGTGACGCACGAGCTTTTCGCCGAATTGGCACCGTTGGTGCACCGCTTTTCCATGAATGCGTACGACTTTAGTGCCCCAGGGCCAAACGCGCCGTACCCGTGGCTAAAGAAGACACTGGAGAAGATGTCGCCGATGGAGCGGCAGAGGATTCTGCTGGGGCTCCCATTCTACGGCTTCGACAATGGAGGTGAGTGCTTATTGAGTGAGAGAGGAGTGGTGCTGTGAACTAACGGCTGTCCTACAGATGCGATCACGGGAAACACTTACATCCAGTCGCTGAAAGACAACGACGTCTCCAAGATTCGATGGGATTCCACGGCGCACGTACGTGGCAGAATGCCTGGGAGTTCCTGTTCCATGACACTTACAAGTCGGAATGTTTTCGATTAGGAATGCCAACACGTGTACACAGCCCAAGACACGGGCAGTCACCACGTAGTCTTTTTCCCTTGTTTGCAGTTCCTGCAAGACCGATTGAAGCTGTACAAGGAGCGTGGTGTGGGTGTGGCGATCTGGGAGCTAGGACAAGGTACGCGACGCACGCGTGCAGTGGCTGTGCTGGTGTCCGTATTAACTTGTGTTTTGTCATTGCTTGTGGCAGGACTGGACTTCTTTTATGATCTGCTGTAGCCGACAAGCAACGCGTCTTCATTGTAGGGCAAAGGGGTTCCATTCATAACCACCCGATACTTTTTGTGCAAGCACGTTCGTACGAGCCATGGAGTCATTGAACTACTTCCGGGTGTTCCTGTTTGTGTTTTAAGGTGGCACCGGGGAGCTGGCATTGGTATCCCCTCCGGCTGGAACTGGTGCTGGAGCCATACTTGTCTCGGCGATTGCGGTGCCTGGTCCAGCCCCCACTTTGCGACTTTCATCCACAAAATCTTTGAGAACCTTGCGCACATCAGCCAGCGAGTCCACCGCGAACGACCAGGCATGGCGACCTCCGCTATGCTGGACATCTGGGCCCACGACGACAGCGAAGATAGAGACGTTTTCTGCCAGACGCACAGGCACCTTCTGCAAGCGGCTAAATGCCACCTTGTTGTCATCATCCACGAAATCACCTGCGATTAACTCTTCATCGTCGTCGGTGGAATAGTCTTCGTGTCCTCGCACCGCTGCTGCCGCCGCCCCGATCAACTGTTCATTCTGAGGACGCTTCTTCCTTGTCTTGATCGTTGGCTCCAGCTCATCAGTGACACCACTTCCGCCTCTCGGACGCGGCATGCGGGGCTTTGCCTTCGAAACGTGAGCGGCAGACGGCACCGGCTGCGCGTGAAACTGAGGAGGTACAGGCTTGCCCAAGGCGATAGAGTTTCGGCGAATGCGCTCGTTAGCTGCTTGTTCTTCCTCCTTCCGCTTTCTCTCATCATGACGCTCGTTCGATTCCGTCACCAACGCGTTCAACGTCTGAAACATTTGATCGTCTGTCACGTCGTCGCACACGCACAAGACAAAATCGACTTCCTGGTCGCTCTTCTTGGATATCTGCTCAGGAAGAGACAAATGCTTGAGAATGCCCTCGAGTACACGTGTTTTCGTGCACCCTTCGTGCTCCACGCTGACCGACATGTGCCCTTGGTACACTTCCAGCGCCGTACCAATGAGTTGTCGTTCAAGAATGATCTGCAGGTCCTTCGCCTGCCAACTTCCGAAATGCGGATCGGCATCTCCATAGTGCCACGTCAGCGAGCTTTCCTTGTCTTCAATGTAGCTTCCCGGGGTTCTGTCTGTAAACATGAGCATTGTAGGCAACACCAAGTCCTTCCACGACATGTCGTCGCCACCAAATGAGTCATCTGTCGGAGCAATGCTTCCAGCAGTGACCGGCGTATTCTCCCCAGTGTCTGTCGAGCCTGGCGCAGAAGCGTGATGCGGATACGTCGGTAGACTGCCCATACTCATGTGCATCATGCTGTGGGCATCGCTTGAGTAAGACGTATCCAGACTGGCACCACTGACACTCCCCACTCCAGCCACAGTTGCCGTCGTACTTCCTCCTGACCGAGCTGTTGCCACATCGTACTGGAATTTGCTCATGGTCTTCCACTGCTCACGTGTGTTGCTCAAATTCATGCGGTAAAAGAACCCGTCCTCGGCCGCAACACCAACGCGCACACCATTTAGCCACGTCTCGAGGAATTTGCGCTCACGACCGCTGACAATAAATACTGTGTTGCGCTCATCGGCGCTAAGCGCATCGAGAAGCGACTTGAAATTGGGCCCGACAGCCGCAAGTGGGAGAAGCGAGTGCTGCGGTGTCAGGGTCCGATCGTAGTCGAGAATGATAACCCGATTCTGTGCACTGCGATACGCTTGAACGATGGATTTCTTGTCGAGCTTCGGCAACTGCGTTGACGTCTTGCGGTTTTTCTCCACAGCCTCGCCAAGCTCTTCCAGAAATTCTTCGCCCCAAGTCGATGCCGTGTTAGACGATACGTATCGATACAACTTCTGCTGACGGATTTCGCGCTCGGTGCGACACATACTCAAAGCCTGATGAATGCTCAGAGCCACGTCTTCCGTGTTCCACGGGTTAACAACGATAGCTCCACTCAACGACTGGGAACAGCCAGCAAACTCGCTCACCACCAGCACACCCGGTCCGCCGTCTTCACCTTCCCAATCTGTCAAAACCGAAGCCGAAGACTGCCGGGGAGATGGAATGGGTGACAACACTCCACTTCTCGTCGAGCCTTCTCCCGAGATTTCTGCGTTGTCGGGACCCTTAGCCGCTCCAAACGTAGGGGCAGGAGCTGGCGTGCTATCACTCTTGATACTACTGCCGCTAAATCCCCTGGCGGCCACGCGGGCAGCCTTCTTTCGTTCATCTTTGTTGCGCATGAAATGCTGCTGGCAGACAATAAACTCGTGCGACACCAAGTTCATTCCATCGCGTGTAGACGTCACCAGGCACACATCTGCCAGATCGTATAGCGCGCACAGCTCTTCATGCGGCGTCACTTGCTGCTGAATAAAGTGAATCGGAGCGTAGTCCAAAGTTCCGAAAATCCCGTTGATACGCCCGACGATTTGGTTAACTTGGGTTACAATGTTGTGATAGCTATGCGAGCTCATTTCGAGTTGGTGGCACGCGTCGTATCCAACATTTCCCTTGCCGGTTGCAATAGGACTGGCAGCAGTAGGCGGTGACTCCGACATCCCCTTAATAGGACTGTCGCTGCCAGTTGAGCTCCCAGGCCCAACAATCGGATACGACGAAGATCGGGGGAGGATACTAGCGTTATCCCCGCTGGTGCTGCTAGAACTGGATCTGCGACCGTTATCGCCTGCGCTGCTTGCCCCGGTGGACTTGCTATCGACGACACCCGAGCGTGAGGATATTCCAATCTGCACTAGCACGACGTTATGCTGCCACTCTGGAAATCGGTCCAACAACATTTCCATGGCTAGCATCTTGTGTGGGATTCCTTTGATGTTGTCAAGTCGGTCGATTCCCAGAATGATACGCTTGCCGCCGAATTTATCGTGAAGTTCATTAACCCGATTCAGAGTTGGCATACTGGACGCTGCGCGGGCAAAAGGCTCCAAGCTGATTCCAATCGGGAACACGCCAATAGACGTGAAATGGTCACGATCAGCAAACGAACTTTGGACACCCTTGTGCGAACATTCCACCCCAAGCAGTCGATGACATGTCGAAAGAAAATGACGTTCGTAGTCAAAGGTCTGGAAGCCGACAAGATCCGCCTGCAGGACGCCTGTTAGCAGTTGTGACCGCACTGGTAGACGGCAATACACATCCGAAGCTGGGAACGGCGTGTGCAGGAACCAACCAATTCGACACGGAGGGATGCGCTGGCGCAGCAGCGACGGTAGCAGCATGAGATGGTAGTCGTGCACCCAGACAGAGTCTCCTTCATTGTAAATCTCAGCAATGGCATCAGCGAAGCTCTCGTTCGCGGACTCGTAGGCTCTCCAGTCTTGCTTGTTGAATCTCTTGGTCGAGTGGAAGCTCGAGTTGCTTCCTGCATTGAAGGTGAACGGCACAGGCTCCGACACATAGTGGAACAGCGACCACAGTACTTCCGACGAGAAGCCCGTGTGTCTGGAGGCCACCTCCGACGACAAAAAGACCGGCAGACAGTTGTGCTGGAGCAGCAAGCGCCGCACGGCCTCGTGCTCGCTCTTGGGGATATGCTGGCCCACCCAGCCCACCCACAGGAAGTTCATCTCAGCCCTCACGCCCGTCAGACACATGAGTTTGTCCAGGCCGCCCGTTGTCTTAGTGGCCTTCCAGCGTCCAGTCTGCGGCTGCCGCTCCAACAGCACCGGCAGGTTGTTGGACACGACGATGAGCTGGTTGCTACCGCTCTTGCCCGCCGCCTTGTCCGCCGAGTCGTCGTCGCTTTCCTCCTCCTCCTCGGCGCGCAGCTGCATGAGCTGCAGCTGCAGCTCCTGGATGTTGGCCAGGATCTCCTGCTCCTCCAGCGACAGCGTGTCCAGGCGGCTCAGCTCGAAGTCGGTGGCGGCGCGCTGCGACACGAAGAACTCGTTGCGCGGCGACAGGACGCCGCTGGCGGGCGGCGACGCGGCCGCCACGTGAAGCGCAGCGGTCTCTTCCCCCATTGAGACGTCGAGTGCGCTTCAGGCTGCAGATTCGAGAGTGATGGTGGAGGCGTTGAAGGTGGCGGCGGATGTCAAAAGTGCGGAGACTTCCGCACTCGCGACACGTTATGACTACATGTGTAATTTACAGGAATGGATAGATATTGACCAATCAAGTTTGATTTACAAGTTTGAGCTGACCAATGAGAGTGAGCACCGTTATCTTCAACGTCTGAGACGTGGCGCGAAAAGTGTTCTCATTTTATCTGAGCAAGCATGCGCTCGCTGGCGGCCTGAGCCTCTCGCTGCTGCAAGCTGGCGAGCGAGACATCGTTCTCACGCCGCGACTTATACCAGGATATGAACGGAAACGCCATGAGGTACAACACCAACGCGCCGTAGAAAGTGGCTACCACAGCCACGACTGTCCAGCCCTTGGACGACAAGTCGAAGCTTTGCTGCAGCGTCCGGAAGACCAAGGCGTAGTTGAGCCCGAAGAGCGCGAGCGTGCCGACGACTAATGCGAGCACGACCCATCGGCTATAAACGAACGGCTGCCCCATGAGCCGCTTGTTGGTCGTGAACGTGAGCAGAGGCACCAGCGCGAACGGGAGCTGCACGCTCTGCATGACATTGATCATCTCGCTCACGATATCGCTGTGGAAGCCGTCGTACTCGGTCAGCAGTGCGACAACCAATGCGGGTCCGAGCGCCATCGTGCGCGTGATTGCCACTCGCTTCCAGGCGGCGATGCGCAAATCTAGGAAACCTTCCATCACGAACTGGCCGGCGTACGTCCCTGTCATGGTTGATGCTTGACCGGAAGCGACTAATCCAACCGCCCAGATGATTTTGGCATAATGGCCAAGCGAACTGCTCACGGCCGTTCCTGCTTCTTTTAGCCCCACCTGCTGGCAGTATCCGGCGACGTGCTTCGTTGTGTAGCACGGCGTGCACGACGCTGCCACTGCTCCGTTCTCAATGACGCAGCCCAGTCCAGTCGAAGCACTGTAGATGGAGTTGCCAGAGACTAACGCAGCCGCAGACGGGATGCATGCGGTTTGAATGCCCGCGTCGTAGATGTCGGTGGTGACATCGGCACCCAAAGCGTCACACTGCTGACTGTAGAAGGTGCTGGCGAATGCGGATACACAAACATGTTGATGAGGAAGCTCATGAACAGCGCCAAGACTGCTTCCAACCCGAAGTAAAAGTTGGCTTCTTTGACGGGACCAGCACCCACTTCTCGGCGAGAGCGAACACTGCGAGACTGTACCAGCGCAGAGTGCAGGTACACGTTGTGTGGCATGATGATGGAGCCGAGCATGCCGACGGCTTGCATCACGTTCTGGTTGTCGATGCGCGGAATCGCGATGCCCTTGGCGATCTCGACGCCACTCGGTTTACTCACGGTGAAGTCGACGAAGAAGCACGCGCACATGATGCCGATGAGGCCCATGAAGAAGGTCTCGAGGAGGCGGTTGCTCTTGTTGTCGCCGCGTCGGTCGATGGCGAGGCAGGTGAACGTGTCCAAGGCGGTGATCAGACAGCCAATCCACAGCGGCAGTCCAAAGAGAATTTGTAGAGCGATGGCCGTGCCCAGCACCTCTTGGATATCGCAGCCAATGATCACCAGTTCCATCATGATCCACACGGCGTAGGTCACGACGCGCGGGTACTCGGCTCGACAGAGCTCGGCCAGGTGACGTCCCGTGCAGGAGCCGAGTCTCGCCGCCAGCACCTGGTACAGTCCACCCAGCGCCGTGCTCCAGAACGTGACATACAGCAGCTCGTAGCGCGAGTAGGCGCCGCTCTGCAGGTCCGCCTCGAGGTTGCCCGGGTCCAGGTAGGCCATGCTCATGAGCCAGCCGGGCCCCACGAAGGACCAGAACTTTCCCCAGGAGAACGGCGGCCGCTCCGGCGCCAAGTGCGTGTCTCCATGTAGATCCGAGAGCTGCGAGTACGAAGCGCTCAGCGTTGCGCCGCTGGGGCGCAGGATCTCCTCTGATAGCGCTGACATCTTGCCAATTGCAACGGATGAGACGGTACCGCGATGGACCCTGTGCAAACGAACATTTCATATCAACCAATCACAGCTCTTATTCAACACTGTCTCATTTTGACCAATGACGAGTCATCAATAACTGCAAATTTAACACCAAATGGAAGACCAAGCTGCAGCTCCTGGTGGTGGCGATGGCGGCGGCGCTAGCAGCAACGCAGTCGAGGCCGCAGCATCTCCACAGTCTTCTTCAGCACCTTCATCATCCGGTGCCAGCGTTCCAAGCATTTTAGACTCGCGGACGCTCCCTCCAGTAGCTGGAAGCGCCGACGACACGGCTCCTCGCTACCTGCCGCGTGAGGACGGATCCACACCGTCCTCTTTGACGTTCAGCGAGGCCTTCGCTCAGCTGAGGAAAACCTCTTCTTACGTCGCTCCACCTCCAGAGAAGCCGCAGGAGGACAAACCTCCAGTGAGGGACGCTGCTGCTACCGTCTATGTGAATCGGAGACAGAAGGGCAATCCGATGCTCAAGTCCGTGCGCAATGTGGGGCTGGAGTTCCGCGACGGACTGATCCCGGACTACGTCATGGGTGAGAACGGTTCGTGTTGCGTGTTGTTCCTGAGTGTGCGGTATCACCTGCTGCACAATACGTACCTGGACGAGCGAGTGCAGAGCGTGCGGAAGGACGACCCAACACGCTACAAGACCAAACTCGTTTTGTGCTTCGTGGACGTGGACGACAATGAAGTGGCTCTGCGCGAGATCAACCGCGTTGCTCTGCTGAGTGATTTCACTCTCGTGCTCGCGTGGAGCTGGCTGGAGGCTGCGCGGTACTTGGAGACATTCAAAGCCTACGAGAACAAGTCGGCGACTATTATTAAGGAGAAGGTGGAGGCCGAGTTCCTGCCCAAGGCTAACGACGTGCTCACGTCGATCCGGTCGGTGAACAAGACTGACGTGGTCACCCTGCTCTCTACGTTTGGGACGGTGAAGGGGCTCATGAACGCCTCGATGGAGGAATTGTCACTCTGCCCAGGCGTGGGCGCCAAGAAGGTGCGGCAACTACTCGAGACTTTCCAGGAGCCGTTCACAAAGCAGTGAGCGTGGCGATCTCAATGGAGTGGAGTGGCGACAACTTGTCGCGTTGTTGAGGTGCTGTCAACAATTACGGCGACAACATCTTCAACTGCTTCCCGCATGGACCGAATATTTTTTCAAGACGTACGATATCGAAATCAAAATTGGGTGCAAGGATTCCTCCTTGCGTTACTTCTGACAACCGATACGGTAGCCAGCAGCACTTGACGTAAATTACTTCGCAGGCCAGCCTTTGCCGTCACCCTTCGTCAGGATTCCTTACCTGTCCAGACCTTATGCAGGATACCCTCAAACGTCCTTGCGGCATTCACTACAGCCAATGTATTCAAACAAAACATTCAACCAAAACGTGAGAATTGCGCCATTTTTTTATGAGCAGCGAGGTTGTAGGGGGAATACTAATGCATAACGTGCTTACGCGCGAGGGGAGGCGCTGTTGCGTCCGGTCTGGTTGCTCACCTCAGCCGTGAAGCCGACAGCTTCGATGGCGGCCACCAGGTCGCTGTACGGCGCTGAGCCGGAGATGTACGCGGCGCGCTCGTCAAACTCCACCACTGCATCGGTCACGCCGGGCGTGTTCTTGAGCGCGTTCTCGACCGTCGTCCCGCAGTTCTTCATGCACGACATGCCCTGGACTTGGATCCGCACAGTCGACGGGTCCGTGAAGCGCCACGATCCGCGCTCCTCGGTGATATCCTGGTCGAGGTTCTTGAAAAGCAGGAAGCCGGCACCAAAGCCGCAGATCAGCGCCACAAACAGACCGGTCTCGTAAGTCATGACTACAAGCATGGCAAAGTACGCAATGGTCATCTGAATCATGTACAGGACGGCGAGCGTCAGCTTGCACTGCATCTTGTGGATCTTGTCATGCGGCCGGAGCTTGCGAGCCACCAGCAGCCGCTGGCGCACCACCTCACGTCCCTTGACCAGCGATTCATTCAGCAGTGCAATGAGGAAGCACCCGATGAAGCCGAACGCGTACTTGAGGCCGCTGTTGAGCACCCAGGGCTGGAAGAGCAGCATGACACACGAGCCGTGGATGGAGGTCTGGAAGCCGTTGAACATGACGGACCCCTGGCCCGTGCAGAAGCCCGAGCTGGTCGACGACGAGTCCGACTCGGTGGCAGTACTGCTCGACGACGTTGAAGTGGTGCCGCTGGCACTCGCGGAGGAGTAGTCGGCCACGAAACTCTGGGCCGCGGGGCTGAGCGTCGTGATGTTGGTGGCGTCGGAGCACGTCGCCCCCGAGCAAATAACACTGTCCACCAAGTAGCGCGGCTTTAAGTTGACGCTGGTCAGGTACGTGTTCTTGTTGTCCTGCGACGCGAAGTAGATCTTCTGGCCGTTGTTCATACACACGTAGACGAAGTTGTCGGTGGTGACGGCGTCCCCCGACACGGGATCGCTGAGGCCATCCGCGCACTCGGTGCACGTGCTCCCACACTTGGCGTACGTGCTGGCGTCCGTCTGGTTGACGATGAACTCGGCCATATTGGCGGCCAGGTACGCCGTGTCCGTCACGTCGAAGTCGTACGCGTCGAAGGCGCGCGCCGCCATGCCGCAGGTGAAGATCGTCTGGCCGTGCTGCAAGGTCACGTAGTTTTCGTTGTCGTAGCCGCTGTCAAGCGTGCTCATCCCGCACACGGGGCACGTGTAGTCGGTGGTGCTCGCGCCCGACGCCGCCAGGTCGCGGTGCGCCTGCATCGCGTGCATGTCGTGCAGCTGGTGCAGCTCGTGGTGGTGGTTGTGGTGCAGGTGCGCGCTTACCGACGCCGACGTTGCCGCCGCCAGCAGCAGCGCGGCGGTGGCGGAAAGACGCGCTCGCAGAGGCATCCCGGCTGGAAGGTGGCGAGATGAAGACTGAGCTGAGCCTGCGGGCAATCTGTAATCTGTACAGCGTAAATTTGATGATTGCAGAGACGGGCGGCAAGTGTTCCATACAAATTCCAAGATATCCGGACTAGAAGCCGCGAATTTGAAGCCCATCCAAAATGGCTCCGTGAAATCTGAGCGGAATGCGGCGGTGGATGCATATCGGAAGCCCGAGACGCCCGCTGCCAGCAGCCGAAAGGTGCTGGCGGCCACGACGAAGAGCATGGGCACCATGAAGCAAAGCGAGCTGGTTGGTGAGCAAGAGCCCCACCACATCAACAGGACGCATTCGATAATTGCATGAGAGAGGGCGTTCCGTGTTGCACCGACGCAGCTGATGGTTTGCGTCGGCAGCTCACGCTTCCTGCAGCGCAGAGCCCGCCGTTCATTTCCGTCGCTGCCATCGAGCTGCAGTGCACGTATAGGAAGCAAAGTAGCTAGCTGCCAGCGCTTCCATCGAACGCCAGCGCACTTGATCCTCTGCGCTGCGTGAGTTCGGCATCTGGTTCGGGCGTGGCTAATTCCCGGCTCTGGACGCATATTTCGGGTCCCAGCCTCATTTTTACCATTTCTCTCACCATGGGAGCTCGGTCGCTGCGGACGGCGTTGCTGGTGCTGGTGGCAGCGCTGATGCTGCTGGGCGCGGACGCCGGCCAGAACCTGCGCAAGACCACATGCCCGCTGTGCAACATGGACGTCAAGGCCAACATCAACGCCACCATCCTCGGCGACCAGTACGTCTACGCGTGCGAGATGGCCGGCCACATCGACTCGCTGCAGAACGACCCGGTGAGTGCGAATACATACATACATGTATCTATCCCTCGATGGTGCCGATGTCTGACGTTGTGCTGGGTGTTTCGACCGATAGGCCGCCAACCTGGGCTCTCCCGAGGAGGCCGACATCACCACGGACGAGATCTACCAGGACGCCACCGACATCAAGTGCCCCGTGTGCGGCAAGGGTTACGACCAGCTCACGCACGCCGTGCCGTGGGTCTCCAAGGGAGCCCAAAAGATCTACACGTGCTCGGAGGAGCACGCGCAGCTCGTGTTCGACGATCCGACCAAGTACGTCGCGGCGCAGACCTCGTCCGACGACTTCTGCTACGCCGGCGCGGCCGACAGCCCCACGGGCTCCGTCATGTTCAACGGCTTCCAGCTGGCCATCGGCGGCGACGCCACGTGCCTGCTGCTGCTCTTCCAGCCTTGGGTGCTATCGTCCGGGGTCAAGTACGCCTTCGGCTTCCTGGGCGTGGTGCTGCTGGCCATGTCGCTCGAGGGCTTCGGCGAGCTGCGCGAGCTCGTGGAGAAGCGGCTGTACCGCGACCACGGCATCGTGTCCAGCCAGGCAGACTACATGTCGCTGGCCACCCCGCAGATCAGCAGCGCGAGCGACGGCCACGGCTCGAGCGACTCGTTTGTGCCCAAGACCGGCCGCGTGCCGGCCGCCCCCAAGCTCACGCTGGTCCGTCGGCTGCCGTTCTGGTGCAAGCTGGTGCTGGCGGCCATGTACATGGTGCACTTGTGCCTTGGCTACTGGGTCATGCTGGTGATCATGACGTACGAGACGCTGATGTTCGTGGCCGTCATCGTAGGCGTCGGCCTGGGCTTCGCCATCTTCAAGGACACGGACGCCGACGAGCTCAAGGGCAGCGTTGACCCGTGCTGCTCGACCTAAAAACCCTGCACCGGAATAAAGTATCTTGATTTCACTATGCATTCTGATTATGGCGCCGTCATTGCGCTACACTGCCGGTAGCAAAGACGCGACATTCCGATTTTTTGCCAGTCAAGCCGACAGATTGGATCCGCAGCCGACATGTACGGCACCGTGAGCTCGAGCACCAGCGCCAGCGGCTCGCGCGACGACCTGGCGCCGCCGCCGCCCACGCCGTCGCCCTTCCGCTACAACGTGCAGGAGGGCGACACGCTGGCCGGCATCGCGCTCAAGACGCAGACCACGGAGGCGGCGCTGCTGGCGCTCAACCCGCTGCTGGGCCGCAAGAAGCGGCACGTCAAGCTCTACCCGGGCCAGCAGCTCATCGTGGAGGAGGCGCGCGCCGTGTCGCTGCCGCCGCCGCCCGAGTGCATCGACAACGGCTGGGGCCAGATGCACCTCGTGCGCGCGGGCGAGACGCTGCGCGGCATCGCGGCGCTCTACAACACGACGGAGGAGGTCCTGCGCCAGGACAACCGCCGCTACTTCCCCACGGGCGAGCGCAGCCTGCTGTGCCCCGGCCAGCTACTGCACGTGCGCCTCATGAACACGGGCGAGATGGAGCGGGACGACCCCGCGCTCGGCGCGGACGCGGACGTCAAGGCCTCGGCGCTCAACGCGCAGAGCGACGCGGAGGCCACGTACACGGGCACGTCGGCCGCCTTTGCGCGGTACAAGACGCACCTGGTCACGCCCTCGGACACCTTCGAGTCCATCTGCAAGGCCTACAGCATCCCGTACTCGCACTTCCTTCAAATCAACCGCGGCCGCTACCCCGTGGGTCAGCGCGCCGAGCTCGTGCCAGGCGAACGGGTCATCGTGCCCGACCTCCTGGCGGCGCAGCAAGCGGCCAGTCGACGCAACATCGCCGAGGTGAAGCTCACCAAGCAGATCCACGTGGTCGAGCCCGGCGACACCCCCGAGGAGCTCGCGCGGCGGTACGGCATGACGTACGACGAAATGCGCGAGTTCAATCGCGCCTACTTCCCCAAGGGATACCGCGGCGAGATCCGCCCAGGCTACAAGTTGGTGGTCAAACGGCCAGTGGATACGGACAACACTGACTCGCCCCGGCAGTCGCTGCCGGAGCACAGCGGATACCGAGACCTCGACGCAGTGTCCAGCGCGTGATTGGCACCACTGTCGTTTGTATATGTAGAACGGGGAGCGAATATGAAGCTGTATCAACGCGTGCTTGCTTTACCTCATAGAGGGTGGAGCCCACTAAGGGCGTCCTGTTCGACGCATTCGTCGTTCTTGTCTTCCTTTGTACTTGCTCTTCGGCTACGGTAATCTTCTTGTCTAGGCGGTGGTTTGTTTCTACAAGCGGCGTTCACGTCGAAGTCGACGTCGAGCACGCTCAGATGTATCGGGTGTCCCCTCCGGGGAGCCACTCGGCGGAGTGCTGATAGATGTTGTGGCTTTGCTGTCGTCACCAGTATTATTCGGCGGCGGCGTGCTGGGAGACACTGTGGCTCTGTAGTCATCACCGTCCGAAGGCGTGCCTACAAACGGAGTAGCCGTGCTGCCACCACTCGACGTGGACGCTGCAACGGCGACCGATCTTTCCGTCACCGACGTGGCCGGATGGTCCTTCGCGTGGATCGTCGTCGCCTGGAAACGCTTGACGACAACAGCCTTCGACGTCGGACCCGGCACAGCGACTTTGCCGCCATCGGCGGCCTCCTTCTCTTCCTCCACGTCTTGACGGACCTCATTGACGCTAGACTTGAGCTCAACCACTTCCAAGCTTGACTTCACAATGGTAATATCTGGTTCCGCCTCATCGTCTGAGCTGTCGTCAGGCAACAAAACCACTTCTTCCGCGTCGGAGTCAGCAAGACGATGCCACCGTTTGCGCCGGCGAGGCGCACGAGCAAACAGCCCACGCTTGCGGCGACGAGCTAATAAGTATGCTGCCAGTACTGCGAGCGCCAAGAATGCGACTGACAGCAAACTGATCTGTACCAACGTGGGCCCGGGCAGCTCGATCGGTGGGATCTCGACGCTGCTTTCCTGGCCGGCGTCCATATCGACAGTCTTCGCGATATCAACCGTCGCAGTACTTGAGCCCTCGCGCACCAAATCATCAGTGGAGGCTAACCCTTCAGCAGGAAGCTGCTCGCCTTGTAGCCACACCTCTTCCTCCTCTGCAATAGCACGTAATTCCTCTTCGACGCGAACGCGCTCGCCTTCCTCCTGCAAAATGACTTGCTCCAGCTGCTCCAGGTCTTCAATTTCCTTCGCAACGACGACGCGCTCCGTTGCCAAGCTTTCTATTTCACCCACCGTAGCAGCAACTGCCTCGATGGCTTCCACTTCTTGCCGCTGAGCACTCGCATCTTCGAGCTGCGTCTCAATCTCATTCGCAAGCTCGCTTGCAGATTCTGCGATGGTGCGTTCTAGCTCCGCCACAACTAAATCCGCTTCCTCAGTAGCCGCCTTTACCTCGCGCGCAACTTCAGAGGCCTCCAACTCGACACCTGCATCCACGCCGCTGCCGTCTGTCACCAACTCTTCTCCGTCCTCCGTGTCAACTTGCTTCAACTCACTCGAGTACTCGGCCACCTTCTCAGCGTCCTCCGTGCGCTTTTCCTCCAGCACATTGACTCCTGGCAGAACACCAATACGCGTCCTGATGTCAGGCCGAAGTCGATCCACTTCCAATCGTTCGGTGCTTTCAGCCGCAGCGTTCTCTATTTCGATCACAACCTCCGCCACAGCGCCGTCAAGCGGAGCTGTTACGACCGCCTCAATTTGCAGTTCGTCCTGCTGGGAAGAGACCACTTCAGATACGTTTTCTACTTCGACAAAGTCGATTGTGTCCACTTGCGTCTGCTTCACGTCCAGGAGAATGTCCTCCATCTCCACCACCACTTCAGCGATAGCAGCATGCTGCAATTCTCCGCGGGTAACCTCCCCTTCCTCCGTCAACATGACTTCAACTGCTACACCGTTGTCCTCAACGAGCTCAGTAACAACGTGGACATCATGATCACCAACCAACGCACTCTCGGATGTGCTTGCACCTTCCACCACTTGGATTTCAGTGTGCTGTACCGACAGCAGGTCTGGTTCAACCAGCTCAGCCGTAATCTGCACCTGTTCCTCGCTGGTTGAAACGCTATCCAACACATCCACAGCCGGAATGGTCTCCACCTCGGGTGCTTCTTTATCCTTGCCCGTCACTTGATCTTTCTCCATCGGTTCAGGGACTACCGGCGTCTCTTCTTCGGTGACTTGCTCACTATCGGTTGTGTCAGAATCCGATCCGCCTTCTTCAAACACCGTGGATGCTGGAACCTCAGCAGGATGCTCTTCTCCCACAAGATCGGCATCTTTGGAGTACTGCTCCTCGCTATCACCTTCACGCGGTAATTGTTCCTCCACGGAAACCTTAGCTGCATTCGTCGGTTCTTCGTCCGTAGCCAACGCGCGTGCTAATAACTCCCGTTTCAACCTCAGCGCCGCTTCCACCTGTGCCTGAATATCCGCTGCTATCTCGGCCAGCGCATCAACACCGTTCCATTCTTCAGCTTCACGTGACACGTGCTCGTACTCCTCAATCTCTTGCTCGATCGACTTGGCGCATTGTTCTGCCAGCTCCTTCACTCGATTCTCAAAAAACTCGACAGCCGCCATCTTCACGTCGAGAACACTTTCCAGTGCTGTCACTCGGGTGTCCGCAATGATCGAGTTGGCGGCCGATATGATAGCTACGCGTCGTTTCTCGAGGCGCTGTACGTCCTGCAATGCCCGAGACTCGTGCACTTTCAGCCCGCTTGCTATGTTCTGAATTGCGATCTGGTGCATCTGCAGAGCAGCATCCAACTCCTCGCTAGGCAGACTCACATCACTCACTCCTGGGCCCAATCCTATCCACTCAAAAACGTCGCTCAAACTTGATCTCGCCACCTCTGCACTTTGTTTCAGAGTTGTTCGAACACGCTCAATTAGCTCGTCTCTCGAGCTCGAGTCCGACCCCACCAACTCAGACACAGCCATCATTTGTGCTTGCACCCATCTCAACAGCACCTCCAGGACTTCGGTCAAGCGCAGGCCAGCTCGCTGTAGCTGAACACGTACGTACTGTAGCAGCGTAGTCAAAAGCGAGGTCGTCAGACTCAAAGCCTGGGAGCCTCGCAAATTCTCCAGGTTCTCGCTCGCCAGTACCTGAGCGGCGCGTGCCGCC
This sequence comes from Phytophthora vignae f. sp. vignae, assembly GCA_016169955.1. Classification (NCBI taxonomy): domain Eukaryota; phylum Oomycota; class Peronosporomycetes; order Peronosporales; family Peronosporaceae; genus Phytophthora; species Phytophthora vignae. The sequence continues at coordinate 89,133 of JABJUM010000091.1, read as the reverse complement.
TTCTCCAACCTCGCACTATCCAGCAGCGCCAGCCACTCGGTTCGTATTCCTGCGCTCAAGTCCTTCGCGTACGGACCCATTTCGTTCTGGATTACAACCAGTAGAGAATGCAGCACCTCCTTTGCCCTTTCCGCTCCGAATTGGATCGAAGTCGCTGCAGGCGACGACGGGTACATCCGACAAACCACGACTCCACCTGCCACCGAGACTGTCACGAGTCCAGCAACCACCGCCAGCGCGACCGCGGATCTACTGCACGGAGCCTTTCGCTTCTTCGCCATCGAAGTTGTCACCTTCACCGCCGCTTTCTCGTCTTGGCCAGTATTCCCGAAACTACCAAAACCATTCACAGCTCTGACCCCCTTCGCAGATTCCGCAGCGTCCTCAATCAGGTCAGTTGTTCTCTGTGACGGCTTCTCAACTGCCGGGTCCTCCTCTTCAACGGCAGCCGTCTGGTGTCTGTTCTCGCGCGGCTCCAGCTCCACTTGCTGCGGCTCACGAGGCGGTGGCTTCGGTCCATTGTACCGCTCCATTGCAGCGTCCGAGTCCGCGCTGCTGCTGCGTCTGCGGCCCATCTGTCGACTGCCGTTGGCCTTTGGACTCTGCAGTCCGTTGGTCGCAGCGTCTGCCATCAGCTGCTCGCTGAGTCTGCGCCGCAGGAATTGCGCCGTGTACGTGGCGGTCGTGCTCTTGGCTGTGGGCGTTTTGCGCTCCGGAGACGCGAGTGCCGCCGTCTGCGCGCTGCTGCGTCTGCACTGCTCGGACCTGGCGGGACTCGCTCGCGCGGCTTGGCGCTGCTGCTGCCAGGCCAGGAGCTGCTCTTTCCGCTCGTCTCGCGCGGGCGACGGGGGCGGCATGGCGGCGTGCCTCGTCCCGGATCGGGAGCTGCAACTGGAGACTTTGCCCGTTTGTGTATAGCAATTAATTGATTTCAATTTGTACACTCGCTACTGAATTCAAAATGCCAATTAATTACTTCAACTTGCTGTCAACTGCAGGATGACCGCAACAACTTTTGCATTTATTCGGCATGGCGCATTGTACGAGTCTCTTACGAGTGGGCGGCCATTTAGGTCGTGGCCTACGCCATGCGAGTGTGCTCGTCGTTCATCGATTTCTTGCGCGGCGTCCGATGCGAGTGGAGGCAGGATCGACACCTGCGGACCGGCGGAAGTCAATTGCTCCTTAACGCACTATCCAACGGGCACTCGACTAACAAATTCGATCGCACGCAGCAAACTCACAACTGCCTGGTGCAGTCTGGTTCGACCACGGTGTTAATCGCAGTGACTAGAGTCTCGCGGCACCAGCAGATTACACACGTCATGAGACGCTGGTGAGCGCTCCGATCGAGCCTCAAGCATCGTCGTGTCGATCACGGCAACTACCACATGCAAGCGGCGAGTTGCGGGTCAGGCAAACCAAATTGTTGCTAAACCAGGTATTCATACCGGCGGGCAGGCTGAAATGTGACAACGCGCGCTTGGCGAGGCCGCATCCATTGATGGGTGGCCACACAGCGCTCCATACAAACCAGGTTTGCTCAACCGAGGAAGCATGCGGTATCATGGCAACCGCCTGCAGTTTCGTGACCTATGTGACCGCAGCTGAAAGTCTCTTGTAGAGAGGTCTGCGGTGGTCGGTCATTGCGTTTTTGTATGTGCGAGAGGCGCGACTGTCTCCACACTTCCGCTTCAACTTACAGTTCAAGAGCACCGGCAGAATCGGTTGGCTCTGCGCTATATGGATGAATATGACGTTTTATCGGACCATACTCAAAGTTTGTATTGCAGATTCTGGCCAATCATAGGAAGCTTCAGTTTTCTAGCCAATGACAGCCACTATTATTTTCATATTTGACCAATCATATGATGTAGGGGTAGGTGAGTCATCTAAACCATTCGATCGGACGTATCAAGTCCGATAAATTCGTAAAATATATGTATGCCTATTCAAACACTAAGTCTTAGGCATATCACTTTCATATTTCTCTTTATCGGACCACCACCATGGGCTTGGAGGAGCTGCAGCCTGGAAACACATTACGTGCGAAGGCGACTGCCGTTGCAGCGTTCTCCAAGTTTCTTAAGGGTGAGGAAGTAGATGAGGAGTATGTAAGAAAATGTATTGAGGCAGATGAGAGCGGAAAGAGTTTTGTGTGCGTCATGGATAAGTTTGGTATGTATCTTGCATTTAGCGAGGGCAAGACGGGCAAAGTGCTTGCTCGAAACACTGCAATGCAGTACTATCGCCAGGCCAAAATCTGGCTTCTTGACCAGTTTCCTCAGCACAGAGCGTCGCTGGAATCGCGTCTGCTAAAAATGGGGAAAACGCTAGACAACTTTTGTCTAAAGCGAGATGGGGGTGGTTTTGTATCGAAAGCCTCACCATGTACAAAAGCAGACTTGAAAAAAATGTTAGTGTATTTGTATACTTATGCATGTTCTGCAAATGACTACCAAGATGCTGCTCTTATCTGTCTCTTGTGGTACTTGTTTGGGCGAGCGTCGGACCTGGAGTTGATCCAGAAACGGAATCTCTCCATTGACGCCGCTGGTGTCTTCTTCCTGCGCTTGATCTGCGTGAAGACGTCGGAAGAGCAAGGGCTGTCGAACTTCCCAGACGCCGACTTCGCCACATGCCCCCTGCTCGCCGTCGCTCTCGCACTGGTCGTCCAAGCCGCGCCGTGCTCAGCTCTCATCGACAACCTCCCCGAGCAAGCTCAGCAGGCGGTCGTCACGCTGTCGCCTGATGTGCCGCTTATGGAGCTCTTGAATGCACGTCCGGACACGGCTGGTCTAACCGCTCCTGCTGCAGCACCTCGAGGGGACAAGACGCCGACGATTTACGTGCACGTAAACCGCATCCTGGACCGCATCGCACCCGCGGCTGGAGTTGCCGCTGCTCTTACGTCGCACTCCTTCCGACGCGGCGGCGCACAACACGCCAACGGCTGTGCGAAGATGACTGCGCGCTGGATCTTCGACCGTGGCGCTTGGAATCTGACCACAACGAACAAGGGGTTTAATTACATATTCAACACCAGCAAGGAAGACCACATGATCGCCAAGGTACTCAGTGGATACAAACCCAAGGCCGATGTCCCGCTTCAAGACCTGTCCACCTTCGACAGCCAGACGCTTGAGTCGATCGAAGGTGTCCAACGCGTCCTGTTCGCCGCCTGCTTCCAGCTCGAAACGGAGAGCTTCAACATCAGCAAGAAGGTCCTCGACGTCCTGACCGCGTGTGCCCTTCGACACTACCCGCTGCTGAAAGACTTGAACCCTGAGAACCCCGCCGTCAAGCGCATCGAGGTCTGCGTCGCTCACGCTCGCTGCTCGCAGGCTGATCTGCTCGCATGGTCCACGCATCTCGCTGAGGCTCTGGTTCCCTGTGAAGACACCACACGCACCGATACACCAACCCGCCAACACGAGTCCAAGCCAAGCAAGCCAAGCTACGAGCAGAAAGTGATCGACCATCAAGCCGCTGTCATTAAACACCTTATCGAGAACCAGAAGATCCAAGACGCTCGCATGGATAGGCTCGAGGCTAAGCTAAACGGGGATCCCGCGCCTCCTGCACGTAAGAGAACCATGGCAGACGAAGGCACTGACGACGTTAGTGAGGAGCCAAAGAAGAAGCAACGCAGAGGATCGGCAACGCACCTGCACGCGACTTGGTTCGCTTGGTACGCCCAGCAGCCCCGCTGGCAGACTGCGGCGCCGAAGCAGCTGCGCTCGAGGTCCAAGCTGCTTGTCGCGTTCATGAAGCTTTTCATCGCGGACGGCTTCACGTTGGACACCGCGGCAGACGACTACCGCGATCGCGTGCTGGAACTCGGGAAGCGCGCGAAGAACGCTGTTCTCACGTACCTCAAGACAGAGCACGGCATCAACTCCCGCGGCACGAGCGCTGTGCTCAAGCATCTCCAGCGGCTGCACAGCGCCGGAACGCTCAACGCCATGGTTCAGCGCCACCAACAGTTGCTCCAGACAGCGGCGATCCAAGATCCGGCACCTGGCTACACACAAGACGTGCTGAACGTTGTTGGTAAGTAGACGCAGTAAGTAGGCTCAAATACATACACATCATTCGCAAACCCCATACGCGCCGACCGGTACAGCACTTTCGTCACTTCAAGCAGAATCTGCTTTCGCTTGAACCTTTCACTCCCGACTCCATGTTCGCATGATTGACCTCGCTCCAGCGTGCCTTCAACGCCTCCAACCCAGTAGTACACGAAAACGATGGCCTGAGCTGAACAGGCATCTCCAGGGTCGAAGCCCTGCGCTCTTCCAGTTGAGCTACAGCGTTGGAGGGAGTGGGGGGGTCGGAGGCGCTTCCGGGTTATGCGTGGCTTGGTGGTGGGGACAGAGGTCCGCGCGGTAGCGTTGAAAAAAGAGGGAGTGAGCACTGAGCCGTCGAAAGCGGCAACCGAACAACTGAGAGCAAGATGTGGCACTCTCTTATTGGTAGATAGACAACCAATAGGAGAGCGTAGGGATGACTGGCTGTCAGCATCATATTAGATATCCGGACAAATTATCCGGACAACGACAAAATTTTCGCCTCACTGTTGAATTTACCCGCTCGAGAGCACATGGCTCTCAAGCGATATTTGCATAGTTTTTGGTTTTTTGCCTTTTTCTCAGTCTACAGGCCGTTTCAGGCCATTTCCTTGTGGCTATGAACGCCTATAAATCAATGCTCAAACAGGCTCTTTACCTTCACATCAATTTTCGATTCCCCTAAACTCAAACTCAAAAGTCAATCACAGTCAAAAATATTGGCTCTGTAGCCAATCTTCAGGAGTAATGTTGTGTTTTGTACACAAGTCCGATATGGTCATCAGGTCCGATATTGCATGGTATGGAGTAATATTCACTCTGTTCCAACCGCTACTCTTTTTTGTAATCCCAAACAGCTTGTACTCGACGAGTTTCACCCAATGAATGCCCTAAGGTCGATGTATTTTGGCCAATCGGAAGCCCCTCTAAACTAGGGCATTTTTCCAACCATTCCAACCATATTTGGTTGGAATTTTGTCAGAATATTTTTAATGCCATACAAATGTCTATATAAATGCATATCCCAAAAATATCCTTCAGTTTCCAACCCGAGTAGTCGGAACATATTTTTTTGTTCAGAGTGAAAAGAGCAGGCAGGCTAGCATGTCGATCGCATCGCTTGCTCCTGCCAACAGCAAGAAGGCCAGGACGACGGCGATCAACTCGTTCACGACGTTCCTGGCCGCGGAGAGCATGACACTCGAAGCCACCCACAGGCTTATCGACGGGGATAAGACAGGTAAGGTATTGCGTATTATACTAGACAAGTATGCATATTCGTTAGCCACTTCAGCCGATAAGGTAAGGACGACCAATACGTGTCTAGCATACTATGGCAACGTGAAGAATTGGCTAGTAGATAAGTACCCGCTACAAGGAGCTTTGGTTAAATCTCAGCTCCAAAAAATTCTATCCGGGCTGGGTAAGTACTGCACTAACCGAGAGGAGACTGGCGACGAGAAGAAAGCACCCCCGTGCTCCAAACAAGACTTAGAAGCTATGGTGTCTCTACTGTACTCAACGGCTGGGACTGAGAGTGAATACCTCGACGCGGCACTAGTCGTGATGATGTGGTACCTTTACGGCCGAAGCTCGGACGCGGAAACAGTCGAGAAGAGCCAGCTATCCATCTTGCCTGGTAAGTAATTAATTATCATGTTCTTAGCAGAATTATTTTAACACTGAGTGCATTTATGCTAGGTGGGGTCTTATTTCTTCGATTTAAGCGGGTTAAAACGGCTTTACTACAAGGCATCTCCTTATTCAAGGACCCAACGAATTTCTTGACATGTCCTCTGCAAGCTTTGGCTGTGGCACTGGTTATGCAGAAGGCACAAGCCAGCGCATGTTCCCTCAGTTCATCGCCAAGAAGCACAGATCAGATGATATTGATGATGTACAGGAGCTTACACTGATCGAACTACTGGAGGTTGATGACGACCAGCCTTCTATGGAGGAATCTGAAGCACCTTCGGCAAAGCGGGCAGTTCCTGGTGCACAAGCATACGTCAACAGGTTGCTGGTTAGAGTTAAGAAGCTCGCTGATTTGCGAAGCATTCGCATGACGCCGGAGCTTACCTCCCATTCCTTTCGACGTGGTGGGGCCATGCATGCCAATGACGGTACCTTGGCCGAGAACTGGATTATTGAGCGTGGCGGCTGGCAGTTGGACCGCGTCAATAAGGCCTTCGGGTACATGCTTGGTACAACCCAAGCCGACCAAAAGGTGTCCCGTGTCCTGAGTGGCTGGAAGCCCAAGGATGGCGCACGGCTACCAACGCTAGCCGCTCTGGACACGCCAGTCTTGGTCCGCGCTCGCAAGTTGCAGCAGCTTCTCTTTTCCAGCACGATGGCGTTCGCTGACGCTGCCTTGAACCTCGACGATGACGTCGCTGATGTCCTTACGGCTACCCTGTTCATGTATTACCCAGACATGTTAGTGCTCTCCCCAAGCAGCCCGCTCATCACGAAGATACGTGAGCTCCTAGCACAACGAGCCATCGGTGAGTCCGAACTGCTGACGTGGAGCGTGACAATTAGCCAGGCATTCGCGACGCCTCCTGAGTCGAAGGCGTCTGCCACTGGTGGTGAGGAGCCGTCACCTGCGTTGGTTGATCTCATCAAGCGCCAGTCCGAGCAGATCGATGTTTTAATCCTACAGAACAAACGACTCGACGAGCGCATATTAGCTGTAGAAGCACACCTCAAGACATTTACCGGCACAACCGCAACTCAACCAGCAAACGCCGACGACGCACTTCCTGCTTCCGAGCAACCACCGCCAGTAGGGACCAAGACGACACGCCCGAAGAAGAAGGGGGCCCAGTCGTTGTCGGCGATCTGGTTCGAGTGGTTTACAGCGGAGCCTCGCGTGTATGCGTCGCGTTCTGTAAAGAAGACAGCGTTGTACGAGTACAGGCACATCGCAGGGTATCTCATGCTCTTCTTACCTGAAGGGTTTGCGCTGGACATTTTGTCACCTGCATACAAAAGCGAGGTGCTCGAGCTTGGCGATAAAGCACAACAGAACGCACTCACCTTCTTGAAGTCGCACGGCTCCTCCGCAGTCGCAGCAGGTACAGCGTTGAAGGCACTTCGTTAACTTCAGAAACTTGGAAAACTTGACGAGCTCATCACGCAGTTTCATGAGCTTGTCGACCGTGGCTCCGTTGTCGATCCCACACCACCTTCAGCATTGCCGTCCTTCATTCGCCTGAAGCCTAAGCAAGATTAACCATAACACAGAACGACACTCCAGAAAAACAAAGTTAAAGCGGCCTCGCAGCACACTGATCAAGAAGTAAACACCATCAAATAGAGAGGAGACAACAACATAATATGGATGAACCTCTTTGTGTATTTACTTGCACTTGACTGACACTGACACTATAATACAAACAACACTGCACAAACCATAATGTCAGAAGTGGATATTGCCACAACCAAAAGCGCAACATCAATTACCTTGTCTTGTTGACTCGAAGACCGAGCCACAGTCCGCGTCGCCGCCGTCCGCCGCAACTGCCTCGTCATGCTGCCGCTGGTCACGGTGACCGTCCCCCCGCAACGCCATGCCGCAGTGCGCGTCGCCGCTGCTGCCGACCTGCTCCTGGGCTGCTGTCCTCGGCAGTCATCACCCCGCCTGAGACCACCCCGCAGTCCACATCGGCGCTGCTGCTGGCCGCGGGGGCCGCCACCGCCAAGCAACAGTACGAGAAGTCCGCGTCGCTGCCCACCCGCATCATGTTGTCGCTACTGCTGGCCCCGGAGGCCGCCACTCCGCCCGAGGCCAAGCTGCAGTACGAGAGGTCCGCGTCGCCGCCCTGCTCTTGTGGCTGCTGGCCCCGAGGGCCGCCACCCCACCCGAGGCCATGCACGAGTCCGCGCCGCCGCCCTCGTCCGCGTCGCCGCCCTGCTCCTAATGATGATGGCCTCGGCGGCCGTCACCCCGCACGACGCCGAGCACTCGTCCACACCGACGCCCTCCTCTTCGCGGTGCTGGCCCCGGCGGTCGTCGCTCCGCCTGAGGCCGAGCCCTCGTCCACGTCGCTGCCGTCCGACGCCGTTGCCCGCTGGTGTGTGGCCGCTGTGTGCTTCGAGAATGAATCGGAGGTGTCAGTAAATCGAAATACATGTCATTAAAGTAGATTGTCCGAGTACCGGTACAGGTTGGACTCCTCGGTCGGACAGTTGGAATTTTGACGGTATGGAGTGGCGTTCAATTCCTGGCAGGAATTTCTTGTGCTCTAGCTACAGTGCCTACAGTAATTAGTCTGGCCCAGACTAAAATTGAACATCGATTTTTTTTGGTCTCACAACAATTAGTCTGTCCCTTTTGAGGACAGACTAATTGTTGTGAGACCAAAAAAAATCGACTATTTGAGAATTCAAAATTAGTCTATATTCAAAATTAGTCTGTCCCTTTTGAGGACAGACTAATTTTGAATATAGACTAATTTTGAATTCTCAAATAGTCTGCATAGTGGCAAAGGAAACGTGTATTTATGCAGTTAAGACCCTCGTTTACTGTGGGTGGTTAAACTTTAAACGATGGCTTCGTCAACAATGGTGGTTCCTGCTTTCTCTGTGGGGCGTCCAGCTTCAGTGTCGTCTTCGCTGACCTCGCCGCCCTGCTCCGATTCGCCTGCAAACTCCTGTGGGTACTTTCGGATGATTTCCTGTAAATGAGGAAAAAGTTGCGCCGCTGACCATGTTCCGTCAATACCTAGTGACAAACCACACCGCATCACAGCCCGGGTCATGGGAATGGGTGGGCAAGAACCAAACCACTTCACTAAGACGAGCCCAGTTTGGACAGACTAATTATGAATATTTCTGCCCAGACTAATTATGAACATACCCGAACCGATATTTTAGATTTGTTTAGATTTGCGACCGATTTTGCCAAGTACAACTATTCATCCAGGCGCAGTCGTCCAAGGGTGTTGGATTCAACTGCAGAATTTGGGGTCCGTGAAGTAACTGATTTGTTTTAACATGTTGTATTAAAATACAGCGCTTTCTTATAGAACATTTTAAATCATGTTTAAAAACATGATTTAGAGGCACAGGAGGTACACCATGGATTCTGCTTGGCCTAATGCCTAGGGGCCGCTGACACGCTTCTGGGTCAGTACAGTAGAGGGCGAATTTTGGCAGTGCATCGAGCGTCTCTCACTGCATCTTAACCCCACTGAGACTTTTGCTAGGACAAGCAATAGGACAAACTCGTACTTATCTTGATTTCAGTATGGTGTACCACAAATTTGTCCTTGGACTGACGTCTAGGACAATGAAACTCAATTTTGTCCTACCATTTGTCCTAGCAAAAATATCAGTGGGGTTAACGTTGCCATCTTTGATGCGTGAGTTCTGGTTAGGCCTCTCTCATTCTCCAGTCGACAAAAACCTGGTACATACATGTGATTCATAGTGTTTAATAAACGCTTAAATTTATCCAATACGTTGTGTAACGGACCCCAAAACCGAAAGTTACGGCTTTATACATTATAAAGCCGTAACTTTCGGTTTTGGGGTCCGTACTTAGGGCAGTTGACAAGTCTTGGGACAGCTTGACTACAGTGCCTACAGTAATTAGTCTGGGCTCAAAATTAGTCTGGCTTCAGAATTAGTCTGGTCCAGACTAATTCATGTGACGTCCACGAAATAAAAATATGCGTTACATGGAGCGTTTTATTGAATATTAAAACTATTTAGAAGATTCTAGAGTATCACCACGGGCGTCCTATTGCAGTTTGAGCGAGTAAATTACCAAACCGCCTGTATATGCAATTGCAGAGCGACATACTCGTAGCTGATACACGCGCTCGTACGCTATTAGACTAGAGACATGGGTTACTGGGCCGCTGTTGGTATTTGTCAATGGGGTCGAAGAAAGTATTTCTTGTGCAACTGACACATTGGTAAAGTTGCGACCTCGCAGTTATCTTCAGCTTGTTCAAGTAATCTTTTGGACCCTCCAGCCGGGCGGCTGGCTTGCAGATGCAGCGTGGAAGCTGCGGAATTCAATACCCAGCCGTCGTCGTTTATCGCTGCTCGTCACGGTGGGGCCTAGCCTGAGCGACATGCATCGAGAACAGCGGATAGTAGTTATAGGTGCGAAACTAACATGAAGCTCCAGTAAACTAACATGAAGTTCCAGCATCTAGTTTCAAACGACCCTTTAACTGGCAGATGCTGCTGCTGCGGAGCGGGTGTAGGATGTCTGTGAATAGTGGCTGTGAGACATTGTTGGCGCGCGAAGTCTGCAGTTTGTTTTACAAGGTAACGCCTCATGAACTACTTCGAAGAACCCCCCCCTCACACACACACACACACACACCACCACCACCACCACCACCACCACCACCACCACCTCGGGTTCTCGGGTTCTCCGACCGGGTCTCCATTTTATGTTGCCACGGTTGCCACGGCACAGGGCGACTGCCAACGGGTTTCTTTTTTTACGGTATAAAACGCCTTACTGAACATATGGGGTATAAACGTTTATACGGATTTATCCAGCATGCTCTTGTAGTGTTATCGCCGATCAAACCGATTAGCTCTTAATCCCGGCGAAAAGGCCACAAAGAAACACGCTGCGGGCTATCGTCCGCCGATTCGCGTCAGCAGCATTACCCCGAGCTTGAAAGCCCCGAGCTCGGTTGAACCCCTGCCCAACGACCACACAGCCACGCAACCTTGCCTGCAGGCAGCGCGCAATGCCGGCGCTCAGTGAGAATTCTGCGGTGCGCAGCGCAGGTCGAGCGATTTACCTCGAAGCGCGCGCCTAGAAGAGAAGATCCAGCGCCATGGCGGACATTGACACGCACTCGTCGTCGTCCTCGGACGGCGGCGGCGACGTGTTCCTCTCGCCGCGCTCGTCCGGGGCCAGCAAGCGCAGCGTGCAGTCCGTGCCCACCGTGCGCGAGGACCAGCAGCCGGAGACGGAGCCGCACAACCACGACGTGCGGCGCAGCACCGTGAGCCGCCGCGAGACGTGGATCGGCGAGGGCCTGATCGACGCCAGCGGCCTCGAGGCCATCGACCGCCTCAGTGACGGCGACTACGCCGAGATCGTCAAGGAGTCGCAGGCCGTGCACCGCGGCGCGGGCGCGGACGACTCCAAGGCCGCCAAGCTCAACGAGTTCCTGAACCAGACGTACCCGGCGGAGGGCGACGCCCCCAAGCAGTCGACACAGAGACGCCGCAAGCTGCTCGACTTCCTGGCCAACGACGTGGGCGAGCGCTACCTCAACGGCGTGTACAAGGAGGAAGAGCGCGAGGCCGGAGAGGACGAGGCCGGACTGGACGATCTCGTCGACAGCGACGACGAGCCCAAGTTCCAGCACGCCGAGGACCTGCACACGCTGAGTAGCCGCTCCGCGCGCGCTAACAGCCGTCTGCAGGCCTTCCTGGCCCACGAGAAGAAGGACAAGCGCCACAGTGGCGACGCGAGCCAGTCCTTCTCGTCCGCGCACTCGGCGCCGGCGTCTTCCGAGCCGCGCAACAAGTTCGTGACCAAGGTGGTGTCCCAGAAGTCGCGCATGATGCTGTTCAACCCCGAGGACGTCGACTCGCAGCAGCTGAGCCAGATCGTGGCGGAGGAGGCCGAGCGCAAGCAGAAGGCGCGTGCCGACAAGGAGCTCGCGCGCCAGAAGGTGCGCCAGTTCCTGCTCGAGGAGGAGCGCGAAGCTGCCAAGCGCAAAGGCTCGGGCAACGAAGCGACTATCAAGTCTGTGGACGAGTCCACTGTTCGTCGGGAGACGGTGATCGACGACTACGGCAAGGTCAACCTGCTCGACTACTTGGACCGCGTGGTGGACGACGGACACCGCAGTCGCAACGGCGGTAGCGTGCCGTCCGAGGTGGACGACTCCGGTCCTCCGAGCGAGTGCTCGTCGCCCCGATCGATCGCCTCGTCGCTCGAGGCGGACACCAGCACGTCCTTCACGCAGGGCAACGATGAGTCGGTGTCTCCGCCGACGTCGAACACACTGGGCAACCGGTTCGCGCAGTTCCTGCACCGAGGCGGCTCGTTCATGGGGTCGGACGAGAGCAACACGCCCCGTGCGCGTCGCATTATCCCTCCGTCGCCGTTCCAGTCCAAGGCGTCCAGCGACAAAATGACGCTCGAGGCAGCTTTCCACGCGTCCAAGCCACCTGAGCCTCCTGTCGCCCCGGCCATCTACGGCGCAACTTCCGCGCGCATGACGCCGCTGCTCGCTACACTGGACCAGATCTCGCACACTTGCCAGAAGAATGAACTGTCCGAGGTTTCGATCGCGCGCATCTCGACGCTGCTGACGTCAATCAACCAGATCGTGCGCGACGACATCCAGAAGCACCGCGGCCAGCCAAACCGCGCCGTTCGTGGACTGTCCGGTGCGCAATGGGCCAAGAGCGAGCACGACTCGCACGAGAAGCCGCGCCGAGCTCCGGCCCCAGTGCCTCCCAAGCCAGTCGCTGAGATTCCGCGCGAGATCGTGTCCGCTTCTGCCACGGTTGACAACGCCAAGGTGAAGACTGGACCCGGCGTCCTGAATGCCTTCAAGTCGTTCGACGCGGCCCAGAACCTGATCGAAACGCTCTCAAGCTTCAACAAGCTGCTGACCGAGTGCGGCCTGAGCGGCGTCAAGGTGGACGAGCCGTGGCGCGTGTACAACCACATCAAGGCGGCCGTGTACAGCAAGCTGGGCTTCCGCCATAAGCAGCTCTTCAAGCTGCTGGACGCGCGCTTCAACATGGACGTGTACAAGCGCAAACCCGCGGCGAAGAAGCGTGTGTGCATCATCGGCGCCGGTCCTGTGGGTCTGCGCGCCGCTGTGGAGACGGCGCTGCTTGGCGGCCAAGTGGTGGTGCTGGAGAAGCGCAAGCACTTCAGCCGCGAGAACATTCTGCACCTGTGGCCGTGGGTGGTGCAGGACCTGACGGCGCTCGGTGCGAAGGTCTTCTTCCCCTCGTTCTGCCACTCGACCGCGTACTTCCACGTCGGCACTCGTCAGCTGCAGCTCATTCTGCTCAAGGTGGCTCTGCTTGTCGGTGTCACAGTGTACTCGTCGACGGCTTTCGAGTCGGTGATCGCCCCCAACTCGGAGGAGAGCGACAACAAGCCCTTCTACACCGTGGCGACTCAACCGCAGATCCCGTGGATGGAGTTCACTGCAGTGCTCGGCGCGTCGGGTACCAACGACAAGTTGGCTGAGCCCGCGGGCATCAACCGGTTCGTCTTCAGTCGCAAGGAGGCGCTTGGTATCGTGTGCTACTTCCCCAACCTGGGCACGACCGAGGAGAAGAAGGTGACGGAGTTCTCGTGGACCATCCAGTTCAAGCAGCAAATGTTTGCCAAGATGCGCGAGATCGGCGTCGACCTGGAGAACATTGTGTATTACCGCGGCGAGATGCACTACCTGGTGATGACCCCGAAGCGACAGAACCTGCTGGAGCAGAAGGTGCTCAAGGTGAACCACCCGGAGCCGCAAGACCTGGTGCAGGACGACAACATCAACAAGGACATGCTGCACGACTACGTCAAGCGCGTCGTGTCGTTCCTCGGGATCCCCAAGAAGGCCGAGTTTTCGCGCATCCGTATGTTCGACTTCAGCACGCGCACTCGCGCCGACAAGGCCGCGAGTATCCTCACGGCACAGGGCAAGAAGCTCTACGTCGGCCTCATCGGCGACTCATTGATCGAGCCCTTCTGGCCCGAGGGCGTCGGAACCTGCCGAGGCTTCCTCGGAGCGCTGGACGGCGTGTGGATGGTGGCCCAGATCGGCAAGAAGGCGGACGAACAACTGCTGGCCGACCGCGAAATGGCCTACCGAGTGATTCAGCACGTGTCCGGCTTCCGGCGCGACGACTTGCAGAAGAACGTGCGCAAGTACACGGTCGACCCCAAGTCGCGCTACACGGTCAAGTTCCCGCAGCTGTGTTAAAATTGTGAATATAAGCCCACTGCGTATTGTTTCTTTACTACGGTTCCCTTGGTTGCATTGACCTATTCAGGCGTAATGTTTCTGCGAACAACATGAAAGCAGTGCTGGCAACGAACGTTTAGAACGTTCTTTGCCCAAGAAACGTTATAACGGCTCAACGAACGTAAAAACGTTTTTTGGGCATCAACGAACGTTCGTTCGCCCCAAAGGCCAACAAACGACAGTACTCTAGCCACCCAAATAATATCCCCTTCCCTCCAGGCTGAAGATGGCTGTTCTCAAGTAAGATGGAGTGCATTCTTGGATGTCTACATGAAGGCTAGATTGTTGAGTATGCAGCGTTCAAACGCTGGCACTCGACCGCCTTGATTAGCCGAGCGACGGCGGGATGACTCCCGTTAGCTCGTTGTTGCTTTGCTACCTAATGAAGATCTTGCGCAGACAACTGAAGATATAGCGAGCACCTGCATGTGGTCGATGTCCGTGAGGCAGTTGCCGCACACTCTAAGCTCCTTGAGCTGCGTGAGTTGACACAGCGCGTCGGACAGCGCCCCGCAGAGGTTGTTGTGCTGCAGCAGCAGCGTCCGCAGACACTGGAGCTTAACCTGCTCCTTGGGGATCGTCCCGAACAGCGAGTTCTGGTACACATGGAGCTCCTACAGCTGCTCTCAGTCGCTGATCTGGCGCGGAATGGCTCGCCGCGCAGCTTGCGCTTGGACATGTCGAGCACGCGGAGCTGCGGCAGGTGCGAAAGGGTGGCGACGGGCAGACACTCTTGCTGGCCGACAGCTCGAGCGCCACGACGTGGCCCATGGCCACCTCGACGCCGGAACCACTGCTCTGGGTTGCGCGAGGCTACTTCCAGCCGTCTCGGCGACGTCAGCGGTCGCCACCGAGCGCGTTGTAGAGCTCCTCGAGCGCGGACACCGTAGTCGGCGGGATCCAGCTTTGTCCTTGGCCCATTTGGTCTTCTTCTTCTCTCTCTCTCTCTCTCTCTCTCTCTCTCTCTCTCTCTCTCTCTCTCTCTCTCTCTCTCTCTCTCTCTCTCTCTCTCTCTCTCTCTCTCTCTCTCTCTCTCTCTCGTCCAGGCCGCCGCGGAGGATTGTGCCTTGAACACCAGCCCAAATTACAGCAATCCTCCGAATAGTGCACCGTTGGAGGTGCTCTAAGGACGGGGTCGCGATTGCGAAACCAAGTCACATATTTACAGGTAATTACGCCCAAGTAACAGTAAAAACGGTAAAAACGTTCTTGTAAAAACGGAAAACACGCACCAACGTTGCAAACGTTGGTGCTTCGAACGTTTTTACCAGCACTGATGAAAGCTTCCTAGCTGGAGCTTACACCCCAAACAGAACTCGACGCCTGCTCAAGTACAGTACTATGGTAACCAGTGTCCAACTTACTGAAGCAGCCAGTACAGTACCTTTACCTGAACGGAGTTGAGGTAAAGGTTTGGCTTGAGCTTTTCATGGGTTGTTCTGAGTACTATGAGTGGAGTGAGACGGGCTGGAACCAATAGATCCTATGGATGTAGATTCTTCAGGAGCTCACTTGCAGCTGCAACGTGCTTGCGTCGCAATTACGCAAGGACACTATTAATAGCGGTCACGCAATAAGTCAAACGGACGTTGATGCGTAGTTTTACGCTGGGATAAGAGTCGAGAACACGCTTGCATCTTACCCCCAAATTATAGAGCCAGGGGTGTGCTACACTGCGCGACAAAAGGTTTGGGACAGCGACACTTTGTACAATATCTCAGCTTCTAGAAGGAGTTGTCGGATGAGACTTAGATATGTTCCTCCAATCAGATTGCTTTAAGCGCGACATATGACGCGAGCTCGGATTTCCCATTGGGTAGGGTGGCTCCCATACAAATATGTCGAATTGGCACCGCGACAAAACTTTGGGACAAATGTTTATCTTGATTAAAGTATAGGTGCATGTGATGGTGAGGTCACGTTAACTATCAGGATCAAGTAAAACAAGGTCGCCAGTCGCCCTTAAGTGGGTAGTGAGCGTGAGGGGGTGCATCCCTGGTGCCCAAATCGAGTCAACACAATGTGTACTTATAGTTTATCAACTTTGAGTGCCTCCTTACTCTCCTATTGCGCTCTTGAGGCCTTCAGGAGCTCCTCAAAATACGAAGGGCACTAACCAATAGGATTTGTATTAAAATACGCATTAACGGTAATATCATGTCCGTATTGTGTCGTGAGGGCCCAGATACATACTCGAGACAGCTCATCTTTCTGTCTGTCATTTTATACTTCACCTCTGTAGTCCTAGTTACCACAGCGGATCCTCAAGTGTTGCTTGACGCCCGTAATGCGCGCTTCATGCTGCTTCTTATGCCCAAAACTGCAAATAGTTGGCCTCGGTGGACCTCACCATCACATGCACCGATACTTTAATCAAGATAAACATTTGTCCCAAAGTTTTGTCGCGGTGCCAATTCGACATATTTGTATGGGAGCCACCCTACCCAATGGGAAATCCGAGCTCGCGTCATATGTCGCGTTTAAAGCAATCTGATTGGAGGAACATATCTAAGTCTCATCCGACAACTCCTTCTAGAAGCTGAGATATTGTACAAAGTGTCGCTGTCCCAAACCTTTTGTCGCGCAGTGTAGGCACGGATTACAAGTACCATACGACGACTGCAATCGTAATTGGTATGGATAAGCTGGGACGACGTTGCGTTTGACTGGGAGAGCGGGCCAATACATCCGGCCATGAGATTGAAGACGAGATGCGATGGCTTTCATACGGTCTTTTGATGGGCAAAGGGCTCAGTTCAGATTCCGCTGCAAGTCCCCCACTCCGATTTCGTGCTGTTTGTCCAAGTTTGGAGAGAACTTCAGGACAATGGCGACACTTGACCCGGCGAGCGCGGTGCATCCCGCGCCTGCTTCAGCCAGACAGCCCGATCTGGAGCCTACAGATCGACTCGACAACTATCTGGGCGAAGACCTCATCGACTCGCATTGTTTGGACGCTCTGGAGTCCAGCGACACCTCCAGCCTCGGAGAGCGCCTCAGCGAGGTCGAACCTCAAACTGCCAACCGTCGACAACTCCTCGACTACCTGGCCACCGGCGAAGGTGAAAAGCATCAGGACGATCTCAACAGTACCGACGGTGATGAAGAAGGCGCGAATGATAGTCGACGGTCTGCCAGGATTCCGTCGATTCCGTACGTCTCGGCCCCACTGTCTAGAAGTGGGCATGGAGTGGCGATCAATGCTACGGAGGTTGATGCGGCTCAACTGAGCCAGATTGTGGCGGAGGAAGCGGAGCGGAAGCAGAAGGCCCGCGCAGAGAAGGAGTTGGCGTGGCAGAAGGTGAGGCAGCTCCTGATCGAGGAAGAAGAGAAGGCGTCGACTGGCACCGTCAACTCCATCCAGTCGGTCGACGAAGCAGCTGCGCCTGTACGTGACGAGGTGGTGGGCGATGAGAGCTACGGCACTGTCAAGCTCCTCGACTCGTTAGCTCGGTCTGGAAGTGGACACTTCTCGTACAACCGCAGTGTGTCCTCCGATGTGGACGCAGCCCCCATCGTGGACGCGTCACTCGTTCAGTCACAGCTTTCGTCTTCGAATTTGAGCGCCAGCAATGTGTCGCTGCCGGCGGAGGTTAAGGAGCCGCAGACTCTTGCCAGTCACTTCGATCGCATGGGTACCAAACTCGCGCAATTCCTCAGCCTTGGCCAATCTTCCGACGATGAAGGCAGCGGTGACTTGTTCAGATCCAGGCGCGTAAAACCCCCTTCAAAGTCAAGGCACGAACCTTTCGTCGCTGGTAAATCGTCGGTCCGGATGGCACTACTCGCGACATTGGAGCAGACTTTGAGGACGTGCCAAAGGACGGAGCTGTCCGAGGACTCGATGACCCGAATCCTGTCGCACTTGACCGCGATCGATCACATTACTCGCGATGACATGAACAAGAAGAGCGGTCAGCTGAAGCGAAGATTCCGTCGGCTTTCGAGCACGCAATGGTCCAACGACTCGAGGTCCACCAACGACTCGAGCGACCACGACAAAGACATCCTCCCTCCACCGGTAGAGGCACCCTCGGAGCTCTTGTCGATCCCGTCAGCTCCTCCAGTCATCACGGACAACGCGCAGGCCAAGGCTGTGCAGGAGTCCTACAAGGCGTTCGATGCGGCAGTCGATCTGGAAGACACGCTCGCAGCTTTCGACAACCTGGTAACCAGCTGCGGTCTCAACGGCGTGGTGGTGGACGAGCCCTGGCACATTTACTACCACCTCAAGGCCGCAGTGTACAGCAAGCTGAGCTTCCGGCACAAGCAGCTCTTCAAGTTGCTGGACGCGCGACTACAGCTGGAGGTCTACAAGCGCAAACCTTCTACCGGTAAGCGCGTCTGCGTCGTCGGAGCTGGGCCCGTGGGTCTCCGTGCTGCTGTTGAGACGGCGTTGCTTGGAGGTCACGTGGTGGTTGTCGAGAAGCGTGCGGTCTTCAGTCGGGAGAGTAGACTGCACTTGTGGCCGTGGGTCGTGCAGGACATGACCTCGCTCGGTGCCAAGGTCTTCTTCTCGCACTTTTGCAAGACCAGCACGTACTTCCACGTGAGCACGCGGCACCTGCAGGTCATCCTGCTCAAGGTGGCTCTGTTAATGGGCGTCAAGGTGCACGCTTCGACCGAGTTCGAGTCCATTGTGCCCCCCGCTTTGGAGGAGAACGGCGGCAACCCCTTCTACACGGTCACGACGACGCCTCAGATCCCCAAGATGGAGTTCACCGCAGTGCTAGGAGCTTCTGGGACAAACGACAAGCTGGCCGAACCTGCGGGTATCAACCGCTTCGTCTACAGCAGCAAGGAGGAGCTGGGCATCGTTTGCTACTTCCCGAACCTCGGGACGTCGGATGAAGTGAAAGCCAAGGAGTTCTCGTGGACCGCCCAACGCAAGCACCCGATGCTCGACAAGCTGCGCGAGATCGGCTTTGACATGGAGAACGTCGTGTACTACCGCGGCGAAATGCACTACATTGTGATGACCCCAAAGCGTCAAAACCTCTTGGACCGGCGAGTGGTGAACCAGAACCGCCCGAGCCCGACGGACCTGGTGATGGACGACAACATCAACAATATGGTCCTCCATGAGCTCGCCAAGCGGGTCGTGGACTTCGCTGGCATCCCGAGGAAGTCGGACTTCACCCGCGTGAGTTTGTTTGACTTCAGCACGCTCACACGCGCGGACAAGGCGGCGAACATCCTTTCGTCACATGGCAAGAAGCTCTACGTCGGTCTCATTGGCGACTCGCTGATGGAGCCGCTGTGGCACGAGAGCCTCGGGATCTGCCACGGGTTCTTGGGCGCGCTGGATGCCGCCTGGATGGTGGCGCAGATCGGCAAAAAGACGGACGAGCAGCTCCTCGCCGACCGTGAAGTGACGTATCGAGTCATTCAGCGACTGTCTGGCCGACACCGCGACGACTTGCAGAAGAACACGCGCAAGTACACGGCCGACCCCATCTCGCGCTACATGGTGCATTTCCCTCGTGTCGTCTAGCCCGCACCATAGTCCGATTCTTCACGTCAACGTAAAAGGTGACAGCGTATCTGTTAGAAGTCCCCACCATTGGCATCATCTCAAAAAGGGCAACAAACAAGTTGAAGTGCAACAATTATTACCCTAATTCATAAATATGGCCAAATTGAGGTCGATCTAATTACGCATAATTGCCTTTGTTGGTAACCAATTATCTATTTTGAAAGCATTCCAAATATAATCTGCGCGGGAGGACACAATGGAGGAGGACGAGGACACGTACGGCTTCGGGTCCTTCTCGGAGCTGTTCGACGCGGGGGCGGCGCAGGCCACGAAGCGACTGGACCTGGGCGCGCTGAGCCGCTTCTGCATGTCGGAGCGGCTGCTGTCTCGGTTCCAGCAGCAGCAGCATCGGCGGCGGGACAGGCGCGGCGCCATGTTCCAGCACGTGGCCGCCAAGTTCAACGGCGTGGGCATCGAGGGCGGACTGGGCGCGCTGAGCGTGGCGACGCTGGAAGGAGGCGGTGGCGTCGTGTGGCTGCAGACGACGCAGTCAGACTCGGACGCGCTCGAGCGGCGCAAGAAGGAGCTGCAGGACATCACCAACCACGCGCCGCCGGAGACTGATACCAAGTCGGCGGCAGCGCTCTTCGTGGCTGTGAAACACGTCGCAGCGGTGCTGCCCACCACAGTGCAGAACACAGTGCAGGGTGTGGAGATCAAACTCACAGACGGCAACAAACTCGAACTGACGTTCATGCCAGGTGCGATGTCGAGTGGGATTGGTGACGAAGAATTATTTTTTTACTGATAGCTTTTCTCGTACTATAGGACCATTTGCTGGGGCGGCGCATCGAGACGAGTTCTTGCAAGCGATGAAGAAGTGCATGGTTGTTGCTACTGATGATGAGAAGGAGGCGAGTGTTGCTGGAGTTGCTGCGTCGACACCTTCCAAGTCGGAACGAAATAGTGTCGCGACTTCGGATAAAAAGGAGGAGGCTGGAGATGAAGAATTACAATTGCAAGTGGACAGTGATGTGTCTGAGGCTGCGCAGAGGGAGAATTTCCGGCAACTGGTGCGGAGATACACGATGGTGGACTCGCTGAGTGACGAAGGCATTGGGATCGCCAAGCAGGTGCACGCAGGGACTGGGTACCACTTGGGACCGACGACAAAGCAGTTACCTAAGTTCGCAGCTGACTCGGAGTACCGCAAGAAGACGGTGGCAAAGCTGACCTGCTACCTGAAGCGGATGAATCAGGAATGGAGCGAAGCGGATTCGCATCGTGAGCAGCATACGAAAGCCAAGCACTCGCGCAACGACGACGACTTGTTTGAATACACCGACACGGTCACAGGGGCGCAGATACCGGTGCGGGCGTACGAACAGCGGTATCTGGAGTACGTGAAGGCTCATGACGTAAACCCGGTGCTCCATCTGTGCCCTGTTCAAGGTGACAAGGCGAAGAGAAGGGCATCAGCACAGCCTGAGCCAACAACTGCCCCCACAGTAACCGAGGAAGAAGCAAAAAGTGCTTCGGAATTTTTTATTGCATCGATTGGAGTCGATATCAGCAAAAGCTGCATTATTGAGAAGGATTTCTTCTCTACGGAACCCGAATACGTGCCAGCATCTCGTAATGGAGAAGACCCAGATTTTCGGGCGGCTGTGGATAGAAAGCGGACAGAGATATGGAAGAGTTGGGGCGACACATTCGCCCAGTTGTGCGGTAGTGCATTCTTCCAAGACGAGCCCCCACAGCGCAAACCATTATCCAGAGTTGCACAAAAGCGCTCGCGAGAGAGAAGGCGGAGTCTCGTTCTACCCAGCCCGGAGGAGCTTCGATCAAGTGTTGATGCAAATGTGCCACAGAGCTCGGAGCAAGTTAATCATATTGCAATCGAAGGCGATTCCGCGCGTCCAGGAGCGAAGCGGAGTCGATCAACGATGCAGAAGTCTGACACAGCTCAGAAAACTCGGCGGAAGGCGCGACGTCAGAGTATCGTTAGTGCTGTGAGCTTGCCGCCCACACCAGGCGAATCTGAACGAAAGAAGACTCCACGCAGTCGCATAACGCCGCAGAGTGCACGCAAGTCGCCTCGACTGAAGCATTCTACTAACGGCTATTGCCGTGAGACTAGCGCACTGGAGATGGTAGGAGATGAAGACGCCGGGTTGTGCCAGCTTTGCTACGGCGATCAAGCTCTCGTGCACATGAATCCTTGCGACCACGCCGTTTGTGCGTCCTGTTGGTCGCGATTGTCTCCATCGCCGGGGAAAAGCGGATCCAGCTCACGGCGAGTGTGTCCGTGGGATCGCGAAGCAGTAACGGAACGGTAGCTACGATTGGCCTAATTACCTGCAACAAGCTGCAGAATTTGGCGGTGAACTTGGCAGTTGTTTGTCTTCGCTTGAAATGGGATGAATGCTTGGGGGTTTCGCAGGCAAGACGATGGCTTTGACCTACAAGTACGAAAGTTGTGCAGAGGAGAAGAAGTGACCAGGATGCGAGCGGCTGGATGCTGTGAAGGTACGTCACGTCCTGCAGAACGCGTTTGCCCCCGAGCTAACGTCCCATGCTAGAAAACCTGCCTCGAAACAGGGCGGCGTTGACGCCAACTCAAGCCTCGGCCGCCGTCAATAGGCTGCTGCAGTGGAAGAAGCGCAATGACGCCAAACGTGAGCAGGTCGAGTGTTGTATTGGAGAGACTTGGTAAACCAGTGTGCTGAATGACAGGTGCTGCTTTTTAGGCGAGGTGAAAGCAAAGCTTCAAGAAGAGGAACGCGTCGAGGAGGAAGAGTATTATCGCTCACTGCCCAGGTCGCTTCCACCAGACCAAATAGGAGCCGCTGCTATTCGCAACTACCAAGCGGCCGAAGAGCTCCGCTGGAAGAAGCTGATGCTTCAAGTGGTAGCAGAGCAGCAGCGACTGGATGAGGAGATCGAGTGCACATTTCGACCGCGGCTAGTGGCTAGGCCTCGACGGGCTGTGAGGTCTACTGAGACGGCCACTACAAAATGCAGGTCTTCCTGTGCTGCTGCTGCTGCTGCTAGCGCCAAGCCAACCAAACTGGCGTCTCGTAGGCCCCGCCAAGCTCCCGCAGAAGGAAAGGATGATGTGTTTGAACGGCTTTACGTGCGCCAACCCCTTGCAGTCGTAGCTGGAGCAGCAGCCCAAGACGCACCGGCAGTGGTGAAGCAAATATCGATCGAGACCGAGGCCGCTTTCGTCGCCCGACAGGAACGCGACCACATCGAGCGACAGGTAAACTTCAACTTGCTGCATCTTGGTGGGGCAGTGCGCTGACATGAGAGTTGTGTGCTGAGCAGCGTCGTCGTGCTCAACTCGCGAAGCAGCAGCGTTTCCCTCATAAGCCACGACTCTCGAGGCACACGCAGGAAATATGCTTGGCAATGCGCCAACACGAGACCGACAAGCCGTTGGTCGCTGATCACTGCCAGCGCCAACGCACGCGCTTTGACTCACGCACCCAACAACGCTATACAGTGCCGCCAAGCTCTTCCAGCAGCTGCAGCAAGACAGATGTAGCTTCAAGGCCATTCAGTCTGCTCGTTGAAGCCTTACGTCAACAAGAGCTGCGAATGCGCTGCATCACCAAATGCGCCTGAAGATTAACAAGACAACCAAGAAAGTGTTGAGCGCTAACCTATTTTATTCCGTCGTTAGCCACTTCCTAAGCTAATGACGAACCTTGTGAGACAGCGGAATGGGCAAACTGCTCGCGCCCGCTACGCGAGCCCGCGAGAAGGATGGACGGTTGGCAGCAGGGGCCAAAAGTGCACACTTCTCCACGGACCGCGCAGGGACCGGACACGGCAGCGCCGATTCCACCCCACTCTCCATCGCTGGAAAAGCTGACGGCGGAGTGATTCCTCGAAGCGGCGTAG
This sequence comes from Phytophthora vignae f. sp. vignae, assembly GCA_016169955.1. Lineage (NCBI taxonomy): Eukaryota > Oomycota > Peronosporomycetes > Peronosporales > Peronosporaceae > Phytophthora > Phytophthora vignae. The sequence goes on along the minus strand of JABJUM010000091.1, from coordinate 65,701 downwards.
TGCTGGGCAAATATTAAGCGAGAGACAATATACACATCATCTGGCCCCCAGCACTTACAGCTCGAGCTCCTTCACCGTTTCCCACGTGAAGTCCGCGTCCTCGCGGCCGAAGTGGCCGTAGGCGGCGGTCTTCTGCATGACCGGACGCTTCAGGCTCAGGGTCTTCTGGATCATGCCAGGGCGCAGGTCGAAGTTCTTCTTAATGATTTCCACCAGGTCGTCGTCCGACAGACCCTCCTTCACCGTGCCGTACGAGTCGACGTGAATCGACAGCGGGTAGGGCACACCGATGGCGTACGAGAGCTGAACAAGCAGGCGGTGGGCGAGGCCCTTGGCCACCACCGACTTGGCGACCCAACGGGCGGCGTAGGCAGCCGAACGGTCGACCTTGGTCGTGTCCTTGCCGGAGAAGGCACCGCCACCGTGGGCGCCCCAGCCGCCGTAGGTGTCAATGATGATCTTGCGGCCAGTGAGACCGGCGTCGCCGTGCGGGCCACCAATGACGAAGCGTCCAGACGGGTTCAGGTGGTACACCGTCTTGTCGTCCAGGTACTTCTCCGGGATGACGGTCTGGATGACGTGCTTCATGAGGTCGGCGGCGATCTGCTCGTTGGTCACGTCGTCGTTGTGCTGGGTGGAGATGACCACGGTGTGCACGCGCTGCGGGATCATGCGACCCTCCTCCTGCTTGTACTCAACGGTGACCTGGGTCTTGCCGTCGGGGCGGATCCAGTCGAGCGTGCCGTTCTTGCGCACCTCGGTGAGCTTGGAGCCCAGCTTGGTGGCCAGCACGTGCGACAGCGGCATGAGCTCGGGCGTCTCGTCCGAGGCGTAGCCGAACATGATGCCCTGGTCGCCGGCGCCGACGTCCTCGTCAGTCACCGAGTCCACGGACTGGGCGATGTCGGGCGACTGCTGCTCGATGGCCACGATCACGTTGACCGTCTTGTAGTCGAGGCCCTTGGCGGGGTCGTCGTAGCCGATCTCCTTGATCGTGTCACGGATGACCTTCTCGTAGTTGACGATGGCCTTGGTGGTGATCTCGCCGAAGATCATGACCATGCCCGTCTTGGCGCACGTCTCGCAGGCCACGCGCGAGTTAGGGTCCTCCGACACGCAGGCGTCCAGCACGGCGTCCGAGATCTGGTCGCAGAGCTTGTCCGGGTGGCCCTCGTTCACGGACTCGGACGTGAACAGGAAGGTGCGGTCCTTGGGGGCGGCGGTCTGAGTCATCTTGGTCAGAGGAGGGAGACGCGGGGCTTGGGAAGCGAATTCCAGAATGAGAGCCCACACATGGGTGGCGGGCGCATGGGTCGGCCGTTGCCTTCGCCTTCGGAAGAGGTTAAAACCTCGGGCGCGAGTGACCCAGAAAAACCTCGGGGCTTGAGTGGTGGAACCAGCGCGACATGCTTTCTGCCAATCAGATGGCCGCAACGCTCGACGTGGAGACTGGTTTCAGGTGCTCCAGCCTACGGTACGCTCGCTTCAAGAAGGGTAGGACGAGCTCCGTGGCCATTTATAGCGACGGAAGCAACGAGCTCGTGCACTCGAAACGCTTTCGGCGCTGGTCGTCCTGCGTCCTGGGCGCGTCGGAGCCCCACGTTTTGACATCGATGCTGACGTGGCCGGCCCGAATTGGTCTCGCCGCTGGCCGGGCCATGCTTGCTTAGCACCACCCATTTTGGTCAAGTCCACGCTGTGTATCCATCATGCATACAAATCCAAGTCATTTGGGAGATCATGTTTGGCAGGTGACCGATCCTGAACACGCAGATCCGCCGTTGAACACGCAATTCAATTGCTCCACGACGAAGCGAGCGAGCTGGCGATCGTCGTCATTGCTGCGCCGGGCTGCGATGACAGAGAGCTTTACCATCACAAGCGCAATCAGCTGCAGCTCGTGGTGTAGCTGCGCTGGTCTGCTTTTGGTCTGCAGCGCGCTGACAGAGCCTCACGTTTGGCATCAGCGGCGACGGCGGAACGGCTGAGACCTACGCGTTCATCACGCAACGCTTTTTACCCGGTCGATTGCGGAGACCGGGGGCGTGTAACTCCAACAGTTATCGGCCGAAAGGAACTGCAGCGGTGACGCGGCTAATTGTTTGGAGTATTTGGGGGAACTACAGACTGCAGTTGTTGTCCTGCTTACGACAGCGGGCGACTCAGGAAGGAGATGCACATGCTTGCGCTCGGTGCAGGAAGATCGGTGCGGTAGGAATTTCAGGTGCATCCTTTTGCTTGCTACGCCGCAGGCTTTCACCATGTCACTACTCCGTCAAATGGAAGTGCGTGTAGCGGTGCTTCGTCGGATACCGATATAACTAGAGCTGCAATGATATTTATGCTTTCGCAACGATATATGTGCGACGCGGCTACAATAGTGTATGCACGTGTCCTCCGTCAAGAAGGCGAAGAGGACGTGGGCAAGGAAGCGAAGGAGGCTATCACGACAAGCTTACCTCCGAAATCGCATGAATATGCCGTACCGTGGTCAAAAGTGCACTCAATCGCACCTCCTCGCGACCAGCAACTTGGCGCTGCACGATGAACAGCGTGCTGTCGACGTTGACGTGGGGCACATGGGACGACGCCGAGTGGGGCGCGGCGCGGTCTATTGGCGGTGACGCTGACATCCTCACTACCATCGCCAATGCTGCTGACGACTCGGCAGCGTCGTCTCAGAAGCAGCGAAGTCTCCGCAAACTGCGCAAGAAGGGGCTCCAGGCGCCCAAGAACTCGCAGCTCTGGTTCGAGGAGCTCCTGGAGCGCGTGGAGGGCACGACCTTCGGACGCAACAAGTCTACGTACCGCTGCAACCCGCTCAAGTGTCTGCACGAGGCCGAAGAAGGTTGCAATGAGGCGACGGAGACGCCGCAGGGCATCCCCTGGGCCGATTTGCCCGACGGAATCCACCCGCGAGACGGCAAGTTGCCAGTGGAGCGCGCAAGGAACAAGCGGCAGCAAGTGGACAATTTAGCGATCTTCTTGCAGCGCATACTCAGGTCAGTGAGTTTAGTTGCAGTGCATGATGGGTCCAAGCGAGCGAGCAACCGATTAATGTGCTGTGCAGACCGGGTGATGTGGTGGTCGAGTTCTGTGCAGGCTCTGGATACGTAGCGTTACCGTTAGCGTGTCTGTTCCCGCAGTGCACATTCGTGCTACTCGACAAGAAGGAGCCCTCGCTCGCCATCGGTACGCCCAGCTGGAGGTTTTGGTAGTGACTTCATCGTGAGAGAAATAACCCTGTTGTATCGATGCCATGTTTTCAGCGGAGGAGCGGATCGCAGCGGCCCAGTTGACCAACGTTGAGATCTTCTGCGGGTTCATTGACGACTACCACAAGCCTTTCGACGTGGGCATTGCGCTGCACGCGTGCGGTGAGGCCACCGATATGGTGATGCAAAAGTGCCTTGCCGAGCGAGCCGCGTACGTGCTGGCTCCGTGTTGCGTCGGCAAGATCAAGCTGAGCGAGTTGGCCTACCCTCGCTCCGCCACGCTGGCTGCTGAATTGTCACGGACCGAGTACGAAGTTCTGGCGAAGGCTGCCGACTTTGGTCACTCGAGCAGCGCTGCTGTGGCGCACACGGATATCAACCGCCGACGCCGACGCTGCAAGACGCTCCTCGAGAGCGACCGCAACATGCGGGCAGAGGAAGCGCAGTACGATACCTTCATGTTCGTCATGCACCCGCCTACAGCCACGCCGAAGAACGACGTGCTGGTTGGAATTCCTCGCAATCTGTCGCTCGAGGAAGCTCAGGACTCGGGCAGACTGTTCCAGCTTGCGTGTGAATCCACGCTGTCTACCGACTCGCTGGTTCGCAAGGCCATGCTGAGTACATAACAAATAGAGTTCTACCGATACTTGTTGTTACTTTATTCGCAAGCCTTATCGGGGTGCGCGAGACAACGAAGCTTTCACTCGCTGCAGTAGATCTCGAGTATCGGATGGCTGGAAGTCGCGACAGTCGATCAGCAATAGCGGGGCTGTGCCTGGAGCTGATGCAGCCGCACTCTTCTCGAACGTCATCACTCCTTCCAGGTTCATGAGCGCAAATTGCATGTTCGCCGCCCAACCATGCGCAACTTGCACCTTCGTCTGCATTGTTTGCAAGAACTCTGAGCACGGTACTCCCATGAGTCTCGTCACAAAATCCTCAGCTACGTCGGCCTCCTTGGTGGCAGTGCAATCTTCAACGGATACTCGGAGCTGGTATCGCCCCGTGTTGAATTGAAACCCTACCACAGACTTTATGCAGGCGCGAACCTGGAATCTGGTAGCTGTTGTAGACTGCAGTGACACGGACAGCGTTGGGAGTCTTGCTATGAAGTACTGGAACGGGCGTGTTGGGTCGGGTGGCGGAGATACAGTGGCTGAAGCTGGTGTAGGGGTGGCAACGCCATGCCGGACAACCGCGGGTGGGGTGACGCCACGCACGGCTGCGCTTTCCTTCTCGATAGAAGTCGTCGTGCGCATGGGTGTTGCATGTTGTGGGGGTTGTGAAGCCCCTATCGGCCGATCTGCTGACGGCGAGCGCGGTCGCTTCCTGGAGGGAGCTGCACTGCTCATCGTGGTTGGTGCGCTAACAGTACGTTCCGTACTAACAGGGATCCGAGGAGTCTTCGGGCTGTAAAAGAGGTGCTCCACCATTGGGTCGGTAGTGTCGCTGTCCATGTCTTCGTCTGACGAGGGTACATCTACAAACACTGATGGTACGGCGCTGCTTCTAGGTGAGTCCTGAGCGCTCGCTCTGTCTGCAGTGCTGTTTGTGCTTGTGCGACGAGAAAGCTCTAGGTTTGACGGCGTAGACAGGTTTGCGCTTCTCACTGCGTTTGTTTGAGGAGCACTGCTAGGTCTTGCGGTCGTAATAGGGGGTCTGGCAAGCGGCGGTAGTGCTCGTGTCGGTGGAACTTCCGGCGTTGGTTGCTCCGAAGGATTAAACTGCGACGTCACCAGTGCTGCCGAGTACGCGCCAGCACTCACTCCATTCGGTTCCGCCGCTTGCTGCGCCTGTCCGTTTCCGCGCTCTGGTTGATCGGTCGTGGTCTCCAGTAGTTGGCAATTGTCAGGAGCCAGCAGCAGTAATCCGTGCCTCACGGGGACATTCTCCACCACGATCTTGGTGCCGCGCGCGATGTTGACGCTAAACTGCGGTAGCTGTGTGAACTCGAAGCCAAACACCAATTGGTGGCCGTCTGTGAGCCCGAGCTTGAGCGTGCGCGTGGGTCCTGCAGCCGAAAACTCCGTGCGATGCTCGTAGTTGGCGCCGATGTTGGCCACGTCCACGACCTGCAGGATGCACATGCCCTGGATGGTGGAGCCGTTGAGCTTGTCGACATCTGGCGGCAGCGCGGGACGGCAACTTTGGTGCAGATCCGACTGCATGAGCCTCCCGAAGAGGTACGCGCCATAAGGAGCCTGCTGCTGGGCGCCGCCGGCGGCCGCGCGGAACTTGTGGAACTCGCGCGCCTCCCACTCCGGGTCCAGCGCCTCGTACGGCAACTGCCGGCGCTCTCCTCCTGCCGGCGGCATTGGCATTGGCTGATACGAATTGTATGTGAATTTGGCGCCATATGTGGTACACACCAATTGCAACCTTGAAGTGCTCGCAAGCTGCTGCACTTCAAGGCATGGCAAACCCCTCTGCACTAGGTAAGCAACACCTCATATTACGCTGTCCTTTATGTTTCCTCCTCTCTCGCCCTTCCCGCCCCTCGGTCCTGTGCCACCACGACTGCTCCATCAACTCGCTGGCAGCGTGAAATTAGATCTCCATCACGCTCTTCTGCACGTTGACCTGGACAATGTGCCCGCTTCCAGCTGCGTTATACGATGGCATTGCGTGTGCAAACGGAGTCGATTCGGCCGCGTTGGCGAGTCCGTCCGTCGCGAACTAGCAAACACACAAATAGAAAAGAGGTTAAAGATATTCGCCTGCTATCAAATCGTGAAAGTATAGCAAACGTACCTCTGGATGAGCGCGCAACGCTGACACTTGGGGCAGTTCGACGAGGTGCAGCTTGGCGTAGCGGAGCACGACAAGTCCGCTCCCGATGGCCAGTACGTAGAACGCCCAGGTGCGCATCACCGCCATCTCACGCTTAGTTTGCACAAGCAGCACAAGGCACGCCGCGTATGCCAGCACAAACAGCAGCAGCAATGGCCACGTGCGTTTGCGGTAGTGAAGTTTGATCTTGTTGGCACTCAGTGACGTCGGGAAGCGACCCACGAACTTGTCAATCTTGCGGATGTAGTAGCCCAGGATCTTGAGCTTGTACTGATCTTCGGCTTGGACAATCTAGCTCCACACACGCAGCACCGAGCATTACTACCTTACACAAGTTCGTGCCGACCTCCCATCATTAACAGTACCAACCTCGGTCCAGTAGACCCAGCGCATCTGCAATCCTTCAGGCCATAAGACATAGTAACGGTACTGCGCAATACCATTGACACATCCACAGCTCGTCAGCTCTACCTATCTCCACTTCATCGCATGTACTGTAGCTCTGTGTCGCACCAGCGCCAGCGCCAGCTCCACGAGACACACGAACGTCACCATGAGGAACACGATCGTGTCCACGAACCAGTCGCGCGTGCAGAAGACGATACAGGACGGCACCACGAACACGAGCAGCACGCGCGCCAGCCCCAGCGCGAAGTAGCGGCGCTCCTGCGTCGTCAGCGCCTCGTTGCTCAGGTGCGGCGCGAAGTGACGCACGATCTTGCGCTTGTGCGCTTGGTCTCCCTCTGTCGCCACGTACATGGGCCGCTGTGCCTGCCTTCCTACCTCTACAGTAGTTCCTTTTCAGCTTCAGCTTCTTGCTGTGTCTCTTAGCTTTCGTGTGTCCATGCTTCAAGACAGTGATTGGAAAAAATATATTGGTCTATTCGCCGGATAAATATTGCAAGCAAAATGCAAGACTGCAGCGCGGTAGCAATACAAAATACCCAATTGCATGTGCCGCGCATATTGCAATACAATATTGCAGCGAAACTCACAATACTCAACTGTGGTCACTCAGGCGGTTCCTCATTCAGTTCTGGTCACCTTGGCTTCTCCAGCGATTGTCTGCTGTTAATTTCCAGCACCCTGATATCGAACATAGAGGACTCTTGAAAATTCTGTTTTGTGTACATAATAAAGGAGTATTAGCCATCTGTATATTGCAATATCTTATGTGTAGTAACATATTGCAACATGACAGAGTATTGCAGTGTAAATTGCAGTGAAGCCTTTGATTGCAATAATACCCAATTGCAAGAGAGCAAACACTGCAATGCAAGACTGCAATGACGACAAATCACGCAACTCGCTGCCAATATATTTTTTCCAATCACTGCTTCAAGAGGAACCGCGGTTTCATTGGATAAAATTGGATAATTGGATACTATAGATAGGCCAGCGACTTCTCGCCGCCGCTAGTACATCTTGGGGGGCGTCCAGGTATGCTGCTGCTGTTGCTGTAGTTAGTCGGCCTTGTTGCCGTCCAGGTCCAGATCCACCGTCTCGGGCGAGACCTCGGGCACATTGTCGAGGTCGGCGTCGGCGGTCTCGTCCGACTGGGGCTGGCTGTACGACTTGCTGTACTTCTTGCTGAAGCCCACGGTCGTGGACACGGTGCTGACGGCGGCCTTGAACTTGCGGCGCGCGTTGAAGCGGCGCAGCTCCTCCAGCGCGCTCGTGAGCTGCACCGTGGCCAGCTCCGTGCCCGTGACCCAGCGGTGGGATAGCAGCTGGTCCACCGTCGCCCTGCAGCGCAAAACCCCGGTTAATGTCATGCACTACATCAGAAGAAAGTCAATCCAAGCAGCAAACGTACCGCTTCTCCGGGTCGACGATGAGCATCTGCGAGATGAGGTCCTTGGCGTCGTCCGAGACGTGGTCCCAGTACGGCGAGTCGAACTGGAACTTGCCCTTCTTGATCTTCTTGAACAGAGCATTGTGGTTGTCGTCGTGGAACGGAGGGTATCCGCACAGTAGGATGTACGTGATGACACCGATGCTCCAGATGTCCACGGTCTTGCCGTACGGCTTGCCCTCAAGGATCTCCGGGGCGACGTAACCGGGGGTGCCGCAGGCTGTAACGAGGCCCTCGCTGTCGAACTCGATCCTCTTTGCGAAACCGAAGTCTGCCAGCTTGATGGACGCGTCGTCGTCCTTGCTGGTCAGCAGCAGGTTCTCGGGCTTCAAGTCACGGTGCACAATGTTGGCGTCGTGGCAGTACTTGATGGCCTCCAGAAGCAGCTTCACCAGGTCGCGAGCTTCCCTCTCGTTGTAGTACGACTAAAAAAAGTATATACACCGTCAGTAAAAATACCCCTTCCAACTGTCGTAGCAACTGTCAAGTCAGCACCAACCTTCTCGACGATACGGTCGAAGAGCTCGCCGCCCTCCATGTACTCCGTCACCAAGTAGTAGAACTTCTCCTCCACGAAGAAGTCGTGCAGGATCATAATGTTGGGGTGGTTCATCTGCAGCATAGAAGGAATGAACAATCAGAATTTTCCGCACCGATTCCGTCACCGCAACGAAAGACTGCAGCGCACCTGTTTGAGAATGGCGACTTCGGTCGTCAGCGCCTCGATATCCTCCGCCACAAGGCCCTCACGCTTGATGCACTTAATGGCGTAGCGCTGGCCCGTGGGCTTGTGAATGGCAATGCGCACAACCGAGAAGGTGCCAGAGCCGATGACCTTGCCTAGCGAGTACTGTTCCTCGAAGCTGTTGGGGTTCGTGGCCGCCTGCGCCGGCTTGCCATTAACCGTGGCGTTGTTCTCGCCGTTGGCGTCCACCTGCGCGTTCCCGTTCACGACATCCTGGTCCTGGTACATGCAGCAGCAGCAGCAGAACGAGAAAGATCAGCACACACCGCACCAATGATGCTGCTCCATGAAGACGACGGTACCGGCTTGGAATTGACGCAGCCCATGTTGCGCTGTTCTTGCTGGCAGGTCGTTCGGGGGAGGGGAAGAGTCAGTCGAGTGCTGCCGCCGCTTCTGGTTGCGTTGTGGTGTTGCCAATGCGCCTGGTCTCGCTCGTGCTTAGAGTGCTGAGCCGTTGTGCCAAAGTCTAAAAACGGCGGTCCAGCCTCACTTTTAGCTAAAAATAGAAGTTTTGATCCAATCAGTAAGGAATTACTATTGCAGGGTAGGGGATCTATTTCAAGTGGTTCAAGCTCAGAGGTGGGTTCGGTATCTCTCCACCGAAGATGGCTGCGCGCTCAGGTGGTGAAGGTGAACTTGTCGCCCTGATGATACAGCAGTGCACGGGTGGCTTAAATCAAGTTCAGCCGCCCAGGAATGTGCGGAGAGCGCGCGTACCTGCCGGAGCTTCGTGTTGAGCTTGGGCTCGGCGTACGAGACACGCTGGACGGGCCTCATGGTGCGTCTGCGGAACGGGCTGCGTTGCTGCGCGAACGGCGCGGGCACAAACGCCGACGTGGTGCGGCGAGGTTCAGAAATCACACGGCGTGTCGGCGTTCGGTGGTGGTGGGTCTTGCCTGTCCGCTTGCCTAAGCCGTAGTAGTCTCCCTGGCACGCACACCGCAAACGTTAGAAGCCACAAAACTTCGGACACCTCACAGACATGAACGCACCCGGCGGAGCTTGGTATTCAGCTTGGGCTCGACGTACGATACGTTAGCATCTCGTCGACGCAGCCGCCTCGGCACAGCAACCTGCACGCAGCGCAAGAGTAAGCACGGTGCGTGGAGAGCTGGTCGCTAGAGGTTGAAGGCGCACCTGTGAGCTCGATCCGGGGCTGATGTGAGGCGAACGCTGGTGCGGTGCTTGCGCCTTACCACTGCCTTGAGAGGTACTGCTATCGGGGACGATAGCGGTTGAGTTCAGTATTGCATTGGGATCCTCTGAGGAAGTGGCTGGCCTTCTACTCGAACTCTCATCGTCGTCGGAGTCCTTGGATTCCTTGTACCATTAAGCATAGGTTATGTAGAGTTTTGTAAGCGAGTCAGAGTGAGTTCAGCATACCTGGTTGGCGTTTGTGCCGATGATCTTGCCGTGCTTTACACGTCTGGCATACTTTACAATTGGGGACGGTACTCTTGACGCCTATACACTTTCACCACTTAAGCACACTGAAGCCAATCGGTCATCGTTCAAACACACCAGTACCTGTGCAGCGATGTCACTTCGACGAGGAGACAGAGGCGGCTCCGGTTCTAGATGCACATATTCCACGAACGCGCGCGGGTCTTGAACGAGTTCTCCGAATTCACATTGCGTTGCCTGATGGCGCACTGCCCAGCAAAAACAGCGATCAGCGCCCACACGCAAGAGTCCACACTAACTTACTTACTTACCTTCGATAGGCTTGTGTTGGGCATCCATCCACTCGACAACTGTCCATTGCACCATGGTCAAGCTTGGATGCGCAACGAGCTTGGCCAGCATGGATGAACAAACCTTTGCTTGAGAACACTGCGGTCTGTGCTGCTCGGGCTGCAGCAACAAATTGTCAGCACTGCATATACCCGATGACACTCCACTTTGCAACAGTAAGATACACACGCAACGCTCACCTTTGGTAAGCTCCTGCTTGGTTGTAGTCTGTCAACATGACAAGCAGGTTTAGTTGCAACCAAATCGACCAGCGAGCAACAACGACCTTACCAGCGCCTTGGCCAACTGGCGATTCTTCTCTGACAGACCGCCGACCTTGTCCCGCAACTGCTGCAGCTCCTGCATGACGCTGAAGGCGCGCGCGGCGCTGGTGCCCTGCACCATGCTGGTCAAATCAATAGTGTCTGCGTCCTTTCGCGATCGCTGTCTGAACAGGTTTGGCGGGTGAAACAGTACTTAACGAAATCACTTGGGTACATAAAACACCCCAGTAAAATACCGACCCGGGTGAAATGGAGGAAGTGCAAGTGCAAGGCGATGCCGCGTTCGCGTCGTTTCCGGGCGAGGGCTTCCGCTTCGGCGTGGAGGTCGTGGACGACATAGAGCAGCTCTGGCTGGAGAACCAAGTGACCAAGAAGCGCTGGTGCGTACGCAGCCGAAGTCTCGAAACCGGGGCGGATATTGCCGCGATTTGACAACCTTTGCTTACCTGCTTATTACCAATGCTGTTTGTTGCTCTGCAGGACGTGCGAGGTGGCGGATGTGGCTGCATTTGCTCCGACGGGTGTGGTGCTACCTCGGGAGACGATTCTTCACTATGTAGCGGTGCGTGTTGGTGCAATGGTTCGTCAGTATGAGCTCTTGAACCGGGCATTGACGCGCAGTTGCTGCTTATGCAGGCCAGTCTCAAGGAGTCCGCAGATAGTGCCGAGCACGGACCAGTCCTCGTACGGGAAGACGACGACCAGAAGCTGCAGCTGGAGGTGACTATCAGACTGGGAGTGACGAGCTTCGCCTGGGCGCCCAAGTATGTGTTCCCTATGACGCTCGAGACTCAGGACGCTACGCCGGCGGAGGTTCAGATCAAACTCCTCACCACACAGGTGCAAGAACTCCAGCAGGAAGTGAAGACGCTCAAAAACAACATACAAGCATTGCTGCGTGCTCAGGCCAAGCCTGAATCGGCGGCAGCGCTGGTGCAGGAGCTCCAGCAGGAAGTGAAGGCGCTCAAGGAGCAGATGCATGCAGTGCTGCGAGATCAAGCCAAGTCTCAGCCGGCAGCAGTGAGCTCCTCGCCATCGACAGCTTCCGAGACGTCAACTCACATTGATTCTCCTCCCCGCCAGCCAACTCCGACGCAGTCCCCAGCTGAGGATTCAACTCGATCCCAGAAATCGTTGCCGACACCATCTCGTAAAGACCAAGTCTGGGGCGACATCATCGGCCAGTCATGCCACCGACTCGTGCAAGTTGAAGAATACCGCGAGACGCGCACTTCCGACGGCGGGGTGATGCGCAGACACCGCCAGCGCGCCTGCAAAGTGTGCTCTGCCCTGAAGGGGGGACCGCAGACGCCCGTTTGAAACATCGTTTTACTGCGAGGAGTGCACGGAGCAGCACAAAGGCGGCATGGTGTTTCTGTGCGACAAGGTGCGGCACCATGAGGCGGACGAGTACCACAATGCTACGTGCAGCCAGATTTGGCACGTGATGTGGAACAACGGAGAGAATATCCCGTGGAGTGGAGCGTCCATAAGAATGCGGAAAAAGTTAAAGGCTAGCAACACGAGCGAGGGTGAGACGACGGTATCGACCAAGGCTCGTGCGTAGAGCAGAACGCAAAGGTTTGTACCGCCACCCCTCGAGCTAGCTGCTAACATCTTCACTTTTACTGGCAACTGAGAATGGATAGAGCAGCACGGCTACTTGCACGTGGTTTCGATGACTGGCAATCGTGTACGCTGTTTCTCCTTTCTGAAGCGTCCAAGCCAAGATTCAGTTGTTCGTGACGACTTCTTTGGCACTAAGTTTTTCGTAATGAACGCACCTTATTTACCGCGGTTGGGTTTGCGCCTTGTCGGAGAAGAAGCTGGACAAGATCGGCACGCCCACCTTGGGCGGCCTTGTGAAGAGCTGTACTACCGTCGAGAGCAGCGGAGTTCACGTTGGCCCCAGCAGTGATGAGCAGCTCGCAGATTCTCACATGACCAAGCAGCGCTGCGTGATTCAACGCGCTACACCCGGTCTATTATTCACGCAAACAAGCCTCGATGAGTGTTGTATGGTGAATCAAGTCGATGGAGATTCATTGTTTGTAACCTTGTCGGTGATGCAAGGATCGACGCCATCTTTCGTGAGCAGTCGGTGCACACGGTCGTAGTCTCTGTTGAGTACGCTAACGTGGAGAGGGGTGGTTGATGTCGGGAAGCTTGGATCACGCAGCTGATCGTAGTAGCACTTGAAGGAGGCGCTGAGATGCAGAGGTGAACTCATCGATATGGTAAAAGTGGTTGGAGCAATTATCTATCCGTTTCAAGATATAGAAGAGTGTTTTTGGATTTATCGGTATTACAGCTTTGCGCCCGAACTGCAGTGAACTCGGGCCTCATACCTTCGCTTAGAAAATCTTCGTCGTCTCCGATGGTGGCAAGATCACCGTCTGCATCGAGTGCGCCGGCAGGGACAGCGTGAACGTCTTCGAGTCCGTCTGCTTCACACTCACGGTCACAGCCGAGTTGTCGCGGTTCATGAACTGGATCACCACGCGGTTGTCCGGCGTCACGAACGCGCAGCGATGGAAGCTGCTCAGCGTCTCCGTCTTGGGGAACTCAATGCGCTTGGAGCCAGCAGGGATGAACTTGGAGAAGTGACCCATGATGTAGAACATGGGCTGCTTGTAGAACTCGGCCCCGTTCTTCTCGTCCACCAGAATGGGAGCGTCCACGTAGTTCTTCGCCCAGTTGGGCCCGCCCGTCGTGTCGAGTGCGAGGTTCCAGTCGGTCCAGCCGGCGACGTAGTTATTGATGTCTTCGATGATATCGTGGCCGTAATTCTCAGCACGCGACCAGCTCGTGTCGGAGTCCGTAAGAGAAACTCCAGATCCCGTGCCCAACCAACTCGGCAGGTAGCCCTCACATGCCTCGGTGGCAAGCATGAAGATGTCTGGGTAGTCCTCGTAGAACGAGAGCAGCTTGTCAAAGTCCCCACCCAGACTGAAGAAGAAGAAGTCCAAGTCGCGGTACCAGTGCACGCCAAGACCACTGATGTACTTCAGCGCGTCGGCATCCTCGAACGGTGCAAGACGATCCAAGATGCCGGACTTCTGGTCGTCTCCAGCGATGATCTTCAGGTCGGGGTGGTTCTTGGCCATCATCGGACCCAAATCCAGCTTCACGAAGTCGCGCTCTTGGTCGGTCGTCAGACGCAGCGACTGCCATTCGGACGTCTGAAGGATGGAGCTCGAGGGCTCGTTCTGCACAGTCATGGCCCAGAAGTCGATACCTTCTTCAGAGTACGCGTCGAAGAACTTGGAGTAATACAGAGCGAGAGCCTCCCAGTACTCCTCGCCCGGGCTGCCCTTCAACGAGCAGTTGATGGTCGTGTTCTTCGTCGTCATCCACGCAGGAGGGGCCCACGAAGAAGCGAACAGTTTGATATCACGCGATGACGTGTTCAGAGCGCGCTGGATGAGGTCGACCTTGTGTGAGGACGGCGACTTGTCCACCGCGATCGAGAAGTGCTCCATCTCGAAGTCGTCCACCACGTCGTTGTACGAGTAGATGCTTGTGGAGAAGTCCGTGGACCCGATCGGCACGCGGCCCAGAGTGTACTGCAGACCCGTCTCCGAGAAGTACTGGTCCAGCACCATTTGCTGCAGCGTCGACGATAACTTATACACGTTGATGGCCGCCGCGTCCGTGAAGGCGCCGCCGAAGCCGATCATGGTCTGATACTGGGTCGAGACGTCGATGGAGTACGTGGGGCTGCTCACCGCCGTCGAGTCAACGCTGACGACCTTGTAAGCGAAGCGATCACCGGCCTTGGACGTGGTGTAGACGCCGACTAGGCCGGTCTTCAGACTCGTGTAAGTGTTGGAGACGGTATCGCACTGGGTTGCGTTGCAGACGCAGACTCCCTTCAGATTGGTCTGGTAGCGCGTGGACCAGTTGTTGCAGCTAGCTGCGACTTGCTGCGAGGCGAGCAATAGGCTGGCCAGTGCGGCTTGTAGCTGCGACTTGCTGCGAGGCGAGCAATAGGCTGGCCAGTGCGGCTTGTAGCTGCGGGGCCATCATGGTGGCGTGGCGATGCTTGAGGTAACTTGAGTTAGCGCCGGTGTTTTTGAAAGTGAGAGCATTGGAGTGAAGGCAAGGAGGATCTTGAGTGTTCAGCAGTTGCAGCCATTGCAGTTTTTAAAGCATGTAGGGTGGTGGTCATCGTGAAATATGGTTGCTGCTGTCATAATTGATGACGAGGGCTGATCCCGAGTCATGCCGCGGAGCAGACGCAGGTGCTGTAGTAGGCCCAGCAGAAACCACAAGCTGATGACGGAAATTTACGTCTGTGACTACATGTAGTCCGACTATTAAAGTCGGTCCTGCTCAGACAGAGAACGTTCGATGACGATTTGATGACGTGGATTACTCCTTATTCGGACACCTGGGCAGCAGCTCATACTCAAGAATGACTTCACCCGGGCTTATCAAGCATCGCAGCTACTTGTTGAAAACGACGGTTTGGATGGACGTGGGGCGGATCACCACCTGCACCAGCTTCCCGCTTGGAGCCATGATCTTCACGGTCTCTTCGTCGTCGCCCTTATTGAAGAGGATCGCGACGTACTTGCCCTCGGGCGTGAGGAAGGCCGTCCAGTCCACATCGCTGAGCCGCGACTTGCTGCCACTGGCTGCTGTGAATTTCAGCCGCACGGACCCGGGCGTCAGGAACTTGGAGAAGTGGCCCATGACGTAGTACATGGGCTGCTTGTAGATCTCGTTGCCGTTGGTCTCGTCCACGATGATCGGCGCGTCGACGTAGTTCTCGGCCCAGTTGGGTCCGCCGTTCGTGTCCAGCACGAGGTTCCAGTCCGTCCAGCCGGACACGTAGCTGGTGAGATCGTTGATGATGTCCTTGGCGTAGTTGTGCGCTCGCCACCAGCCGATGTTGAAGTCACCGAGCTTCACGCCGGCACCGGTGCTCGTGACCACCCAGTCGGGGATGTAGCCTTCGCAAGCCTCCGTCCCCAGCATGAAGACGTTGGGATACTTGGAGTGGAAGGTAGTGAGGTCACTGAAGCTGCCGCCGATACCCAGTGGGAAGTCGGCGTCGGAGTACCAGTGGATACCAACACCGTCCACGTACTGAGCGGCCTCGGCGTCTTCAAGTGCCGCCAGCCAACTGAGCAGGTTGCTCTTGTTATCGTCCATGATGATAAGCTTCAAGTTGGGGTGATCGGCCTTCAACTGAGGGCCCAGGTCTTTCTTGATGAAGTCGCGCTCGGTCGTGGTCGTAAAGCGCAGACTCTGCCACGAGTTGAGCTTGATAAGGGGCTCGGACGGCTCGTTCTGCGTGGTCATGGCCCAGATCGGAATGCCCTCCTTCTCGTACGCAGTGATAAACTCGGAGTAGTACAGCGCCAGCGCCTTCCAGTACTGTTCGCCCGGACTTCCCTTCATGTGGCAGTTGAGCGTCGTGTTCTCCTTCGTCATCCAGACCGGAGGCGCCCACGAGGACGCAAAGATCGAGAGGTTGCGCTCGGTCATGGCCAGCACGCGGTGGATCAGGTCCAGCTTGTGCGTCGCCGACGTCTTGTCCACCGCAATGGAGAAGTCGCTCATGTCGAAGTCGTCCACGGTGGCGTCGTACGAGTAGATGCTCGTGGAGAAATCGGTCGACGAGATCGGGATGCGGCCCGTCGTGTACTGGATGCCGTCGGCCGAGTAGTAGGCGTCGAGGATCATTTTCTGGGTCGCGCTGTTCATCTTATAGACGTTGATCGCTGCGGCGTCCGTGAAGGCACCACCGAAGCCTATGATGGTCTGGTACGTGGTTGTCGCGTCAATGGTCAAGTCAGCGTCAGCTGCAGAACCCGAGACAAACGTGGCCGTCTCGTAGCGGAACCGCTCGCCGTCCCGAGTGGTGCGGTACACGCCTGCCTGGCCCGACGAAATCTTCAGGTAGTCGTTCGGAAAGGTATCGCAGGCGACGGTGCTGTTGCAGACGCACACGCCGTCGAGGAACTTCTTGTAGCGCATGGACCAATTGTTGCAGTCGATGCCGAACGCTAGCGGGAGTGCCGCAGCCAAGGCAACGACGCCCAGGAAGGAGGCTGCTTTGACCATGGCAGTCTTGGATTCAGGCTTGGCTTGGGTCGGCGGAGGCCAATTCCAAAGTGACTGGCTGGCTTAGCGCGGTCCAAGCGGAAGGAAATGCGCCCCCAAGCGGTGTGATAGGCAAGCGGCAACGTCGATCGTGACGCGGTGAGCAGTGCTTGAACATTGTTCAACCACGGACGGCAACTATTCCTTCACGTCCGTCCGTCCTGCTTAGTCTACAAAAGGATTGATGCCTTCCACTTCAACGATGGGGTGCGCAGTTTAACTCGGACGAATCATGAGGATGGACGCTGTTGGTCTGCTGTCCGAACGCTACTGTCGTCAACTGCAACCTCCTCATCTTGGTGACACCAACGAGTTCTGGCCGGGATCGCAAGATACCTGTGAACAAGCGCCTTGAATCTGCTCCTCGGTGTTCGAGACGCGCGAGCCAGCCGTTGGCGATCCTGCCACTTCAACCAGCAGGGTCCACTATTCAAGCGCTGCAAGAGGCTTGTATTCGGTACAAGACAGTACAATATAATGTGCACCACATACGAATATGTTAATGTGTACCACATCAAAGAGCAGTACCGAGGACGTCAGCCATCCAGGTCAACTGTCGAAGCAGGTTCAGTGTTGTATTGAGCATGGCCTTGGCGCTAGTGGCAATCATTTCTTCAGCGCGGATTATCGGACGCCTCGGTGGAACTGCACTGCCATCGCGTCTCCTGCCTCTCGGTGGCTCCTGTACCCTGCCGACTTGGCAGTGCCGAGCGCCTCAGCAAGACGTGTGCAACGTCCAACGTCTTCAACCTGAATCTGCTTCATGTGACACATTCCCAGTCACCGATCGGGCAAGAGAAGGCACTCGCAAGGATACACACCGGAGCTTCATGACCGCCAGGCAGGTCGCTGGAGACTCTCCGTTGCCATTCCCCAACTCGCCTGGTCGAGACAAAGTACGCTGCACTGTACACGCACCCCTCCTGGACGTCGGAACATGCTGGTCGTCAAGCCCTTCGGCTACGTGCTGGCGCTGCTCGCATTGCAGGCCGTGAGCGCCGCCACCAACAACTGCACGTCGTGGTCGGATCGCTACCAAACGGACCTCGAGGGCGTCTGCGTGTGCTCGGAAGCCACGTGCGACACGATCTACAACGGACACCTGTACCTGTCGGGCAACGAGGCGGGCGTGTTCTCCACCTCCAAGGCTGGTGACCGCCTCACCTTCTCGACGGTAGAGTTGGAGACCGCGGCTAACAATGCCGCGGACTTTGTAATCGACACCACGACCACCTACCAATCGATCATCGGCTTCGGCGGCGCCTTCACGGATGCCTCGGCCATCAACGTGTACTCGCTAGACTCGGGCCTGCAGGACATCCTCGTGGACGCGTACTTCGGCGACGATGGCCTGCAGTACTCGCTCGGTCGCATCCCCATCGGCTCCACGGACTTCTCGCTCACCATTTACTCGTACAACGACGTTGAGGGAGACCTGGCCATGGAGAACTTCAGCATCGATATGGACAAGGCCAAGAAGATCCCGTTGATCCAGCGCGCGATGAGCAAGTCTTCCCGCGACATGAAGCTGTTCGCGTCCTCGTGGGCGCCTCCAGCGTGGATGACGACGGAGAACACGACCATCAACTGCGCTGTCAAGGGTTACCCAGGCGGCGAGTACTGGGAGGCGCTGGCGCTGTATTACTCCAAGTTCGTCTCGGCCTACGAGGCCGAAGGCATCGACATCTGGGCCATGACGACGCAGAACGAGCCCACGCAGCAGTTCTCCTTCAAGTACTGGCAGAGTCTGCGCTTTAACGTCACCACGGAGCGCGACTTTATCAAGCGTGACATGGGCCCCATGATGAAGAAGAACCACCCGGACCTGAAGATCATCATGATGGACGACCAGAAGGACCTGCTGCTGGACTGGGACGCCACGCTGGTGGACGAGGACTCGGCCCAGTACGTTTCAGGCGCCGGTGTTCATTGGTACAAGGACTTGGACTTCTTGATCGACACGGCCGGCAACTTCGACGACCTCGAGACCTTCCACAACTCGTACCCGGACTTGTTCATCCTGGCCACGGAGGCGTGCGAGGGCTACCTGATCGATGGCCTTATGACGGGCGCCGGCCCGACGCTCCAGAACCCGACGTTTGCCTGGCAGCGAGCCCAGATCTACGCGCGCGACATCATCGGCGACCTCGCTCACTACGCCTCGGGCTGGACCGACTGGAACCTGGTGCTCAACACCACCGGCGGACCCACGTGGATCGACAACTTGATCGACTCGCCCATTCTCATCGACGAAGAGGGCGGCGCCGAGTTCTACAAGCAGCCGATGTTCTACGCCATGGGCCACTTCTCCAAGTTCCTGCCGCCCGACTCGGTGCGCGTGGCGCTGACCACCAGCTCCAGCGCTTCGTCGAGTCTCGCCAACGTGGACAGTGTGGCGTTCTTGACCCCGGACAACCAAGTGGTTCTCATTCTCTCCAACCGCGACAGCTCGGCACACGACGTCACACTGAGTCTGTCCAGCCAGCAGTTGAGCACCAGCGTCACGCTGGAAGCTCTTTCTATCAAGACCATCGTCATCGGTGAGGTCGAAGGGAACAGCAGCAGCAACTCTAGCTCCAGCGCTAGCTCTGCGACCGAGACGCCGAGCATCACGACCGCGACCCCGATCTCCTCCACTGACAGCTCCAGTTCGAGTGCGGACAGCTCTAGCTCCGCGGCGACGGTGACGGTGACACCGAGCACGACAACGGCTGCCCCCGCCTCATCGACGAGCGGTACTGCTTCGGCTGCTGCCTCTGCAGCTTCCGAGACCCCCGAGCCCACGACGCCGGACCACAACTCGTGCTAACTTGATACAGGCTCCTGCAGGCAGGCACGAAGCTGTACAAACACCTCGTAAAAAAAAACGTATTTCAATGGTTACTCTCGATGTTATCAAACACCAACGCTCTTCGTTGCAAAAGTTCTTCCAAAGGCGTGAGCCCAGCTCACGGAGCTCTTCGCTCGGAGGCTCCGAGTCGGAGCTGAAGGGTGCCAGCGGATCAGGTCCTCGACACTTTTCTACCCCGGGCAGACTCGACGACACTTGTGTTTATCAAGGAATTGGTCCATGCGAGTGCAGACGTTTGGGCGTCTTCTTCCTGTCGCTGGGGCGCTGTTATTAACGGCGCCTCACCACGGCGCCTCTGCGTCGTGCTCTTCATGGTCTGAGCGGTATCAGCAGGACATTGAGGGCGTGTGCGTGTGCAACGCAAGCAGCTGCGACTCGGTGTCGACCGAGTATTTATCGCTCTCGAGCGGCCACGTTGGTGTCTTCCAGACGTCCAAGGCCGGAGACCGCCTCGCGTACTCAACGCTGGAGCTAGACACCTGTAGTGACAATGCAGCGGACCTTGTTATTGACTCGACGACGACGTACCAGGAGATTATCGGCTTCGGAGGCGCCTTCACGGATGCAGCAGCGATCAACGTTTACCTGATGAATTCGGAAGTGCAGCAGCTCATTATAGACGCCTACTTCTCCGACACGGGGCTGCAGTACTCGCTGGGTCGGATCCCCATCGCATCCACCGATTTCTCCGAGTACGTCTACTCGTACAACCCGTCGGTGGACGACTTGGAGATGGCCAACTTCAGCATCGATGTGGACAAGGCCCCGCTCTCGAACAAGTTGACTCTGATCCAGCGAGCGCTGAACGATACGATGGGAGCTGGTCGAAACCTCACGCTGTTCGCCTCGTCGTGGGCGCCTCCTGTGTGGATGACGACGGGTAACACGACGCTCAACTGCGAGATGAAGGGCTACCCAGGAGGCGAGTACTGGGAGGCGTTGGCGCTGTACTACTCCAAGTTCATCGATGCGTACGAGGCCGAGGGCGTTCCGATATGGGGCTTGACAACGCAGAATGAACCTACGAAGCAGGAGCTCGCTACAAAGTTCTGGCAGAGTCTCCGGTTCAACGCAACTACTGAGCGCGAATTCATCAAGAAAGACTTGGGCCCACTGATGAAGAAGAAGCACCCGGAGCTGAAGATTATCATCTTGGACGACCAGAAGGACCTGCTCCTGGACTGGAATGCCTCGCTGCTAGACGAGGAGGCCCGGAGCTACGTGTCCGGCGTCGGAGTCCACTGGTATAAGAACTTGGACTTCGCCTTTGGCACCTCTGGCGACTTCGACGACCTCGTAGCCTTCCACAACGAGTACCCGGACGTCTTTATTCTCGCGACTGAGGCGTGTGAAGGCTCGCTGGTGAAGGGCCTTGGAACGGGGGTGGGCACAGACCTGTTTGACTACAACAACATTACCTGGCAGCGTGGAGAGAACTATGCGCGCGACATCATCAACGACCTGGCCAGCTTTGCGAGCGGCTGGACGGACTGGAACCTCGTGCTCAACACGATCGGGGGTCCCAACTGGGCGGACAACCAGGTCGATGCCCCGATCCTCGTGGACGAAGAGGGCGGCGCGGAGTTCTACAAGCAGCCGATGTACTATGTCATGGGCCACTTTTCCAAGTTCCTCGTCCCCGGATCGCTTCAGGCCCAGTTGAATGTGAGCGCCAACGCCAGCTCAACATTGGAGAACGTGGATCGAGTGGCGTTCGTGACCCCCGAGGAGAAGCTCGTGGTTGTGCTGTCCAACCGCGACACAACCGACAAGAGGATCCGCATGAGCCTCCCGGCCGAAGAGCACGCGCTCACGGTGGTCCTTCCAGCGAATTCCGTGCAGACCTTGCTGTTCCCTGCACTCGGAAGTGGACCGGAGACCAGCGGAGCATCGGCCAGTGGCCAGGCAACCAGCAGCGGCGCGAGCTCCGGAGCTTCGTCGACGTCGACCATGAACGTCGCACCAGCGTTGGTACTTATCAGCCTACATGTACTTGTAGCAATGCATTCGTGATAGAAATTTTGAGCGCGGTTGCTTTCCATCTTGAAGAGCGCCATGGAACGACCACCACCACACGTTGGTGTTGGCACCAAGAAACGTGCCCTATTGTCGATTTGGCATTAGATACCTCGACTTGAGGTCAACTCGAGTCGGGTTCATCTCGCTCGCTCACACTGCACTGCAACAACAGTACTGTACGCTGCATTTCACACGCCTCATTTCGCTACTCGTCCGTGGCAGCTTCTGCTGGACGTGGCAAACTCCGACGGCGACCGGTTGAAGTGAAGCGAGCACCAAGATGTATACTGCGAAGAGATCCACTCGTGCTGAAGAGACACAAGAACAAAGACGACCATCGAAAGATCGAAGAGCTGCTATAAAGTGCTTTCGAGCGCAGCACTCAACCGTCAAAACCATCTGCGCAGGCCACTCGAAGCACAAAACACTTGACTCTGGCAACCTCTTGTAACATAGTAGTATATATATGTTAATTTCTTCAAGACGTGGCCTTAGTTATATCCCACATTTCATTCAATAATTGCAACTCATTCGTTGTCCAGTTCAACCTCTGGCCCTGAATCTCTTCCCGCCGTTGGCCCACTTCGCCATTTGCGCCCAAGCCGACAGAGGCTTCTCCCCTCGCTCCTCCGTTGGTGCCCAAGTCGTCCGAGCCTCCCTCTCTTCATCTCGATCGAGCCCGAGTCACTAGAGCCCCTCTTCCTCCCCTTCATCATTATCATGCACGCCGTTTCCTCGTACATCACCGTCGTCGCCGCCGTCGCCGCCGCGGCCATTGCCCCCGCTTCCGCGCACCGGATGCACCACGCGCACGCCATGCGCGGCCTCCAGATGGACATGGACATGTCGTCGATGAGCGGCGGAATGGATATGACCTCCTCCACCTCGATGGATATGACCTCCTCCTCCACCTCAAGTTCCACGGCTGGCTCCGTCTCCACGGAGGACTACACGTGCCCGGTGTGCGGTATGAGTACGAAGGACATGGGTTATGACAACCTCTCTCATATTGGCTTCAAGAACGGCCAAACTGTCTATACCTGCGGTATGGCGGCTCGCTCCTTCGACGACTACGACTTCGAGGTGACGGACACGTCGTACCTGGCCGCCAACGTGGCCGAGTTCATCGTCAACTCGACGGACGCCTCGGCCTACGCCGAGTGCTCGGACTCGTGCGACGAGTGCGCGGACGGTATCAAGGACCCCGTCACGGGTGACGACGTCACCACCTCCAACTACCAGTACGTGTGCCTGAACAACGGCCAGAAGATCTACTTCGCGTCCGTGGCCAGCAAGAACGAGTACCTGAACAACGTCAACTCGGAGCCGCGCTACCTCGTGGACAGCGTCATCTGCGAGAGCAAGACCTGCTCGGACGCCGAGAACATCACCGTGCTCAGTGCCGCGGCCCAGGCGTTCGTGCCGGACCTCTCCTCCTCCAGCCGCAGCGGCTCCACTGCCGCCAGCGGATCGAGCGCGTCGAGTGCCGCCGTGTCGGTGAACTCGCCCGCCAGTCTGACCTTGGCGGTGGCTGGCGTGCTGGCCGCGATGGCCGCGATGGCCTAAGGAATAACGTATGAGCAGGTGATGCAGCATCCGAAAGCGACGAAAACCTCGCAGTATCTTTTAATTTTGCTGTAGATTTTCAATACACAGAGCACATTTAGATCGAATTTTGTGTTGAGGGTTAATGGGGACGGGGGGGGGGGGGGACAGGGGGGGGACGTCTCGTCCGAGATGTGATGAAGTTGGTGTTCCATCAGCGGAGTCCTTCCCCGGCATGGCCAAGATGGTCGAGGTGACATCGAAGTGGTTGTTTGTTCGGTCAGTTTCAAGTGGCCCTGGACCCTTTTCTGCTGAGTCACGGCTTCAGCCAGAACTATCGGGATGACCAAGCAGATCGTCTTGAAGACAGACGACAAAGACCAACCCACGCCGTCTATGCAAGAGTTGCTGTTGTCCGTAGACCCAACATGTCTTTGGGCTGTTCGACCCTGCTCACTGAGCAGTGCTCAGCAGGCTGACAGGCAGCACTGCTGATACACTTCTGAAAACGCCGCGGATCCTCCAAGTCACTGCCAGGTCAAGACAACAACCATGCTGGGGCCATACTTGCTGTCCACCTTAGGAAGCGTGTTGCTCGCTTGGCAGCAAGTCGCAGCTACCTGCAGCAACTGGTCCACCCGCTACCAGACCAATCTAGAAGGGGTCTGCGTCTGCAACGCAACCCAGTGCGATACCGTCTCCAACACGTACACGAGTCTCACGACTGGCCAAGTCGGCGTCTACACCACCTCCAAGGCCGGCGACCGCTTCGCCTACAAGGTCGTCAGCGTTGACTCGACGGCGGTGAGCAGCCCCACGTACTCCATCGACGTCTCGACCCAGTATCAGACCATGATCGGCTTCGGCAGCGCCTTCACGGACGCGGCGGCCATCAACGTTTATAAGCTATCGTCGACGCTGCAGCAAATGGTGCTGGACCAGTACTTCTCGGAGACGGGTCTGCAGTACACTCTGGGCCGCGTGCCTATCGGGTCCACGGACTTTTCCACGAGCATCTACTCGTACAACGACGTGGTGGACGACTTCGAGATGGAGCACTTCTCGATCGCGGTGGACAAGTCGCCGTCCTCACACAAGGTCGACCTCATCCAGCGCGCTCTGAACACGTCATCGCGTGATATCAAACTGTTCGCTTCTTCGTGGGCCCCTCCTGCGTGGATGACGACGAAGAACACGACCATCAACTGCTCGTTGAAGGGCAGCCCGGGCGAGGAGTACTGGGAGGCTCTCGCTCTGTATTACTCCAAGTTCTTCGACGCGTACTCTGAAGAAGGTATCGACTTCTGGGCCATGACTGTGCAGAACGAGCCCTCGAGCTCCATCCTTCAGACGTCCGAATGGCAGTCGCTGCGTCTGACGACCGACCAAGAGCGCGACTTCGTGAAGCTGGATTTGGGTCCGATGATGGCCAAGAACCACCCCGACCTGAAGATCATCGCTGGAGACGACCAGAAGTCCGGCATCTTGGATCGTCTTGCACCGTTCGAGGATGCCGACGCGCTGAAGTACATCAGTGGTCTTGGCGTGCACTGGTACCGCGACTTGGACTTCTTCTTCTTCAGTCTGGGTGGGGACTTTGACAAGCTGCTCTCGTTCTACGAGGACTACCCAGACATCTTCATGCTTGCCACCGAGGCATGTGAGGGCTACCTGCCGAGTTGGTTGGGCACGGGATCTGGAGTTTCTCTTACGGACTCCGACACGAGCTGGTCGCGTGCTGAGAACTACGGCCACGATATCATCGAAGACATCAATAACTACGTCGCCGGCTGGACCGACTGGAACCTCGCACTCGACACGACGGGTGGGCCCAACTGGGCGAAGAACTACGTGGACGCTCCCATTCTGGTGGACGAGAAGAATGGGGCCGAGTTCTACAAACAGCCCATGTTCTACATCATGGGTCACTTCTCCAAGTTCATCCCTGCTGGCTCCAAGCGCATTGAGTTCCCCAAGACGAAGACGCTGAGCAGCTTCCACCGCTGCGCGTTTGTGACGCCGGACAACCGCGTGGTGATCCAGTTCATGAACCGAGCTAGCTCGGCTGTGACCGTGAGTGTGAAGCAGACGGACTCGAAGACGTTCACGCTGTCCCTGCCGGCGCACTCGATGCAGACCGTCATCTTGCCGGCGTCGACTGCTACAAAGATTGTGTAAGTCAGAATGCAATCTCTTGATGCGTCCTTCTTCCAGCCTAACTCGTCTGCTGGCAGCAGACTGCTTCCTTTGAGGTGAGAGGTGGCCTTTGGACACGTTTTTTGGAGTGATTCTCATGTGGATGAAGTGCTACGTATTCAAAAGGTGTGAACC
Source organism: Phytophthora vignae f. sp. vignae (assembly GCA_016169955.1). Taxonomy (NCBI): domain Eukaryota; phylum Oomycota; class Peronosporomycetes; order Peronosporales; family Peronosporaceae; genus Phytophthora; species Phytophthora vignae. The sequence goes on along the minus strand of JABJUM010000091.1, from coordinate 40,215 downwards.
AAAAACAGTTCAATCGGTCAGTACCGTGACACCTTGAACCCGAGCAAATTGTGAGTAACACGCGAGTGGAGGCGACTGGCGAATCCCGGCAAAGCAATTGAACCTGTGCGATCCACCTCCCTCGACGCAGACGACGTCCGCCCGAGCGAGTCTCATCGTGGCCATCCCCTCTCCTCCCATATCCACACCCGTGTCGCCGTTGGCACGCAGCAACACTAGTCCTGTTAGCAGCACTATCGAACACGTCAGCTACCCCGCAAGAGCGAGCGCCAAGAGAGCGAAGCCCAACAGCGCGATGCTCACCCCGTACCTGCTGACCGCCTTGGCCAGCGTGTTGCTCGCCTCGCGGCAAGTCGCTTCTACCTGCAGCAACTGGTCCACCCGCTACCAGACCAATCTAGAAGGGGTCTGCGTCTGCAACGCAACCCAGTGCGATACCGTCTCCAACACGTACACGAGTCTCACGACTGGCCAAGTCGGCGTCTACACCACCTCCAAGGCCGGCGACCGCTTCGCCTACAAGGTCGTCAGCGTTGACTCGACGGCGGTGAGCAGCCCCACGTACTCCATCGACGTCTCGACCCAGTATCAGACCATGATCGGCTTCGGCAGCGCCTTCACGGACGCGGCGGCCATCAACGTTTATAAGCTATCGTCGACGCTGCAGCAAATGGTGCTGGACCAGTACTTCTCGGAGACGGGTCTGCAGTACACTCTGGGCCGCGTGCCTATCGGGTCCACGGACTTTTCCACGAGCATCTACTCGTACAACGACGTGGTGGACGACTTCGAGATGGAGCACTTCTCGATCGCGGTGGACAAGTCGCCGTCCTCACACAAGGTCGACCTCATCCAGCGCGCTCTGAACACGTCATCGCGTGATATCAAACTGTTCGCTTCTTCGTGGGCCCCTCCTGCGTGGATGACGACGAAGAACACGACCATCAACTGCTCGTTGAAGGGCAGCCCGGGCGAGGAGTACTGGGAGGCTCTCGCTCTGTATTACTCCAAGTTCTTCGACGCGTACTCTGAAGAAGGTATCGACTTCTGGGCCATGACTGTGCAGAACGAGCCCTCGAGCTCCATCCTTCAGACGTCCGAATGGCAGTCGCTGCGTCTGACGACCGACCAAGAGCGCGACTTCGTGAAGCTGGATTTGGGTCCGATGATGGCCAAGAACCACCCCGACCTGAAGATCATCGCTGGAGACGACCAGAAGTCCGGCATCTTGGATCGTCTTGCACCGTTCGAGGATGCCGACGCGCTGAAGTACATCAGTGGTCTTGGCGTGCACTGGTACCGCGACTTGGACTTCTTCTTCTTCAGTCTGGGTGGGGACTTTGACAAGCTGCTCTCGTTCTACGAGGACTACCCAGACATCTTCATGCTTGCCACCGAGGCATGTGAGGGCTACCTGCCGAGTTGGTTGGGCACGGGATCTGGAGTTTCTCTTACGGACTCCGACACGAGCTGGTCGCGTGCTGAGAACTACGGCCACGATATCATCGAAGACATCAATAACTACGTCGCCGGCTGGACCGACTGGAACCTCGCACTCGACACGACGGGTGGGCCCAACTGGGCGAAGAACTACGTGGACGCTCCCATTCTGGTGGACGAGAAGAATGGGGCCGAGTTCTACAAGCAGCCCATGTTCTACATCATGGGTCACTTCTCCAAGTTCATCCCTGCTGGCTCCAAGCGCATTGAGTTCCCCAAGACGAAGACGCTGAGCAGCTTCCACCGCTGCGCGTTTGTGACGCCGGACAACCGCGTGGTGATCCAGTTCATGAACCGAGCTAGCTCGGCTGTGAGTGTGAGTGTGAAGCAGACGGACTCGAAGACGTTCACGCTGTCCCTGCCGGCGCACTCGATGCAGACCGTCATCTTGCCGGCGTCGACTGCTACAAAGATTTTGTAGGACTGCAGCTTGGCGCTCTTTCATGCGCAGGAAGGACCCCAGTTGAAGCGGTGAGAGGGATACTGTAGTCTACTGTAGTCTACAGTATCCCTCTCACCGCTTCAACTGGGGTAGACTACAGTATCCCTCTCACCGCTTCAACAGTCTGTAGTACGTGTGGACTGCTCAACGCCGACTTTTGTGTAACGGTAGTGTCCGTGACGAATCCTTACTGAAGTTAGCAATACAATACATGTAACACCAGTGTTGCCCATTTCACGTTGGTGCCACAGCTTAGTTTGAAAACGGTTAGTGACGCAATTTTGAGAAGCCTGGCTACAGCCAACAGCCAATTTGACTGTAGACCTGTCAGGAGCATTGAGTGAAAATGCCCCGAATTTCTTACATGACGTTGGCATACGGATAACGTACTTACGAATTACATATGTTATCACCTTCTATATGTTATGCCATACACCCCCTTATTGGCCAATCATAAGCTTTTCGGGAAGATTGGTGTACACTGCCCTTTTCACTTGATATTTGTATTTGTTTTGAAAATGTATTTTGCATTTGCTTGGCTAGCCAGGGCACCAAAATGTCGACTCTATAGAGTTCGCTGAAGTGTATGGCATATCATAGGTATTTCTGTACTGTAGATTCTTGCACAAGCAACATATCTTTCCCAAACAGCAAAAGCTCGAGTCGCGAGGCCTCGTTGCAAAGCTCTTTCGACGTAAGAGAGGAAGCTCTGCGCTGGAAGGCCTCGCGCAAGGCAGACGTCTTGACTTTGGAATGGTATCCAAAAGTTGATCTCAGAGCTTCATCATACCGGTACCGAATAACCTTAGTTATGAAATACTCCTTGTTATGGCATACACCCCAATATGACCAATCACAACGCTTGATTGGGAAGTCTTTTTATAACCTTCCCGACGAGTTACTTGGTTTTATTATTTGGCTCCAGAAAGGACACTAAAAACAGCATTTCTACACTGCAGATCAGGTGTATTGCATAACTAAGGTTATACGGTAATAGCGAACCACCTCCCAGACGGACGAGAAACGATCCCATTTTCATGTTCTGCTGCTCCGTATCGCTTTCTCCAGTTGCAGCTGATGCCAGATGACAGAATTTTCGCATGATGTGCTTTTCGTTTAAGTATCGAGTTATCATCTACACTATAGTTAATCCAAACATTAGATGTCTCGAATAAGTTGACGGCCCCATCGAAAATGCTATCCCGGTGGATGGCAAGAATCCGTGCACTGAATACAGAAATCTGCCTAAATACCGAACGGGTATACAATACATAACCTCATATAACTAATACTTCAAGGTCCAACGACTGGTCGAACGGAGATGGGCAAAGGTACTGATGTAAAAATCCAGGATACCTTTGTTTGGCCAGAGGTACTAAGCTGTGCAGTTGAAAATTGGCGCGCTTTTGATTGCCTGTGCGGTCTTCTATACCTTTCCACTTTCACATTTTCAGTCAATGGACCATGGAATAATCTACTTCATCAAAAGGTATGTGCTTTTTGAAAAGATGATGCATGCACTAGATCAACTAGGAGAGGGAGCAGATAGTCCTTACAAATTAGAGCTACTAACCGCACTGATGTGGTGCGAACACGTTTGGTCAAAGGTCAGCGCTGAAACAATTCAGCACTTCTGGCTTCGCTTGGGCTTTATTAACAAAGCAAGCCTCAAAGTCCTTCTAAACTAAACTAATTCAGTACAGCCTTTTTTATGGTAACGCTGAGATCACTTTATAAACCTAGAGCCCTTATATATATCAGGCGTTCGGTACTCAGGCAGAGTTCTGTATTGGGCTCCGTAATGCGGACCCCGCAGCGCGGAGCCAGCAGTGGCGCAGAGGGGCACTTTCCAACGTGCTGCCAATCCCGCTCGAGTCTCGGTGGTATTCCCAGCCCGGCATCCCAATGAAGGTTCTGTCCCCGTTGGCTGTGCTCGCCTCGAGTCTGCTGCTCGCCCCGTACGGCGCGTCAGGGGCTTGCTCCAGCTACTCCTCGCTATATGAGTCCCATCTGGAGGGCGTTTGCGTTTGCAATGTAACCCAGTGCGACTCCATTGTGAACGACTATACCAAGCTGAAGGAGGGCCAAGTTGGTGTTTACACCACGTCCAAGGACGGCGCGCGCCTGACTTACACGGTGGCGAACATTGACGACTCGCCCGTGGACGAAGCCACCTTCTCCATTGACGTCACGACCCAGTACCAGACCATGCTGGGCTTCGGCGGCGCCTTCACGGACGCGGCGGCGATCAACCTCTATAAACTCTCGTCCAAGCTTCAGGACATCGCGCTGAACCAGTACTTCTCCAAGACGGGTCTCGAGTACAACATGGCGCGCGTCCCCATCGGCTCCACCGACTTCTCCACGAGGACCTACACATACAACGAGAAGGTGGACGACTTTAAGATGACCAACTTCACCATCGCGTCCGACAAGGCGCCGTACTCGAACAAGATCAACATGATCCAGCGCGCGCTCAACATGACCGAGATGAAGCTGTTCGCGTCCTCGTGGGCGCCTCCGCTCTGGATGACGAACGGAGACTCGGTGGTCGACTGCACCATGAAGGGCGAGCCCGGTGAGAAGTACTGGAAGGCGCTGGCGTTGTACTACTCCAAGTTCTTCGACGCCTACAAGGAGGAGGGCATCAACTTCTGGGCCATGACCGTCCAGAACGAGCCCGAGAAGCCCCCGCTCGCCGTCTCTCAGTGGGAGACGCTGCGTCTGACCCCGGAGGAAGAGAGGGACTTCATCAAGCTTGACCTCGGCCCGTTGATGGCCAAGAACCACCCGGACCTCAAGATCATGGCCAACGACGACCAGAAGCCCGGCCTCTTGAAGCGCTCGGCGCCGTTCGACGACCCGGAGGCCAAGAAGTACATCAGCGGCCTCGCCTTCCACTGGTACCAGAACATTGACTTCATCTTGCCGTTCTCCGGCAACTTCAAGAACCTCGAGAAGTTCTCGCAAAAGTATCCCGACATGTTCATGCTCGGAACCGAAGCGTGCGAAGGCTTCCTGCCCGGCCTCATTGGCACAGGTAAGGGGCCCGCGCTCAACAACCCCAAGAAGGCCTGGAAGCGCGCGCAGAACTACGCGCGCGACATCATTGAGAACAGCAACAACAACGCGGCCGGCTGGGTCGACTGGAACCTGTTCCTGGACACGGACGGCGGCCCGAACTGGGCCAAGAACATGGTGGACGCGCCCATTCTCGTGGACGAGCAGAACGGTGCCGAGTTCTACAAGCAGCCCATGTACTACATCATAGGCCACTTCTCCAAGTTCGTGCCGCCCGGATCCAAGCGCATCGAGTTCCCCAAGACGGAGACGCTGAGCGACTTCCACCGCTGCGCGTTCGTGACGCCCGACAACCAGATCGTCATGCAGTTCCTTAACCGCGACAGCTCGGAGGTCACCATCAGCGTCAAGCAGACGGACTCCAACACGTTCACGCTGACGCTGCCCGCTCACTCCATGCAGACGGTGATCCTGCCGGCCTCGGAGGACACCAAGATTCTCTAAGTAGACTTTATAAAACTGCGTTCGATGGCCATTGTGGCATCCGAAATTGCGTCTCGAAACACCGTAGTGTGCTCTTTTCGTTGTTGGAAAACAGGTTCATCGACAGGTTCACCTCATGATAAGGCTCATGGGGTTGCACTGTACCAAGGTTTGCATATCCTCGAACCGAGCAATCCCCACTGGCTTACATGTTCTCAAGAGCAAAAGCATCCTCGCTTCGAGGAGACTACCTCGGGACTATATTGTTTGTCAATGATAATTATTTAGATACTTGAAGCACTAGGAAGGAAGTTCTCTCACAGTTCTAACGTCTTCGGCACCGATCGATGTTCTTTCTTCTTGACACTGAGCGACAGCGTCCGGCCGAGGAATGCCTGGTCGCAGCTGGAAGGACGTCGCGACGCCTTCGAAGACAGGTTCAGGCGGAGAAAGTTGCTGGTAGCCGCACGCAGCATCGACATCTGCGGCACCGAGCCCATGCCCATGGTCGCGTTCAGGATCAGCCCCCAGCGCGAGACCCCCAACTTCTTCCACAGCGACGGGTTGTCTGCAGCTCGATGCCACCGATACGACACCTGAGAAGCGTAGCCCAGACTTCTGAGGTCCAAGAACGACAGTACTCTCTCGCGCAGACTTTGGGGCACAATGTGCTCGCCATACTCGCTTTGTCCTCGTTCTTGAGCTCGTCGTACGTCTTCGTTTCCTGCCGCGAACTCGGACTGCGTCTTGGAGTCGGTAACTTCTTCCTCTGCGGTGTCACCGTAGCGATTCTTGGCCGCGAGGTCGCACTCTCGTCGAACCAGCAGCCGCACCGCTCGGTATTGGCCCTTCCGAGCAGCGTAGAACAGCGGGGTCTCTTGGTCCTCGTTCCGGGCGTTGACGTCCGAGCCGCTGTCCAGCAAGAACTCGGCAGCGTGGACGTGTCCGTTGAAGCACGCGAGGTGAAGAGGAGTCTCGAGCGCGTCGTTACGCACGTCAGCGCTCCATCCGAAGTCGAGCAGCAGCTTCAGCACTTCCAAATGACCTCGAGCTGCCGCATGGTGCACCGGAGAGTACCCAAACTGTACATCCATCCAAACAATGGTCAGAAGTGCTGAATACTCAACTGTTGGGGGCTATTGAAGCTTACCAGGCCCTTGCATCGGTCCTTGTCGACTCCTTGGTGGAGCAGCAGGAAGACTGCGCGTTGTTTGCCCTTCTCACTAGCAATCAGCAGCTGCTCGCTCAGTTTATCGCTCTCAGTGCGCAGTAGACTCGCAACCTGTCGACTGGCGTCTTCATTCTGCCGCCGCTTGGTCTTGCTCTTCTTCTTCTTCGTCTTTTGGTTGAGCTTCAAACGGTTTGACCCTCTCGTCTCAGGCTCTCCAGACCCGAGTTTCGACCTGCCAAGCAGAGCCTTCTCCCCGGCGGAGGTTGACGGACGCACTTCATAGCCGCCCACGCCGTCAGTCCACGTCTTGTCGATCGCCATGCCTTCCTTACCAATGCGCGATACGACACAGCTCGACTCGATCTATCTCGAGGAGGGCAAATATAGGACTTCCACTCGCGTGGTATCGTACCCTGCAGGTTCGGACAATCTCATCTCCAGAACGAGAGCGGGGCCCCTCACCCGCGCCAATGAGGCTGGGCACGGAAAGCATTCGCGATGAAAGATGATCTCTTGGTTCGAGTGGTTCTTGGTCCTCGTCGGGCCTAGGCCGTGTTTAGTGACGGCCATCTCTTCTCCGCAGTGCAGGCGGAACCCCCCAAGGGCTTGGCGCCGAACTACGGCACGGGCGTGGCATCATTGATGGCAGCAGCAACAACGCGGCCGGGTGGGTCAACTGGAACCTGCAACAAAATTGCTCGACCTTCGACGCACCCAGCCTGCAGTTCATGAAGGTGATCGCTTTACCATGATTTGCATTTGTCTCTCCACCACTTGGAATCGAGCAATCCCCTCACAGCAGACTGGCTTGCTATAGTAAACACCTCCAGCATCGGGAGCGCTGCTGGCCTTCCTCACGGCACCATGCGCCACCCGAAGTATCTGACCTTTGCCGCTGCAGCAGCCGTGGCGCTCACACCGCTCCGTGCGCTGGCTGCGTGCTCCAGTTGGTCGTCGCTGTACCAAGCCAATCTAGCTGGCGTTTGCGTCTGCAACGAAACGCAGTGCGATTCGGTCTCCAACGCTTATCTGGAGCTCACCGAAGGTCAGGTGGGCATCTACACCACGTCTCAAGCTGGCGCACGACTCGAGTACAAGCAGGACAAGGTTGACGAGACCCCGGACGAAACTCCGACCTTCTCCATCGATGTCTCGACCCAGTACCAGACCATCATCGGATTCGGAGCGGCCTTCACGGATTCGGCGGCTATCAACGTCTACAAGCTCTCGCCCAAGCTGCAAAGAGTTCTTCTGGACCAGTATTTCTCGGACAAGGGTCTGCAGTACACCCTCGGCCGCGTGTCCATCGGGTCCAACGACTTTTCCACGAGCATCTACTCTTACAACGATGTGAAGGGCGACCTGGCCATGGAAAACTTCTCCATCGACGTGGATAAAGCCCCGAATTCGCACAAAATCGAGCTCATCCAGCGCGTGCTCAAGATGACGTCGCGCGATATCAAGCTCTTTGCGTCCTCGTGGGCGCCCCCGGCGTGGATGACGAAGGAGAACTCAACTATCAACTGCCACATGAAGGGCGAACCAGGTGACGAAAACTGGAGGGCGTTGGCGCTGTACTATTCCAAGTTCTTTGATGCGTACAAGAAAGAAGGGATCGATTTCTGGGCCATGACTGTCCAGAACGAGCCCGAGAAGCCCCTTCTTGCGTTTGCCAAGTGGCAGACGCTGCGAATAACCCCCGAGGAAGAAAGAGACTTCATCAAACTGGACCTGGGGCCGATGATGGCCAAGAACCACCCGGACGTGAAGATTATCGCCAACGACGACCAAAAGCCGAGCATTCTCACTCGCTTAGCGCCGCTGGAGGACCCCGACTCGCTTCAATACATTAGTGGAGTCGCCGTACACTGGTATCGCAACGTCGACTTCGTGCTGTGGATGGGTGGACACTTCGACGACCTGGTAGAATTCCACGACTTGTACCCCGACCTGTTCATCCTCCCGACTGAAGCGTGTGAAGGATACATGCCGAACCCTTTGGGTACGGGTAAAGGGCCTTCACTCCGAGACGCCGACAAGAGCTGGACTCGTGGAGAGAACTACGGTCGCGACATTATTGGAGACCTGAATAGCCACGCGGCCGGGTGGACGGACTGGAACATGGTGCTGGACACGAACGGCGGGCCCAACTGGTCCAAGAACTTCGTGGACTCCCCCATCCTCGTGGACGCCAAGAACGGCGCCGAGTTCTACAAGCAGCCCATGTTCTACTTCATGGGGCACTTCTCCAAGTTCGTCCCCGCGGGCTCTCGCCGCGTTAAACTTTCCCTCTCGGAGGACGCGGACAGCGACTTGAAGTCGTGCGCGTTTGTGACTCCAGAGAACCAAATTGTCGTGCAATTTTTGAATCTCGAGCGCTCAGAGGAGTCGGTGAGTGTAGAGCAGCCGGACGCCAACACCTTCACGGTCACAGTGCCAGCGCGCGCCATGGTGACGGTGGCCCTACCGCCCTCCAAGAGCACGACCGTCCTCAAGTCAGCTTCAACGTACAGGAATTAAAATCACACCTAAATAGTAGCCCGTATAGTCTCAGGCAGAAGATTCGCCATTCGACGTCTCTTCAGCTGCCCATGGCCCGCCTCGAGACCAAGCCGCTGCTGCCCCTGGGCAACGAGCACTCGCTGCACTGCGGCGAGTCGTTCGCTCGGCGTCTGCTGTCCATCCCGCGCGAAGTGATCCCGCTGTCGTTGTTCGCCTTCGGGGGTCCGCCCGCTCACCTCGCTCTGGCGCACGACCGATTCGTGTGTATGTGGCGATAGACTTCGCGTAGTCCCCCCCCCACTGTATCATAACGAGGAACGTGTTGCATGCAGACAAACAGAAGTGGCTGACTGATGAGAGGTTCCTCGAGGTGTTGTCCATCGCCTCGGCCCTCCCCGGCCCGTCGTCGACTATGGTGAGAACTCTTCGCACAAGGATCTTTGAACGCAATGGAGTGCTGACGTGGTGCAATGATGTACTCTGTTGTTGTAGACGATTGCTGCAATGGGGTTATTCCGCGCCGGACCATTGGGCGGGCTGGTCGCGCTCATCTTCTGGATGTTGCCCAGCTGGATCATTATGACCATTGCAGGCTTCGGGGCCAAGTCGTATCTCCAAGGTACAGCATGATCTAATGGTCTTTAGACTGTGAAGAATGGAAGTGGATACTGACCATGGTGTATTTGCCACCTGTAGATGGCTTACCTGTGTGGCTGAGTGGCCTGGCCCCGGCCGCCGTGTCGATTGTCGTGATTGCGGCTGTCCGACTCTGGCAAAAAGCCTGCGAGGACGACACGGCCAAGAATTTTGTCGCTGCGGTGTCTGCGTGTGTGATCTTAGCGACTCAGGGCATGTCGTCGCTGATCTTCCCCGGAGTTATGGCGGCGGGCGGACTTACCATCTTGCTGTCGACCATGTGTGGCTACTCGCAAGCGCCACTTTCCAATGAACGCGTCACCTCGAGTCACCTGGAGCGGTAAGACACAAGCACATTTATTTAAGTCGATCAGGTGTCGACTGACTGCTCGTTGGTTAATATGCAGGCAAATCGGCATTCATCCCGTTGCTGGAGTGCTGATCGTGCTCTTCTGGCTCGTGGTGCTGGTGCTGCTGGAAGTGTACCACCCACAGGATGGAGCCGAGCACTCGCTTCTCTCGCTGTTCTACACGTTCTACTGGATCGGGTCCATCATCTTCGGCGGTGGCCAAGTGATGCTTCCCATGTTGCTGGACAACGTCGTGATGGCTGGCTGGGTCTCCAAGGAGCAGTTCTTTATCGGCCTCGCCTTAGTGCAATCCCTGCCAGGGCCGCTATTCAACATCTCGACGTATCTTGGGGCGCTCATCTACGGTATTCCGGGGGCGCTCGTCGCAAGTTTGGGTCTCTTCGGTCCTGGCATCGTCCTCTTCTTCGGTTTGCTCCCGCTGTGGGAACGCGTCCGCAGCAACCGAAGCTTGAAGATCTTCCTGTCCGGAGTCATCGCTTCGTCCACGGGCCTCATTGTGGCCTCCTTCTTCTTGCTGTGGGACAAAGCCGTGCATTCAAACGCAAACGCAGCCGTGGGACTCGCTACTGCATTGATGGTGGGCATCTTCCGGGTGCCCACATCGATCGCGATCATCATTGGAGCCATTTTGGGGTTTCTACTCTCCTCGGAGGTGTTTGGTGTCGGCCAGAAAGATTTCTGCAGCTGAAATGGCGGAACAGTTTGCTGGTCGGGGCGCTGTTGGATTTGTTCAGCATTCATCCGCCTATGTGGCAGCTACTGTAGCTTTTCAAGAGTGATAACGAATTTCCTATAGGGGAGTACAAGATCTTCTCGTACTCACCTGCACACGATGACTTCAATCTTATGCGTATTGCTGCACAGGATCTCGTGGAGCTACAGGTCTCCAGATGGACGTGACGAAGATGAACAGTATTATTCCTACTCTCCTCACCTCAGCCCAGACCAGACCGGACCGGACCGGACCGGAGTCAATTTGTGGCTCAAACAAGGAAGTGGAGTATAACGTAGGTCTGTCTGTCTTGCCCACTTTCGCCACTAACGAGACACGCCGCAACCGTAGAATTTTCATCCAAATACCAAAATCTCTGCTTCTGTTTTCAATACGAAGAGAACTAACGCTAGATGAACCGATGTCACGGACCACAAAGTGAGTGCTATTCAAGCTCCTCTAGAACTCGTTCATTCTACGTAGCTGGTTTGCCAACTTGCATCGAGACGCCGACTTCCTTGAAGTCGCCACTATCTGAATAGTAAAATCCAGCCAAAGTGCTGCAAGACACGCGATCGCTGCACCAGATGACTTGTGATACTCTTCTGACTTGTGATACTCGTCCGTTCATTTCCCAAGACCAGAGCTCGTGTCCACCAGGCAGCTCAAGAACATGTTCCTTAAAGCTACTTCATCCATTCTCCTCGCTTTCAGCCTGTTCAATGAAGCCCACGGATGGTGGAAGCCCACCCCGGGGACCTCGTACCAGATCCAGCTCAACGGCACGCTCGACCTTTCCTATGACGTCGATATGTACGACATCGACATGTTCGACACGCCCAACGCCACCATCGCCGAGCTGCAGCAACGAGGCATCAAGGTCATCTGCTACTTCAGCGCCGGCACGTACGAGGACTGGCGCTCCGACAAGGACCGATACAGCGCCGACATCATCGGCACGCCGCTCGATGAGTGGGCAGGCGAGAGCTGGGTGGACATCCGCAGCTCCAAGCTGCGCGAGATCGTCTCGGAGCGCATGAAGCTGGCGCAGGCCAAGGGCTGCGACGGCGTCGACCCGGACAACGTGGACGGCGCCTTCAACGACAACGGCTTCGGCCTCACGGCGGCCGACCAGCTCGACTTCAACAAGTTCCTGGCCACGACCGCGCACGAGCTCAACCTCGCCGTCGGTCTCAAGAACGACCTGGACCAGATCGACGACCTGGTGTCGAGCTTCGACTTCTCGGTCAACGAGCAGTGCGCGCAGTACGACGAGTGCGACGCGTTGGTGCCGTTCATCGAGCAGGACAAGCCTGTGTTCGGCATCGAGTACTCGGGCGACAAGGCCGCTGCGTGTGCCACTGCGAACTCACTGGACTTTGATACGCTGTTCAAGACGCTGAGTCTGCAGAGCGAGCGCTTCAGTTGTCGAGATATGTGGGGGGACTCGACATCGACGTCCGATTCAAGCTCGGGATTAAGCCATGAGAAGCGTGATGGATCATCGGACAGCAATTCAGGTTCAACCTCCTACGCCAGCTTAGTCAGTGCTTCTCAAGTTGTTGGGTTGGCTGTGAGTTTTGTTCTGGGGCTGTTGGAGAACTAGGCACGCAATCGAGTTGTACGAGGTAGCAAACCAAAGTGCATTTGAGGTAGGCAAGGACTTTTACGTCGAGAGACAAACCAACTAACGAGCAAGTGCCAGCGTTGCAAAAGCGGAGACCAGCAGGCTAACGATAGCTCCTTCATAGCCAGATCCAGCGGCAGACTTAGTCACAGAGCGTGATCCCATGGTGCCCGTGCCACTGCCAACGTCGCTCGAGTTGATTTCATCCAGATGCAGAGATCCGTCACCGCTCTCCTTCTTGTTGGCCGGAAGGTTTGGGCATTGGTGATGCGCCTCCTCCTTGGTCGGGCATGCTTCGCCGCTGAAGGAATCTCCTTCCCACGTGAAAGAACTCAAGATCGGAGAACCCTCGGGGCATGTCGACGTCTCTACGTGGTTCGCCGGCACCTCGTAGTCACTCAACGTCGGCTCACTCGACCCGTCGTACGACGCGTACGCCTCGGCGAGGAACTCGAAGTTCGGGAACCGCTCGTACGTGCAGTTGGCGCCCGCGTCCGTGCAGTCTTCCGGAGAGAAGTAACCCAGCCCGTAGTTCTGCGGCCCGTACGTCGTGAAGGGGTACGCGGACGTGGCCATGGAGTTGGCGTTCTCGGTCGAGTACTCGAAGGCGATGCCGCCCGCGAAGTAGTCGCTGTACTCGGGCAGGTTCATGAACTTTGCGTCGTGGAACGTGCGCTGCGCCTCGTAGCCGTCCACGGTGGGGAAGGCCGGGCTGACGCAGCCGAACTCGGTGAGCACGACGGGGATAGAGTAGTCGTAGCTCTTGAAGCTGTCGCGCAGCAGGTTGAAGCCCGCGGCCTTGGTCGGGTCCGAGATGTCGTCGCAGTGCACGTACGTGTTGATGCCGTACCACTGGGCGTTCTCGAGCTCGTCGCTCGCGTCGGTGCGGCAGTTGTAGTACTGCGCGTTGTCGTCTCGGTCCGTGTCGGCCACGACGAGCCCCACGGGCACCTGGCGCAGACTCGAGCAGGACTGCAGGAAGGCGCGCATGTCCCGGATGAACTTCTTCTGGCACGGCGCGTTCCACGTCCAGGGGTTGCCGCCCGTGCGGTGGTTGATCTCGTTGCCGCCGCTGAAGGCCATGACGTTGTCGTAGCGCGCGAACTGCTTGATGATCTTCTCTCCGCGGGCCTTGTAGGACGCCGGGTAGCACGCGGGCGCGGCGTCGGCCGTGATCTCGCAGCCGTCGCAGTTGGAGCCGAGGTCCACGACGACGTAGATGCCCTCGGCCTGCAGCGCGCACATGAAGGCGGAGTGGTCGACGTCCGGGTCGACGGCGTACAGTCGGATGACGTTGGCGTTGAGTGCCGTGAACTGCGGCAGGTCTCGGCTCCAGATGTGCTTGAAGTCGTCGGAGAAGAGGTCGAGGTTGTTCTTGTCGAGGGGTCCGGTGTTGGGTCGCGGGTAGTAGTTGACGCCTCGGATGGCGAAGTAGTCGCCCGTGACGGAGTCGAAGAAGCGGTTGCCCTTGATCACGAGCGGATTGAACGTGGTTTCATAGCCTGCATCATTGGTACCGACCGTTTGGCTGCTGCTGCCAGCGTTGGGGGATTGGGTGGGGGCGCTAGAAGCACCAGCAGCATTTGAACCTTGGGAGGAGAGCGATGAAGTCTCGCCAGATTCCGGGAGGGCTTGCGGGGGCGTAGTGTCGGTGAGGATGGTCAACTCGGGAAGAGTGGAGGCTGCGATGTTAAGAGCGTTCGCAGCGATGGCAGCTGCGAGCCACCACGAACTGACGATCTTGACCATTTTGCAGTTGAACAGCCCTAGCTGCTGAGTGCGCATTTCACTGGAAATCGGAGAATGGGGTGAAGGTTCCGTCTGCTTCCACTCTGAAGCATCGGGCGGCATCGGTTTTATCGTTTCCATCGAGCGCTCGCCCATTAGTGAGATTGGGTACATCAGCTGAACATTGTCGTTGAGAACTGGTGGTGAACAGACGATTGGGGTGACACGAGCGCATGCCGCATTGCGATGGTGTATCGGTGTATGCCCAAGTAGTGGCGCATCGCATGTCGAAAAACTCCCTGCTACTTATGCTTGAGGAACATGATTGTATATTTTTAGGGTCGCCGCTCACTCCAGGACTCTTCCGAGCGAGTTGCCTCGGTGGAGTGCTCGGTTTCATTGGCAACAACTTGTGTAATAATGATTCTCCTTTGTATGCAGACGCCCGAGAACGAGTCTTGATAGTAGACCTTGCCGTCTAAGACTTTCCAACGCATTCCGCATGCTTCGCCACTTCTTCCTCGGTTGAATTCGTCACTCGGGAGAGGCCTGTAACGTCATGCACGGGCATCTTGAATTTTAGTACTTCGAAGTAGGCTGAACACAGTTCTTGTACGCAACAGTAGATGAAAATCGATGGAATTGTTTTGAGTGGTGTAGTTTGTTCCTGGTGGATGTCTAAATTCTATATTGAACGACACCAGGCAAGTCGCGACCACAGTCTCAACCACACAGTAAATTCCCGATGAGTGGTCCCTCGGAATGTGCCGATGAATCCACTACCGATACCGAAAGGGCATGAAAAGCTCGAGCGGTTTTGGAGCTGCATAATTCACGTAAGAAAATTACCGGCCTTCATTATTCTGTTGGAAATCAACGGTATCTCTCCTACAGATACGGACTTCATAAGGGTAGAATAATGGCGTACTTAAAGTAAACATTGGAATCAACAAGGAAAGGATGAATAGCAGAGTCGAATGGACCTGAGCCAAACAATATATTTCTCTCTAAAAACAACCCTTTCATAGATATATCCGAGGGCTTGCATGCACGAATGGAGCTGGCGAATTTGGCACAACAACATATTTTCTAGCGAGTAAAGCAACCAAAAGGGCTTGCGAGACGGAACCTTGCAGACCCAAATGGATTAATTGCGCTCTAAGCCTCGTCGTCGTAGTGGTAGGGTTTTATCGAAATTCTGCGTCGGAAATCGTGGATCTGCAATCGACAAGTCTAGGCAAGGCCCACTGCGAAGTTTCGGTAGATACATGCATCTTGGCGCACAGCCAGACAGCCACCAAAACACCGTTGCGCTGGTCGAATTTGCCATTCGGATTCGGAATGGGATGCCTCGCCGCTCGCAGCAGCTCCACCAGAATTTCATTACGTTGCCGAACCATGCTTCATCGCACGTCTTCCATGCACCGTTTGACTCTGCTGCATCGATGTCTCCAGCTGTGAGCTCACTTACCAAGACGACAACTACCGCCTCTACCTGTTAAACTTACTGTTCCAAACACTTGCAGCAACATGTTTCAAGCTGTCAAGATACTCCTCATGTTAGCGTCAATGCAGCTACTAACGTCCTCCACCGGGTCCGCCACGAGTCCGCTCGTGATCAAGGGCAACCGCTTCTTCGACTCCGTCACAGGCGACTACTTCGCCATCCGAGGCGTCAACTACTACCCGCGACCCAACACCGGACCCCTCGACAAGAACAACCTCGACCTCTTCTCCGACGACTTCAAGCACATCTGGAGCCGAGACCTGCCGCAGTTCACGGCACTCAACGCCAACGTCATCCGACTGTACGCCGTCGACCCGGACGTCGACCACTCCGCCTTCATGTGCGCGCTGCAGGCCGAGGGCATCTACGTCGTCGTGGACCTCGGCTCCAACTGCGACGGCTGCGAGATCACGGCCGACGCCGCGCCCGCGTGCTACCCGGCGTCCTACAAGGCCCGCGGAGAGAAGATCATCAAGCAGTTCGCGCGCTACGACAACGTCATGGCCTTCAGCGGCGGCAACGAGATCAACCACCGCACGGGCGGCAACCCCTGGACGTGGAACGCGCCGTGCCAGAAGAAGTTCATCCGGGACATGCGCGCCTTCCTGCAGTCCTGCTCGAGTCTGCGCCAGGTGCCCGTGGGGCTCGTCGTGGCCGACACGGACCGAGACGACAACGCGCAGTACTACAACTGCCGCACCGACGCGAGCGACGAGCTCGAGAACGCCCAGTGGTACGGCATCAACACGTACGTGCACTGCGACGACATCTCGGACCCGACCAAGGCCGCGGGCTTCAACCTGCTGCGCGACAGCTTCAAGAGCTACGACTACTCTATCCCCGTCGTGCTCACCGAGTTCGGCTGCGTCAGCCCGGCCTTCCCCACCGTGGACGGCTACGAGGCGCAGCGCACGTTCCACGACGCAAAGTTCATGAACCTGCCCGAGTACAGCGACTACTTCGCGGGCGGCATCGCCTTCGAGTACTCGACCGAGAACGCCAACTCCATGGCCACGTCCGCGTACCCCTTCACGACGTACGGGCCGCAGAACTACGGGCTGGGTTACTTCTCTCCGGAAGACTGCACGGACGCGGGCGCCAACTGCACGTACGAGCGGTTCCCGAACTTCGAGTTCCTCGCCGAGGCGTACGCGTCGTACGACGGGTCGAGTGAGCCGACGTTGAGTGACTACGAGGTGCCGGCGAACCACGTAGAGACGTCGACATGCCTCGCAGGCTCCCCTGATCTCCGTAGCTTCCAATGGGCGGGTGATAGCTCCTCGAGTGAATCATGCCCATCTGTGGCTGACAGTCACTTCCAATGCGCTGCGACGGAGTATGTGGCGGCAGTATCGAACGCTCCGTTGCTATTGAACGCAATGTTTGCAGCGGATTCAAACTCCGAAGCCACGTCGCCAAGCGCTACCGCTGAATCCACGCCCCAGCCACCTGCGACTCAAACACCAGACACGCCAACAATGTCCACACAAGCACCTGAAGCCAGACTCACCGTCCACGAAGGTTGCAGAATTCGCTAGATCTCTCCCATCTGCTTCATAACGTATTGCATTCCACTGAGTAAACAAAGAATCCCAGGTCAATTGACTTCGTATTCCGTCATGGCATCAATCAGTTTACAGCAGTAGATCTGATTTCCGCAACTCATAGGCGACCACGGCCGCGGCTGGGCGCTCAGATGGATCCAGGCTCATGCAGCGTCTCGCAAGAGCTTCCAGGTTACGAGGACATGTGGGGGACATTGTCACTAGCAGTTCGCCAGAAGATACGCCTTGCAGAATGGTCATGTCATTGAGTGGAGCTCCGGTGCCGCGCGTTTTGGCATCTGCGAACGGTAGTTGGTGCGTGTCCAGCTCCGAGAGAATGATGCCGAAGGAGTACACATCCACGGCTTCCGTGTACTTCCCTTCGCCACGAGCGATCTCCGGAGCAAGCCAGCGGGTGGTGCCCACACCTGCAGTCATGTCATTCTGGCGTTTGGTGGCTGATACCCCAAAGTCTCCAAGTTTCGCCCCCTTCTTGGAGTCTAGCAGAATGTTGCGGGATTTGAGATCGCGGTGAATAATCACGGGACTAAGCGAGTGGAGATACACAATGGCATCAATGGTATCACGGGCGTACTGAAGCTTCAGACCCCCCTCCTCCCACGGAAGGCGCTTGGGAGATTTCTTGTCCAGCAGCGTGCGCAGATCTCCTCCGTCCATGTACTCGATAACTGCGAGCATGTCAACGAGCTTGGTCCACGCAACACCCACAAACTGGACAATCTTGGGATGTTCCAGCCACGCCATCAGCTTTACTTCCCGCAAGAAATCCTCGCTGGCCGCCAGCGTCACCTGCTCTTGGATCAATCTCTTCACTGCTACCCGCGCATTGCGGTATTGACCCACCCACACCTCGCCGAACGCGCCTTGGGCGATCTTTTTCACAAGGGTTACGCTGTCGTAGTCGATACGCCACGTCACAAGCACAGGGTCGTTGGATGGGAACAACTTGTCGACCGCCTCCATCTCCTTCTGGTAGCTGGCGCGAGCTGCCTGGTCGAAGAACAGAGGGGTGTCCTCGTGAATACCTTCGCGGTGGCGCTTCTTCTGCCACTTGCCGATGTAGTCGTAGACCGCTCGGGCGACGCCGCCAACAACACCAAGCGAGACCAAGGCGATCACGCCTGCAACCATACCGACGACCACCAGTACGATGATAGCTGCGATGATGTACTTCTTCGTCGTGTTGCTTGGGATCGGCAAGTCAGGAATCACCACCCCCACGGTAGCCATTGGGGTAGCGGGCTCTTCCGCCTTATCAGCGCCATGGTCCCTCATCACGATCGCAGGGTCTTCAGCTGCCGCGATATCCAACCGGCACACTCCTTTTCCTTGCAGGTAAACCAGCGACCCAGCCGCGCACGAAGACACATCCGCGAATCCGGCCTGGAAGTCCGATAGTCCGGCAAAAAAGTCGTACTGCGCTGTCGACACAACCGCTATCTCGAAGCCATTGTCGGCAATGCGGAAGCTGTCCAGCTGGGAAGATGCAAACACTGCATTCGGGAACTCGGTCAAGGAATTAGCTGACAAATCACTGCTCGTCCGTTAGGACAGAACAAATTGTCAGTACGGGCCTAATGTTCACCATTTGAGATCGCGTCAACTTACAGCGTTGTCAGCATAGGATACGATACATTGTAAGCGCTGAGTGCGTTGTGTGACACGTTTCTAGAAGTACCATGGTCAAGAAATGACCGTCAGTCCGCAACAAAGGTATTGGCAGCATGAAACGCCACTGTAGACGCACAACTTTGTGATGGTCGCAGAAGCTGCAAATGTACCATCAAACCTCTCCAGCTTGTTTTCGGCCAGATTCCTGTAATTGCATCGACAACTCATCAGTCTTGATATCAACCAAGAAAGATAAAGGGGAGCACTATCGAAAGTCGTACAACTCTCTCAAGTTTTCCAGAGCGCGCACTTCATCCGGGATAGCGGTCAGCTTGCACTTAACCAAGTTCCTACAACATTAGTCCGTTAGCCAGAAATTATCGGGTATACTCGGTATCCATGAGTCTACCGTACAATTTCCGGATCGAGTGCGGCAGGTTGAGAGTCGCGACGTCGCTCAGGTCCCAGTTCTCCAACGTTCTAGACAACCACAACAAGAATATACCGCATAAAGAAAAGGAGGCGGTTGTCAGTGACTGGTGACTATTCACCCTCAAGCAGCTACAGTAGCTCTACGCACACGTCGGTGAAGGTGTCGTCTGGCTGGAAGAGCGACTCTGGGTGCTCTGGCACGTCTCCGTCGCCCTTGTAGCTGTACGAATCCCCGCGGATAATGGGGAAGTGGAAGAAGAAGGCTCGCGTAGGGCCCAGAGCCAACGCCGCCAGCACTAAGAGCCCCCCTGCAGCTGCAGCTCTGGAGCTCTTCATTATTGCTCGAGGGAGGATGATTTCGAAGTGAAAGTATCTCAGCCGATGTATCACTCCCCTTAAGTACGAATGTACCCACATCGGTTGTCGTGTCTCTTCGTGTGCATCTTCAGGTGTTGAAGTGAACGATGGCGGCGCTGCGCTACGGGGACGAGATGGGGCTCGAGGAGCGCGCGCTTGTGCTGACGGAGCGGCTGATAGCTCTGGACCAAGTGAAGGAGTGGAAGCACCTGGTCAAGACGGAGCTGGCCCAGCCAGAGTATCCTGTGGAACAGGTGCAGAGTCTGCGGCCCTCGACGACATTGGAGAACCCGCTCATGTACTGCCTCCTGGAGAAGATGGGGCTGCTGGGACGCATCAAGCGCACGGTCATCGATCTGCACTGCGAGGCGATGCAGTCGGTGGCTGCGGCGTCCAAGAAGCAGGTGAAGCTCGCGTCAGACGAGAGTCGGATGCTGCCCGGAGCTCGAACCACGAACGGCTGCAGTCTCGACGTCGTTCGAGCTGCGCGGGACAATTGGGAGAGGATCACGAGCGACGAGATGTTGCGAGTCGCAAAGGAGCTCGGACGACCGCTTGTGGCGCCGAAAACTGCCGCCCCATCGTCGGGAGGCTCCGAGACTGCAGCACGGGACGACGCACAGATGCCACCAGCCGAGGCTGAGAGCACGAAGCCTGCCAAAGCCAACAAGGTCCTAGCTGCGCGCTTCCTGTATGACGGGTACGAGTTGTCAACGATATCGTAGAGCAGACGCCCTTCTGTGGCTGCTAACGTTGAAACACTTGGTCAGGAACGACCTACTTCGCTCACTGCAAGCTATCGAGCCCTCCAACAGAGTCCGCGAGCCAACGGAGACAGCTACAGACGCATGGGGTACGGGATGATCTCCTCGTGACGTTCAGTGTGCATCATTCACACCATTCATTGTATTACTGTGTACAGGCTCCATTCAGCTACAACTCTATTCTCCTCCGTTTCCCGAGTACCGCCGTTTATTCCCCGAGCTAGCACCAGGGTGTGGGCAGATTGGGCTGGACGAGCTCTTTGCCACGCAGAGGAGCGCCTTCCTGGCAGAGAAAAATCGCGTCGGCGACCTCGTACTAGCGCATCAAAGCGTGTCGATGGCACGCCAGTACTCCAAGACAGGGTGTCCTGTCAGACTCCGACCTCAGGTAAGGCACGCAATTCGCCACGTTGGATTGCCACAACCAAAATCGCATCAAAACATCTAACGATTCTTCACCACTACGCCTCAGATTTGGCGCCAGGTTCTCTCGGTACCCGTCACCGCGCAAGACCGGAGCTACTTCGAACATCTGACGACACAAGCGGCTCAGTGGACGTATCTCACGGACGACATGTATTTGCTCGATCTCCAGCAGACGATTGACAGCTCGGATTACTTTGTCTTCCAAGATCACCTCGAGAGCGTGCTCATGGCCTTCACGCGTGATACGTACGTCAAGGGCCACGCTCTACAAGTCAATGGCGCCGTCCACTGCTCACTCGCCGGAACAGAATCCCAGTTGGATGAACGTGTGCACGGTGACTCGGATAGCAGCGTACCCCCAAACGGAGTCTTGCCTTTCAGCGGACTTGTCATGTACATGGCACCTCTTGCTTACCTCTACGCTGACCCGGTCGAGCTCTACTTCGTCTTCCGCGAGTTGTACGCACGATACTGGAGCAAGCTGAACGCCATCCGCACGGAGCGAGGCACGATTCTGCCTCTCTGCAAGCTGTTTGAAGATCTTGTCGTGCGCTCCAGCCCCGCCGCGGTCTTCCACCTCATCAGTATCGGCGTCAAACCCCTGGACATCGCCTTCCCCTGGATACAGAGCGCCTTCTCCGGTACGCTGGACATTGCCCAAGTCCTCCTGCTTTGGGACCGAGTAATCGGCTACGACTCGCTCGAACTTGTCGCCATTTTCGCCGCTGCGCTGTTCCACTTCCGCGCCTGTGAGCTGGAGTCGGTGAACTCGCGCGAAGAGGCCGACGAACTGTTTGCCGAACTCATAGATATCCACGTAGTGACTTTGTTACAGGATTATCTATTTGGGCTCCCGTAGCACTTTAGCCAGCCTTACTCGGGTAGGAACGCCTGGTCAGTGTGGCGGATTACAGTGAGCATCGCCTTCTTGAAAGCTTCATAGCTGCTATACGATGGAAGACGTAATATATCTGGATTGTGCTCCATTGTAGGATACACAGCGTCGGAATCCAATACAGTGCTGCTCTCGGGGAACAGTGCGATAGTGATACGCCCAGACTCGCCTTCAGACCGGAAGAAGTATTCGTTCACCAACTCGAAGGTGCCAGTCATGAACAGCAGAAGCAGTTGTTGTTCCTCTTGGACGAGTTCGTTCATCAGGCGAGGCATCCACGTCTTCGTGTTCTCGATATCCTCACCGGACAGCGTTTCAGACTCGCTGATATCCCAACGAACCGCGGTGTTCCAATCAATTTGACGGATATTCAGACTCGTTTCCGGCCCGTTGAAAAGCACGCGCAGACCATCAGCGTGAAAGAGGTCTAGAGTGGCCGGTAGAACAGCTTCAAACCCCGCGGCAAAGGAGCGCCCAACGGCCTCCCAAGGTTCATCACCGGCCAACTTATACTTCCCTTTGCTGCCGATGCAGCGCAAAAAGGCAGGAGCAAAGTCGAGTATCCCACTTATAGGCACCGCATAGAGCACAAAATGTGCTACCAGTTCGCCCAGCAAGTAATACCCGAGCAATTGCTTATCCAGCTCTTGCTGATCACCCGAAAGTGGATTCACGTCGAGATCGACACTGTGGCCGCGCATAAGCAGCCCTGGCATCTCTTTCAGCAGCCCCGCTGCTAACAGGATCAGGACAAGCTTCAGATTACCCTCACGATTGTCGGGGCCTTGGCTGTTCGCATTGCCCCGTCCGATGGAGAATATTATTGGCAAGCGGAAATCTTCGGGCTCTAGTCTCATACCCACGCCAACGAACTGCTTCCAGAAGCACCCACCTTCACGTGTAAAAACAAACCCAAGCTTTTTCCGTCCAACTGAAGTATCATCAGCTCCGTCTTCAACGCTAATGGTGCGTTGCCCCGGAGAACTTTTGATAGAGGGGATAATGAACCTCCAGACATACTCGAGCTTGTTGTCCAGGCGAAGTAAAAACGGATTCGACAGCAAAAGTCCTTCCATCCGTTCGATCCGCTCAGGATCACACTGGCACCAGTCGTTCAGAATATCGAAGCAAGTAGGGTCTCGTGCGACGCGTTGCTGCCACTGCCGCACCAACCCTCTTTGCTGGTACTTGCTCAGCATCCGGTGCAGCCGTGAAAGCTGCTTGGTCAGCTTGTAGTGCATGAACTCTTGGATGATGGCGGGGTCTTCCGTGTGCAAAATGGGGATCCAGCCATCAGAGTCCTTTGCCACGACATTTAATCCCTGCAGCAGAAGAGCTCGGACGCACCGCGCGTGGCTTTCTTGAGCAGCAATGTGGAGAGCTGTGAAGCCAGTCTCCTTAACCACTTGATCCACATCGAACAGCCCCACATTGCACAGATAAGTAACGAGCTCATGGTTACCTGACGCTGCAGCAAAATGAAGAGGGAGCCACCCATTTGGTGCCACTTGGTTCAAGCAATCTCCAAACACGTCCATGTCAAGCATCATCGCGATAACGTCCTTTGCACTTTGAGCCGCATCACTCAAGCTTGCGGACTGTTTTTTAGTCGAGACAGCCCCACCCGCAGCTCGACACAATATCATCAGCGGATACAAGCCTTCACCGGACGTCTCCTCAAGCATCGACGGCTGAGATGCAAAGATAGCTTGGCAGATCGTGACGGTATGCTTGTTAACAGCCTGGCACGCGTAATGAATAGGAAAGTTCGAGTCCAAATCGCCCATCCCGACCAATGCCGCGTTCTCCCGGATAAGGGGGAGACAAAGCTGATTGACCCTGGCTGATTGGAGCATGCAGTGAAAAGGAGTGCATCCCCGTAAGTCTTGATGGAACAGCAGCTTTTTATCGCGCTTCAGGAGTATCCGACAGCAAACGACTGACCCTCCCAACGCAGCGTGATGCAGCGCATTGCAACTCTGAGAATCCGTCGCGAAAATGTCAACTTTGCGCTCATCCATTAAATAGCGCAGGCACTTGGCAAGTCCGTTTCTTGCAGCCTGCATCGCGAGAGTCCTGCCCTCGCACTTGGGGTTTTTCCAATTGTGAGGAAGGTTCGTCGCTCCTGTTTTGTCCTGAAGCAACTCCATCAACTGCTTCGAGTTCCTGCTGTAGCAACATTGAAACAGCCAATCCAGAATTCTGCTGGAGGCTTGTACACAACGCGCCAAATATGCCTCGGGATCACAACGTGTGCACAGATACTTCGGTGGCAGCTTAGTTTCAGAATCTGTCAGGAACCCGACGCAGTCGGCGTGCTCCCAGACACCGCAGTCCTCTTTCCAGCATTCGAGCCACTGTCCACGGTAGCCTCCAACTGACGTAGCCCCACACACACATTTAATCTCGCCGATTATCGTCAACGGCTCAAAATCCATGTCGTCGTCAACATCAACGTCTGCGTCTTCATCGTTACTCGTGATTCCGTCGCCCTCTTCTTTGCCAGGAGTGTCCGTTTTGACTACGGGCGCTGTCGGCGATACCTCCACAATGCCGTCTTCTTCGTCTTCGTCATCATCCGAAATCTGCGTCAGGTCCACTTCAACTGCTCCCCCATTTTCCTTGGGTAGATCGGAATGGCGTAACCTCTTCCGCCTTTTACTTGGTCGCTTCGGCTTCCGAATAGGGGCGTCATCATCACTGCTATCTTCGGGGGTATTCCGTCGGCGTGCACTCGGAGGTGGCTGCGATAGATCTGGAAGATCGTCATCGTCGTCGTCGTCTTCACGTTCAACTTGGCTGTACAGTAGCCGCTTTCGACGGCGCTTTCGGGTACGATGGGTGCTCACGCTTTCCTCGCTCGCATCACCGTCCGAACTGGCCGCACTGGCGTCGCTTTCTTCGCTCTCGCTAGCCTCTGGGGGGATGTACTCGTCGTCACCACCTTCGGCCCAAATGGAGTTGCGGGCTTTTGTCGGCTTGGAGTGGGATGCAGAGGCCTGTTGCCGCTCTTGGTTGGTCGATTCGGCTCGGAGGTGAACTCGTACTGGAGCCTCCTGACGACGCCGAGGAGTGGGGGTTCGTTTTGTCGATTTTTCCTGCTGTAGTCTTTGCCGCAACTGCTCTTGCTCTTGTGCTCGTTGCCGCCTCTCCTGTATCTGGCGCTCTAGCTCTTGCAGTTTCTCACGCTCTTGTTGTGCTTTGAGCCGCCGCTGATAATCCTTTTGCTTTTGTACCAGCACCTGATGCGCTTTTTGCCGCTGCCGTTCATGCTGGATACGGCGCTCGCGTTCTTGTTCTTCCTGTTGTATCCGCAGTCGCTGTTCCTCTTCATGCCTTCGCCGCGCGTCCGCCTGTTGCTGCTGTCGTAGCACGGCCAGTTGATTCCTGCGCTGTCGCTCCTGCTCTTCGTGGCGCTCCCGTGCAAGCCTACGCTGCTCAAACTCCCGAATCACCGCCTCGGAAGGGTCACTCTCCACTGCTGCTGCTGCTGACGTCGCAGTCGCCACAGGCGCTGGTCGGTGCACAGGCTGCGTGAAGTTATGCACTGGGGATATCTGCGCAGTATTTGCAGCCGCCGCCGCACTCTCCGATTTCACGCGCACTTGGTCCACCCGCTGCAGCTGCTGCTGCGACCCTGCGCCCCCCGCTCTCTTCTCTCTTAATCGCTTGTAGAACTCCTGGAACTCTGTGTGGAAGAGCCAGAGCTCCACCTCGGTGCGGAAGAGCGCGAGGTTGCTGGCTGGTTGCACGCGGCTGTGCAAAGCCCACGAGTTGATGGAGTTGACGTAGAACTCCTGCAGCAGGTTGGGGCCGTAGAGCTGCACGACCTCCAGCGGGAGCCACGTCTCCATTCCGT
The DNA here is from genome assembly GCA_016169955.1 of Phytophthora vignae f. sp. vignae. NCBI lineage: Eukaryota > Oomycota > Peronosporomycetes > Peronosporales > Peronosporaceae > Phytophthora > Phytophthora vignae. The sequence continues at coordinate 14,606 of JABJUM010000091.1, read as the reverse complement.
TGCGCCAGCGCGTGAAGACGAGCTCCCAGTGCTGGCCCTCGCTCCGGCTGCACTGCACGAGGTCCAGCACCTTGACGAGGTCGCCGCGCGCCACGCGGGGCATGCTGAGCACGTTCTGCTGGGGCAGGTCGGCCATCGTGAAGGTGGCCACGCAGCTCTTGGCGTACAGGTCGCCGCGCGTGGACATGACGATGAACTTGCGTCGCAGCTGGAAGCGCGCGTACCAGAAGCGCCGCCGCGGGTCCGCGTGGATGAACAGCCGCTGCGAGAAGGCCGCCGGGATCTGCGGGCGGAAGCGCAGGTCTCCCTCGCGAGGCAGCACCAGCCGCAGCCCGCGGCCCTCCGGCAGCGCCGGGTACGCCTTGGACCGCATGTCCATCGTCGCGGCGCTGCTTGGTCCAGCCAGAGGGAATGTGTGTGCGTGGGCCCGCAGTATTAGGCAGATAACTAAAATCAGCCAATCATCAGAATCCATCGAGGTCATCTACAAACAATCGAGCCAACTCAAATTGTTCGCATACCGGTACTCTCGCCGAATGACTTACATGATTGGCTGGTTGTCTATCTTAATTCAGTAAACCGTTATCAATACTTATGTTAAAGTAGTATACATTTCCAGCCTCAGTACTCGATCGCGATCGAACAAATTCCAAGCTCTTGCGCCGACCACCAGGACGCGAACCGCGCCCGGTTCCCTTCAGTAGCTCCGTCCGCCCCCTCCGGCGGCCGCTCTCTCTATCTCTCTGTCCGTACCGACGCGATGTCCCGCGGTCCGACCATCAGCCGCGAGGAAGAGGACGACGACCGGGCGCTGCCCTTCCCGGCGGCGGCGGATCGCGAGGTGCGCGTGACGCTGCGGCGCCACACGACGGGCGTCGTGACCTTCGGCGACACGGGCGACCTGTGCACGGAGACGGACGATGTGGACGTGGAGCTGGTGCAGAAGGACGCGCTCAAGCAGCTCATGCGCCACGGCAGCGTGCTCTTCGCAGGCGGCGTGGCCGGCAGCGTCGGCAAGACGGTCACGGCCCCGCTCAGCCGCCTGACGATCCTCTTCCAGGTGCACAGCATGGTGTCCACGCGCCACACCGACCGCTTCTCGCCCACTGTGGGCAGCGCCTTCACCAAGGTGCTCAAGAACGAGGGCGTGCTGGCCTTCTGGAAGGGCAACGGCGCCAGCGTGCTACACCGCTTCCCGTACTCGGCCGTCAACTTCTTCACGTTCGAGATGATCAAGAACGGCATCATCGCGCAGAACCACCCAGCCTTCACAGAGAGTTCCTGGATGACGATGTTCGCCTCGGGCGCGCTGGCCGGCGCGACGGCCACGGTGGCCTGCTACCCGATCGACCTCATCCGAACGCGATTGGCGACGCAGCTTAATTCAGATATCCGCTACACGGGCATTCGCCACGCCGTGCAGCGCATCAGCGCCGAGGAAGGCGTGCTGGGGCTTTACCGTGGCATGGGCGCCACGCTCATGGTCACTGTGCCCAACCTGGCCATCAACTTTACGCTGTACGAATCGCTGAAGGACTACGCGCGGACGTTCCGTCGGAGTCAAGCACTTGCAGGGCTGGCAGGTGTGGAGAGGGAACAGGCTGCTGAGATGCACGACGAAGGCCATCTATGCGTGACGGATACGCTGCTGTGCGGCGGCACCGCCGGAATTGCATCGTCGCTGCTGACGTTTCCGATCGACGTGGTGCGCCGCCGACTGCAGATCTCGGCCATTCACGCTGAGAGCGCAGGCATCAAACCGACGCCCTCGGGTATTGCGTCGGAGCTGTTTAGGACGCAGGGCGTGCGTGGATTCTACCGGGGACTGACGCCGGAGCTCATGAAGGTGGTGCCGATGGTGGGCATTACGTTCGGCACCTTTGAGCGACTCAAGAAGCTGCTGACAGTGGACGAGTAAACTCGAAGAGAAAAGGAAAAAGGCTAGAACTCTGGTAACTTTCGTTAAAATAATACTGCGATGGATGTATCGTGGAGCATTGGTTCGCTTGGCTTGTGACGGTATCCATTGATGTTGCTGCTTGGACCTACGTGGAGCTGGTATCTGTCTGGCTTGACCGCTGGTCTCCATAGAGCAGGTGATCCCGACGTATACACTGCGCGACAAAAGGTTTGGGACAGCGACACTTTGTACAATATCTCAGCTTCTAGAAGGAGTTGTCGGATGAGACTTAGATATGTTCCTCCAATCAGATTGCTTTAAACGCGACATATGACGCGAGCTCGGATTTCCCATTGGGTAGGGTGGCTCCCATACAAATATGTCGAATTGGCACCGCGACAAAACTTTGGGACAAATGTTTATCTTGATTAAAGTATAGGTGCCTGTGATGGTGAGGTCACGTTAACTATCAGGATCAAGTAAAACAAGGTCGCCAGTCGCCCTTAAGTGGGTAGTGAGCGTGAGGGGGTGCATCCCTGGTGCCCAAATCGAGTCAACACAATGTGTACTTATAGTTTATCAACTTTGAGTGCCTCCTTACTCTCCTATTGCGCTCTAGAGGCCTTCAGGAGCTCCTCAAAATACGAAGGGCACTAACCAATAGGATTTGTATTAAAATACGCATTAACGGTAATATCATGTCCGTATTGTGTCGTGAGGGCCCAGATACATACTCGAGACAGCTCATCTTTCTGTCTGTCATTTTATACTTCACCTCTGTAGTCCTAGTTACCACAGCGGATCCTCAAGTGTTGCTTGACGCCCGTAATGCGCGCTTCATGCTGCTTCTTATGCCCAAAACTGCAAATAGTTGGCCTCGGTGGACCTCACCATCACAGGCACCTATACTTTAATCAAGATAAACATTTGTCCCAAAGTTTTGTCGCGGTGCCAATTCGACATATTTGTATGGGAGCCACCCTACCCAATGGGAAATCCGAGCTCGCGTCATATGTCGCGTTTAAAGCAATCTGATTGGAGGAACATATCTAAATCTCATCCGACAACTCCTTCTAGAAGCTGAGATATTGTACAAAGTGTCGCTGTCCCAAACCTTTTGTCGCGCAGTGTATGAATTGTCTAAGTGGATCCTTTCGTCCCTCGACATGTATCCGAACGGAGACTTTCGTGACACGGATCTCGACGACGCTGCGAAATGGCGTCAACGCAACAGTCAGGGGAACGGAACGGCATTCATACTCTTGAGCGTGTTATTGTGATACTTTACACTGTCGCAGCAGCAAGTCTCCCTCTTCCAGCGGAAGGAGCAGTATGGGCGTGCACGGGTCTGCGGACGAAATGCGTCCTCCGTGACTTGGAAAAAATGCAAAACTAAATAAACTAAGAAGACCGACCGCATTGCTAGCCAAACCTCGTGTTGAGCCTGTCCTCCTCTTTTCGCTGCTGTTCGGTGGCTCGAGTATCGGGCGCGGTCTTGGTCAGCTCGTTGTACTTGCTGACTGCTCTTGGTCACCTCGATGCTCGATCACAAGACGTTGCCGACCACCACCATTGGCGATGTGACAAAGCCTTGATGCAGAAGACTGCTAGGTCTCGACCGACTCGGCTGAAATCTCATGTCGGCAAGTCCGCTCCGTAGCTGCTGGTGTCTTCCAGCGGACGGACACGGCAGGAGAAAAAATAATGCCGTTGAAAAAGTAAGAAAAAGTGAAACTGGGATGCCGTTTTTGGGGTGGAGTGGGGCTGGCTGCTTGCTGGTGCTGGAAATACCGCGCTCAAATATGGAAGAGGGACAGGCTTGGCTGCTAAATTGACACGGACGAGATTTTGCTTGGTCGGGCCGGCCCCCATTCGTTCTCCATCTGAGTGCAGACGCCCTCGGGCGGCGGCATACACAGCTCATTCTCCCAGGAGACGACCTCCACGTCCTCCGTGTGTTTCCACGTGAGCACTACGGTCGCGCCGTCGCCCTTCTCCAGCAGCGAGTTGATCTGTCGAAGCACCTGTCCCTTGGATTTGTTCATGACCAGTCGGTGGTTGATGGCGTACAGTGTGTCCCCGACGCGGAGGCCGCAGCTGGCCTCGGCCGGGCCCTTGAGTCCGTGCCAGTTCGTGGGCTGAGGGCCCTGTCCGTGGTCGCGCGGCACAAAGCGCTTGCCGTCCAGTCTGTAGAAGTCGGCGATCACGACGTCGGCGTTCTGCGTGATCCGACTGCCGCGGGTCTTGACCACGAGGCCTAACCGCCGGAAGAAGTCTTGCCGACGCATGCCCGCCGTCTCCAGGTACGGCAGCTGCGCGCGCGGGCCGATCTGCACAGTGTCCGAGTCGCCGCTCACTCGCACCTCGGTCTGCCGGTCGTGGCTGAGGCTGGTCGCGTAGATCGGGGAGCCGTAGAAGTCCCCGCCGCCGGTCATGCCGTTGCGGGACACGCCTTGCCCCATGGTCGCTGGTCTAGTGGTGCGCACCGCCGAAGAGCTGTCGCGGCGCTGAAGGGGGTAGTGAGAGAGTGCCGCTCCGAGTCAAAGCAGCGGCGTCGTGAGTGCTCGTTTGTGGGAATGCAAACTGGGCGGGTCTCCCATACTTTGACCAAGTGAGGCGCGTAGCTAATGCAACTGACTACTAAACCCTAAGTGTGTGACACACTATAGAACTATCTTACAGCATAGTTTCTTGCGGTACATATCCGTTTTGCTGGTGCGATGGTGTGTCGCACATCGCACGCGCAAAAGTTCAACGTCGCACTTTGGCGGAGACCGACGTACTGAAAACGCAAGGCGCAATACAAAATGCGGCGTGTTGTGGTGGCTGCCGGGCACGGAGCGGCGGCGGCTCGGCGGTCTCTGGCGCTGACAGGCACCACCCGCACGCGCTTGCTCAGCGCGGCGACGTCTTCCATAGAGATGCGGCCCATGACGCGGAGGCTGGCGGACGGCGTGCTGCAGGGCAACCGCACAGCTCTCAGTCGGTCCATCACGTTGGGTACGAGAGCTGCCCTATTGAAGTTGGCCCAGAGTGGAGTATATACCACGAGACTAAGATTCTCCAATTGTATGCTGGGATAATATTCATCAATGTGCAGTGGAGTCGACGCTCAAGAGCGACGAGGAGCAGGCGGAGCTGCTGCTGGACAGCGTGCTGGCCCAGCGCCGGTCTTTGAAGCCCGCCCACGTTGATCAGGCGGGGCTGACGTCCTTCCGACTGGGCATTGCCGGCCCTCCAGGTGCTGGCAAGTCCACGTTCATCGAGACGCTGGGGCAGTTCCTCACTGCGCAGGGGCACAAGGTGGCGGTGCTGGCTATCGGTAGGCCATTCCCACAACCTGAACGATTCAAGCGTCTGTATCGTTAACCGTCGCTGTTTTGTTGTCAGATCCGTCGTCATCTCGGTCCGGAGGCTCCATCTTGGGCGATAAGACACGCATGGAGAAACTGTCAAACGACCCGAACGCGTTCGTGCGCCCGTCACCGTCGCGCGGAACGCTGGGCGGCGTCGCGCAGCATACAAACGACATTGTGCTGCTCTGCGAAGCTGGCGGATACGACATTATTCTCGTGGAGAGCGTTGGCTTGGGGCAATCCGAGATCGTGATTGATGATACAGTGGACATGGTCATGCTGCTGGTCCCTCCGGCGGGAGGCGACGAGCTGCAGGGCCAGAAGAAGGGCATCGTGGAGATTGCCGACATCGTTGTGGTCAACAAGGCGGACGGCGAGCTAGCAGGGTAAGTTTCGCTGTAGCCGGGGTTTGTTTGGCCAGCGTGGAATAACTGTTAAGCGTACAAATTTGCAATGCTGCAGACCGGCGAAACACACTGCTGTGGACTATATGCATGCCATGCATTTAATGCGACGGAAGGATCCAGACTGGGAGCCGAAGGTACGATTTGACTTTGCTCTCGTTCAGCGTGTGTAGGTACTGATGAAATTGCCTATTCAACTACCTAGGTGAAAATGATATCAGCTCTCGAGAAGAAGGGCATCGACAAGGTCTGGGCAATAATCGAAGAGTACCGGAAAACAATGGGCGAGCTGGATAAGGTAATCAATCAGTCGGGCACTCTCGTCTGTCACCGGCTAACGTAGCTGCGTTATTACCACAGATCGCTCAAAAGCGTAATGCACAGAGCTCCAAGTGGATGTGGAACCAGCTAAATGAGCAGCTCATGCGATCTGTCTCGCGCAGTGCAGCAGTGCGGCACAAGGCAGACAAAATGAAAGAGGACCTCGTCCACGGCTTCATCAGTCCTCGCTCAGCTGCTGCAACCGTGCTGGAGCTATTCCTTAAATCACAGCAAGACGCAAAATGAACTCGCAGTGGCGAACCAGGCCTTTTGGACTGCGTGTTTCGAGATCCAGCGATAACATGCTAGGGACGGAAATGAAAGACCGTCCTATTTCGTAAGTACTTCGCACTGTTTGATGATGTTTTTTTTAATTGTACAATTGAGTGCAACGGGTAACGTAGTTTTCTGTCAGCTCTTACTACGGCTTGCTTCGCTCAGTAGATTGACGAGGTGGGGGGAATTTGCTCTGTGGATAGCATCGAGAGCCCGAGCGACGACGCGGTGGCGCTTCCTGTGGCGGTCGTGGCCGTCGCTAGTTTGCGGGGTCTTCCTTGTCGTTTAACCTTTTGGCGTGGGGCTGAAATCTGATCTTGCTGCTGTAGCATGGCGTAACACGAGAGCACCTGAAGAGCACACAACTCGGCTTCAATGAGACTTGACAGGCGGTGACGCAGGTTCGGGGACGCCTTCGCCAGCAGCTCCTCCTGTGACGGCAGACACTCCACTCGTGACGCATCATTTAGCCGTTTCTGCAGCTTGTACGGGTAGCTGGAACTGCTCGGGTGCATGCCGAACTGTGATTCGAAGCCCGTCACTACTGCACGCGAACGCTTTTTGGTCGTCCCTGCTGTTTGTTTGTATAGTCCACTGACTGCCGAGCCCATGGGGGCAATTAGGATCGCAGCGGTTCCTTTGGGTTGACCTGCAAAGCCGGCACGAGCCATTTCTCGAGAGGCATCGGAGGCTTCAACGTCGTCGTCGCCACTGTTCTGAGCAACGGAGGAGCCACCGTCACTGAAATAACCGACCGGTCCAGGCATGACCATGGACAGCCCGCTGTGCTTGCGCAATTCGTCGTCCCGCGCAAGCTTGGCAAAGTACTTTTGAGCGTGGCTCCGGATTTGAGCCGATGTGCGCGTCTTGATCTTGGCCGCCACCTTTTTCCATTCGCGGCCGTACAGTCGCAAGCCCGCGAGGAAACTCTGGTGTTCCTGCTCGGTCCAGCGGCCGCCGTTCATACCTGTCTGTCCCTTTTGGTGAGTTGCATTGGACGCTGCTACTGCGCCGGCTGATGGTTTCTGCTTCGCCGTTTCAAGGCTCATCGAGATTGGCGACGCATTCGCCGAGGACACCAAAGGGGCGATTGTCGGCGAGTCGACGAGGCTGTCTAGCAGCTCATTCGAGCGCGGAGCAGCCGCTGGCAGCAGGATCGGACTGGAGGCCGCAGACTTTGAGCTGTCGGTGGGACTCCCGGCCGACTGCGAGTGTGTCGAGGAGGCTGGAGAGAGCGACATGAGTGCTGAGGACGAGATCGGGTCGCGAAGCATCGACTAAGAGAGTATCGATCGCTGGAATGCGGACCGGATCGCGGGCGGGGTCCGCTGATTGAGCTGCTGCTGTTGCGCTGCTGCGATCCTCCTCGTTTGGTTCGCTGGTTCCCTTGGCCGCGCCAACTTGAGAAGTGAGCGAGCGGAAAGATATTCTTTGCCGCTTGTTGCCGCTGGGTGCCTCGGTTCGTTTCGAAGTCTGTCACTTGACTGGGCGTCAGTATGGCGAGCACACGCGCGAGCCCACCTAATATGCTCGACGCCGAGCAGTTACGCCTGAAAAACCACCGCAGGCACTGGCTTCTGCTGCTCCTGGCCCGGATCCTGTGAAAACCACCACCAAAAAGATTTGTCGCCCGACGACAGAGCTGCTCGCAGCATCGCGCTCGCCCTGCGGCACTCGTGCGACGACCTCCTATTATAGGCGCGGCCGAGTCTCAGCCCATGGCATGACGCTGACAGCGAACTACATTCGTTTCAAAGAGAGTCGCGTTGACGAGCTTATTAATAGGCAGGTAAGTTGAAGTGGTTTCGCCCACACACACACACCTTCCCGTCCGTTGACCGCCCGCCAGGGGCAATAAAAAGCTGCATGGCACCTCGAGCACCAAAGCAGCATCGATCCGCAAGTAGTAGGCGAAGATCTCACGCTCCGCGGATCCTTCAGAGCAGAGTGTCGAGCACGTCGACGCCTGTCCTCTCGACATTGATCTTGTTCTTGTTGTCGTGCGCGAGCTCAGTCCACAGCAATTGGTGCGGCTCCGTCATCTCCTGCCAAATTGCTGCGGCCTCGTCGCTTGATATGGCTTCGTTCTCGCGGCGTTTGGCCTCTAGGAAATGGCCAAACCCTGCTGAGTTGCGCAGGGTCTTCTTGTTGGCCACCTCCTGCTGCGCATTGTACACCTGCAGCTCAGCCTCGTAGCGGTGCTTGTCCTCAGCAGCCATGCGCTTGTACGGCTCTCGCTCAGCCTCCGACATTTGACGCCACAGCTTCCCACAGAGTGCCGAGCACTCGTTGTGAGACATCTGATACGTTGAGAGCAGCTCCGTGCGCTTGGACATGTACATCAAGTTGTAGGCCGTCTAGGGTCGGCGCGGGGGTCCGGACTTGCGCTTCTTGCGTGGCACAATAGGTTTGTTTACCTGAACGGGTTGAATGGGTTCTTGAACCACTTGAACCACCTCTTCCTCCTCCTGCTCATCGAACTCCTTTCGCTTTCGCGGTCGCCTTTTGGTTAGAGGATTGGCAGCCTCCTCTTCCTTCTTCTTCGCAATATGAGCCTCCATCTCTGCTCGAAAGCGCTCCACATCCTCATCAGCCTTGCGTTGGTAGACGGCGCGCTCGTCGTCGCTCAAGGCCTTCCACGTGACACCGATCTCACGCATGATTTCGGGGTTCTTCCGACCAGGACGGCGGTCTACCAGCTCCTGCCGCTTTGCCGACAGATAACAGTTATACGCATTCATAGGCAAGCGCGGAGCTGCTGAGTCCTCGCGAGCCAGACGCCTGAGCTCTTCCATCCGTTTGTGTGAACGTTGGACTACCGAGTCCATGTATGCCGGCGGTTTGTAAGCATTCATCTCGGTATCGTACCGCCGCTGGTCTTCCTTCGCCAGGTCGTGCCACTCGGCTTTGTCCGCATCACTCAAACGCTTCCAGAGCTGACTCATCTCAGCACGGAACTCGTTCATTGTCATGTTCAGTAGCATGAAGCTCTCGCGGTTGTGGCTCATGAAGAGCTGGAAGGCCGCCTGAGCCGGTTTGGGAGCGAATGGGTCTTTCAATGGAGTTTTCAGAGCAGACAGGATTTCAGGAGTAGTAGCTGACAATGACGGCTGCATACGCGCAATTTCTTCTTGGAAGCGGAGTTTGTCTTTGGCAGCCAAGTCTTCCCAGACCTGGCGCTCGTCATCCGACAGAGCCCTCCATTGGCGTCCGACCTCCTTCGACACAAGCGGTGCCGCGAGAAACGGGTTCGCAGCTACCACCTCTGGCCGTCGGCTCTTCCAGAAGCAAATGTAGGCTGTGTCTGGCTGGCGAGGTTCGTTGGATTGTTTCTTCCGCTTGGGTGGGGCCTGTTGAGGTTGCAACATGTAGGAAATTGGAGAAAACACATATAGAGATGGCACCCCGTAAGGCACCGTCCACAGCAGTAGTTATATCGTTTGCACGCACCTCATTTGACTGCTGTTGGTTCATGTGATGGTGGGCTTCAGTATGGAAGCGCGCCTTGTCAAACTGCGCCAGCTCGACCCAGGGTTTGCGCTCCGCAGCCGTCAGCGCCTGCCACTGCCTCCCGAGCTCCGCCGAAACCTGCTGCACGGACCACGACGGGTTTGCCGCCGCCAACTCATCTCGGCGAGCGTGGCTGAAGTGCAGGTACGCGTTCTTGTGCGGCGCAAGCGCCTCGCGGCGGCGCGAAGCGGGTGCCATCTCCATCGACGACGGAAGGTGGGGGGGGGGGGGGGGGGGGGGGGGGTCAAGAGGTCCAAATGAAATGGGTAATTTCGAGTCGCTGGGACCAATCATACCTCAGTATTTGAAACGCAAAATTTGTGATTTGTGAACAATGTTGAAGTTGCACTGACAATGTCGATGATCTATCTCTGCAGCCCCATTCTGCGCATGCTGCGTCTGGCCGCCCAATGCGAGTGCACTCTGCGCAGCGCAAGGAAGAGCACCCCGGCAGCTGTGGCGGCAGCACCGCTAGCACTCCACGGGTTCAGCGCAGTCCCCAAGAGAGCAACCCCCCACACAAATTCGCAGCCGACGTGCAGCAGTCGCGTGGCTGCTAGAACCCCAGCGCCGTCGAACTGGAACCCGCGCGTGAGGAAGAGCTGCTCTGCGAAGGCCAGAGCGCCTGTGCCCAGGATGGCGCCCCACGTCTCCAACGACAAGCCCACCTTGAGCTTGCCACGCTGCACCGTTAGCATCGCGATGAGCGACACGAGCGTCATCGTCAGCAAAAAGTAGTTCATGACGACGAGGTGCGGCACCTTCTGAAGACTGCGCAGGGACACATAGGCACCCGCCTGCATGAAAACCGCCACCACAGCACACCCGATAGCCAGCGACTCGCCGAACAGGTACGAGGTCACGAAGCTTGTCATGGAACGGCGGTACCACTTGGCGTCCGTTGATCCGTTCTTCCCGAAGAGAAACGCTGGATGCACAACTAACACGGCACCGACGACGCATAGTACAGAGCACGCTACTGTAAAAGCTCCCGGCTTCTCTTTCAGAAAGAAGGCTGCCTACATGAATGGACGACAATATGCACCAGTCATTAGAGATGTTGGGGGATCGAACAGACAAATTGAGCGGACTCACCATTGCGAACGCTAGTAGAGGACTCAGGTACGTGATTGCTGTGGCGTTGGATACTTCCAACTTCTGAAGCACCAGAACTGTCAATGTCAAGGCGATGCAGCCCGTCAAACATCGGAGTAGCAGCGGGCGACGGAACTCCTTCTTGACGCGTATCTTGACTCCAGTAGCTGCAATGGCTGCCTGGAATCCGGCAGCATAGCAGCACATTAACTACCCATTCGTGCTACCACAGTGAGAATACCAGGACAACAACTTACGAGGGTTAGCAGCCACGACACGAGCGAGCGCCAGAAGAGTGTCTCCACAGGCGAGAGCTTGAAGGCGTCGTCCTTGACCAGCGTGGCGATGCAGCTGGCAAGTAAGGCCGACGTCCCCACCAGGATGAGGCCGGCGATGCGGTTAGCGATGCTGCGCACGACAGCGCGGCGCATAAAGCGCGGGAGCCACTTGCCGTCCGTTGACATGGACCCGAGCGAGTCGGAGGCCACGAGTAGCGGCAGGTTCTCCAGGTGGCGCATGGCTTTCTTGCCGCTGTCGATCTTCCCCGCCGGCGCGGAGCTGGTGGCGGTCGCGTACACGGCACCGTAGACGGCAGGTAGAGGCATCCTTGCAGTGCTGCGGGTGGACGAGAAATGGCGATCTTCCGGCAAAAACTCAGGCTAAACCGTTTGTCCTGATTTTCAGGTTGATTCAAATCCTTGAAGCGATGTCTAATGAGCTGCGCAGTACTGTACGCGTGGTGGCCGAGCAACTTCAATGTGAAGAGTTGGCAGCGCCAGCGACAGCGGAGTCCGCTTTCAGGCGATCCTGCCGATCTGTACTGGGAAGCTGCACAGCGAAGGTGGTGGGCCCGACTCCTGGACGTTTTGCCCGCAATAGTTCACCCCGGTCCAACCAACCGCAAAGGGTCGAGCAACACACACTTTCCACTGACTCAACCCCTGTCAGTGTGCTACGCAGCGCCATCAGCCTCCAGATTGTGTTTGGGCTCGTCAACATAGAAGCGAACTGACGCGTCTAGCAGCGACTCGATGCCAAGAGCGCTATGGCCGACCCCTTCAAGATGTCACTCGATTCTCGTGCTAAATACTCTGGTTTTGCTGCAACTTTGTCCGGAAGAAGTGCCGCACAAGAGCTTCGCCAGCCGAGCAATCAGCATGATTGCATCACGAGCCGATTACACGGAGGTTCGCGCGGCGCAACGTCGAGAGTGTCTACACGCACCAAATGATTTGGTATCGTTTGGTAAAGTGTACCAAATCCGTACCAAATGGCACATCATGAAGTTCTATCATAAATTTTACATTTTCCATAACGTTACATTTGCACCAACCATTCATTTCCCGATTGGCGCTTCCGAAGCCAGTGCGCTGGACTCCATCTTCCGACCAAATGAGGTGCGTGTGGTTTGTGTGTGCTGCAGGTTCTTCTCGAGCGCGTTGGTGCGATACGAGCGCTGGGGATAATGGTAAGTGCGATGCGTACGGAGGAAACGAGGAATGCGGGGCTACTGACGGCACTATCATTATGTTTTAGCGCGTGCAGATCGCGGGTCGCGGATGCTAGCAAGGAGGGCGCGCCGGCGGCACTCGTCATGTGCAGGACGCGCTTGACGACCAGGAAGCTGTCCTGCGCCACGGCATCGGGCGCTCGTGAGCTACAGCCCGGCGGATTGGAGCGCCGAAGGCATGTGCGACTCGAGCCCAAGTGAGTCCACGAGCGCTTGAGGCTTTAGCTGGAGGACGAGGCTGATGAGGTTGTAGACGTAGTCGCTGCTGCGCGAAGGAGTCTAATAAAGTTATTTGAAGCATTGTTATCTTCATCCTACATCCTACTGCGTTTTGCTTTGAATTGAAGGCTCCTCGCAACGGCTGTGCTGAAGTGTCCACCATCTCAAGCCACCAGCCCATTTCAAAAGCACAGCCTTGATAAATATCCTCAATGCAACGCCAAGTGTTTTCGGTATCATCAAAACAACAAACTACATGCACCACATCGTTCGGTGATGGTGATGGAAGCGCACAGCAAGGATTTCGTAGGCTTGGTGTCGTACATGTACCCTTTGGTACGCAATTGGTGTGGCATACCGATACCGAAGTCGAAGCCGAGTACGACACACGATTTATTTGGTATGTCGTTTGGTATATTTTACCAAACGAGTACAGATATCTCCCTCAAAGCTTCCGACGTTCTCGCCATCCTCGAAGGTGTCCGTGTCTACCTGGATCGACAGGGTGGACTTGGCCATCAAGGGTGCGGCGATGTCAGGGCGCGGCAAGTGGCGGCCTAAAGTAACATGTAAATCGTCAACTTCTCCCCGAGCCCTCCTCCATTTGTTTATTGTATAGAGGCTATAGAATACGCAAGACAATGGATTCTGCGAGTCACTTGTACCACTCTTTCATTACAACATTATTAATACAACAGCGTCCTGCATGGCCATCTTGGCTTCGCAGACTGTGGCAGGGCTTACCGAGGCGGCTTCGCCGTGCAGCGTCCGAAAGCGGAGCCCATGCCGCCTCATGAACCTCGTTAACCAGCCAGACGAAAGCTTGAGGGCAGGAGCCGTAGTTGTCTTCGCTAAATTTCTCCTTGCCTTCGTCTGCAGCAGCCTGCGTGACAGGCAGACGAACTGGGCGTTGCAGCCTTGGACGAAACGGCCCAGCTCCGACTCCAGTTGAGGGCACCGTACGCACAGCTTCTTGCCTTTGGGTGTCGATGCCCTGTCCGTGTAAACCTGCAGATACCGATATCAGCGTGTCTGAAAGGGAATTGGCTAGTGGTGTGCCAAAGTTTGAGGGAGATATCTGTACCAAACCAAACAGATGTATTCGCTAACCAAACATTTACGTTAGAGAAAATTACAATACCGTATAATACTTCTAGCATCCGACAACCCACCAACCGTCACGGTGTAGGGTTGACCGAATTAACAAAAAAACAATAGTTTTTTTTGGCGATGTACAAAACACAATTTTAGTCAGTTCGCTAACTAATCGTCTGGTAGGACCTCGAATACCCCCGCTGCCGCGTTCTCAACTACATCTCTGTCATCTTGCACCTCTCCAAGTTGGCGATCAAGCTGCCCCAATTGTAGCAGCGCATCCGCGACAGCAGTAGACGTCTGTAGAACGCCAGTAGGTAGAGCGGCATTGGCTATCTCGTCAGTAGCAGACGCGCCCTCCCCGGGCGCTGGCGCGCCATTGTTGTTTTGGCGCGCTTCGGGCATTAGAGCTCCAGTATTAGGTACGCTACACAAACATATTCCTAACTTAGGCTAAGTCTAGGACTGTCGGATGCTAGAAGTGCTCAACAGTAACGTGCCACTCTTTTCAATTAAGATGCTCCTATTGGCTGAAATCCGTTTGTCGGATGCTAGATGTTGTCGGATGCTAGAAGTATTATACGGTAGCTGGAATGGTTTGGTGCTAGATTTGGTAAAGTGTACCAAATCGATACCAAATATGCCCTTTCTCTTGGACTGATTTGGTGCGTGTAGCCTCACTCCGCAACGTCACACTCGGTACCCTCGCACAGTTCACCTCGTGTTTCCTGGATGGCCGGCCAGCCATAAGCGCACAGTTCACCTCGTGTTTCCTGGGTGACCAGCCATAAGCGCACAGCTCACCGAGAGAAATCGTCTATCCGAAGCGGGCACACCCTTGCAGCAAGCGCCGCACGGGGCAGTGCACAGTCACAGATTACGGCGCGTACGTCTGATTCGTGGCCGGACTCAGATTCTGA